>CM074861.1:78925000-79525000 GCA_037501455.1 Lantana camara | reverse complement strand
TCATGATTAGCGCGTGCTTTATTATTTAATTGTTAGGCCGTGTTGGCCATTTATTGGAATTGTTTGAAGCTCGTAGTTCCTTATCGCTTTAATTCAAGTATGTGAGCTCATTAATTATACTCTTATAATATTATTGCTTTGCTCATGTTACCTTACTCTATTGTTGTTTTGTTTATGGCTTAATTGGTTTCGAGAGTTAGCTCCCACGTAGCATAGTGAGTGAGTTGTGTCCCCATTCGCTCTGATCTGGCACGTGTATGGATCACCCATTGTGGCACCCTATCCGTCCACCCGTACAAGTTCGTGCCACATGTGTATTTACTTTCTATACTTGCCTTTATTTTCATGCTTTGATCTAATTATATTCTCATTATATGCTCTTTTATTCATTATGTATATGCAATTAATTGTAATACTTGATTTAATGGTCTAGCATGTTAATTCTTGGACTATATGAATTTGAATGAATTATATTGATTTGGACTTCATTGCATGTTATTTGAAAGTTATAGGACTTAATTGAAAATAAGCTTTCGGCCTATTTGACACTTTTTGAAAGTTTAGGGACCTACTTGAAAATAGAACCCCTTGAACTTCGTTGTTCGATATCTTGAGATAGGGAACTCGGATTCAAGATCCGTCTTCTCTATTGGACTCAATTAGACGATTCTGGTCCGATGGAATTAACCTCGTAATTTTTCGGTACTGTTTGAACCCCCAACAAAACCTTTTTCTAGCTCTAATGACTAGGGAATTGAGGCACCTTGACTTTGGAGCTGATTTCTAACTCAATTATCAGCTATTTTGTAACACCCCAAAATGCATTAATTACATTTTATGTTTATTATAATTTTATAAAATTATATTTTATCATATTCCATGCAATTTCATGAATTCATATTAAAATTATAATTTACCTTAGCTCGAAAACATTTACTACATGAAATAATTACCGAGAGTGCTTTAATTACGAACTTGTCCCTACTTATTCATTTTTCTAAATTAGGGGCTTAATTACATAATTTTTCCAAGGACTTAAATGATCATATTTTAAAACTATATATCCTCAATTGCATGACTTGATTTCTTGGAGGATTAATTTGTAATTTGAGCATTACACAAGAATCAAGGATCGTGATTCACGTACAAAGCTTCCTCAAGCTTCCTTATTCATTTTCATCCAAATTCACCAACATATTTGCTTCCTCTCATTCTCGGTTCATCTAGGAAGAAAAGAGAGAGAAGAGATTTCATCACTCCATCAAGATTTTTCAAGAAAAATTCCAAGTTTGACGTTTGGTCATCATCACCTTCTTCCTTCTTCATTTCTTTAACTTCAAGGTGGGTTTATGCGTGAAAGTCATGATCTTGATCATATGTGTGAAGGCTAGGGTTTGAGAATCATAGATTAAATGGATTATTTGCTGTTTGCTATATGAAAACATGATTATATCATGATATATTGCATGAATTCTTGGAAAATATGGATTTGTGTGTTGATATGTGCATAAACTTGAAACTTGTGATTCTTGGTAATTTTTCATGGTTTGAAGGTTTAAATGAGATATTATGGTACTATGAACATGTATGCATACTTGTGCTCAGAATTCTTGCATTTAACAGTAGATTTGATGTTATTTTGATGTTGTTGAATTTGTCTCGGGAGCTTCCCCTGCTTCTGCTCTGTTTTTCGAGTTGCAGAAGCTGGGAACGACCCTTCCCGCTTCAGTGTATTATGGGAACGGCCGTTCCCATGCTTCTGATTCAAAAGAGACGGCCGAACCTGGGAACGGCCGTTCCCATTTTGGCCTGCGTGCCGGAAGGACCGTTCCCAAAAGAGACGCATTTTTAATCTAAAAGTTGTTGGCACGTTTTGGAAGGGCATGGGAACGGCCCTTCCCATTTTCAACACGGGACCGGAACGGTAGTTCCCAGGCCTGTGACTGAACAAAACATTCTGTATAAAATTGTAATTTTGGGATTTTAACCCAAGCATTTCTTTGACCCCAAATTCCTACTATATGATTGATTACATGCTAAAACAAGATGTTATCATGCGACATTATATTTTGCTCGTCATCTCATTGCATTTTCACCGTTCGTCATATTTGGTCCATTTAGAGTCATGTCTCATGTGTACACGTCTATCTTACACAGACCAGCTTCACCGGGACGAGGAGCAAGCCCCGTAGGCCGTATCCTACTCGTCTTTTGTCGATAAAGGTAAGGTTTAATTGTTAGTTATATAGAACCCGTATAACCATTATGTGGATTTCAAACCAAAAGGAATATATATACTTATTTATAATGATTTTTAAACTTATCCACAATTGTAAACAAGCTATGTTCATGAAAAGCAAGTCGTGTATCGTGATTTATTGATTGACTATGTTTTGGGGAGTAAAGCATGTCGCGTTGGGCCCGAGGATAGTAATTTGAGCCAACCGGGAAAGTATGGGCTGACTGGTAACTTGAATGCTATCCTCACCATATTAGGATGACCCCTGAATCCGTTAGGAGATTAGTGGAGAAAGGAGTTCCGGGCTTAGGGGTTCATGTACCCTCTGCTCAATGAGCATAGATGATAGGGCCTTGCAATCCTATCATCAACCGGAGGAAGAAGGAGACTGGGGACAGGTCCGGCACCACGGATTGTCCTCGGGTTATTGTCATGATTGCACTCATTGACCGTATTGCCTGAATACACATGCACGATTGCACGATAATTGAATTGCATGATCACATATTCATTAACAACGCATGCATGTATTGTATACAGTTGGACTAAGGTTGGAGAATTGCCGCCCTCACTCGCCGGGCCACGTATTGCACGTATTGAATGCATGAAAATGATTCAAGTATTTAATATCGATAGTTGTAATCTCGGGCGAGTTCTCTATTATTATGATTTTATAATACTTCTAATTATAAAACCTTACCTGAGGTTATAACTTGCATGTTAACTGCGCTAATATATATGTATTGCCCCTCACTCAGTCTTCCATAGACTGACGCCCCACCTTTCAGGTTGTCGCGGGAGTCAGAGTCGTGTCTTGTCGTCCAGCTGAGTCTAGCACTTCATACATTTCCATGATATTGCTTTTGTCATATCCAGAGTTAGTATGTTATAGTTCTTGTTATTGTTTGGAGACTTTTGCTTGTATAATATATAGGAGATGATAATGTATTGATATCTGTTGGTATCTATTAGTATTTATATCGTTGATGTAAATATGGTACCTATATGTATTAATGAATTAATGCTTCCGCTTTTAAGTTTTATATCTTGAGTTTGTATTGCTTTGGGGTATAGTCCCGCCAAGCTAGCCTGTTTCTTCTACTTGTCACCCGTTCGCTATAGGTTAGTTCATGTACGGATTGTCCATTTCGTATGTGGATCGGCCTATAGTGCGGGGGTGTAGTATCTCCACGTGTAGGGGTGCTACATATTTCCTCCCATTTTCTTCCCTTTTCCATCGAAGTGCATCAGCTCTTGAAGCCAAGGAGATAAATTTCTACTATTCACCTTCTTCTTCACAAGAAAAAGCTCAAGAACTTCCTCCCTTCTTTGACTCTCAACGATCCAAGGTAAGATTCGTGTTCCTCATGATTCATGCTTCGTTTTAAGTTCCATTTTGTCTCCATTAGTTGAGCTTTCATGCATAAGTAGAGAGGAGGATGAATAGTTAAGTTTTCTCCATGAGTTTGAATACATGCTTCCTTGGTGTTTTCCTTGAGATTTATGGCATGGAGTGGGATGGTTTGAACTTCTATATCATGGTTTCATATATTAAACTCTTGGTAGTTCAGTATTTAAGGTTTTACCATTAATGCACCTTCAAGACATGAAAATGGTGATTGAATTCTTGAGCCATTCTTTGAGCTTTTGACAAGATTAATTGATGTAGCATGTTTATATGAACTTATGTGTAACACCCCAAGCGGTGGGGCATCACACCCCCGCACTATGACCCGACACGTGTACGAAATGGAAGGTCCGCACACGCACCAAGTCATAGCGAACGGGTGACAAACGAAAAACAACCTAAGCTAGGTGGTACCTAAACCCTGTACAGAAACAGATATGGAGAACCTGAATGCGGAAGCAATGCAAAAATACGAATTTTCAAAAACTTAAATCAGCAATCATAAATTCGTATATCCAGAAAGTAAAACAACATCAACCTAAACGGGTTCAACTAAACAAGGCAACCTGTCCTAGCCTGTCCCGAATAACTATACAACGAAACGGGTTCAACTGGCCCTAAAAACCTGTCCCGATCAAACATATAATCAAACGGGTTCGACTAATCCGAGCACCTGTCCTAACCTGTCCCGAATTCTATACATTCAAATCATAAGTACGAACCTGCATAAAATATATCATAGCTTGTACAAAATTAACAAACGTAATTCGAATAAAACACTTATCAAACTCAGACAAACTGACACCGACTCGATAGACACTAACAGCCGCCTAGCTCCAACGAACTCCAAGGCAAAACCAGCAAACTAAAACATAAAAGGGGAGGGATCAGTCCAAAGACTGAGCGAGGGGTTAACACACGCACGTTATACATATATGTAGAGCACAACACAAAGTAGAAGTAATATTCGTGAACCTAGGGTTAGTTTTGGCACGCCAAAACATTTTCCCATGATAATATACATATAGGGAGACTTATCAAAACATAACGAACAAAACTTAGCTTATGCATATCTCAAAACATACGTTCAACTCATGTAGACTTAGCACACGTATCAAAACATAACTTATTAGTTTAATAGAAAAAATCCAATTTTTATCTTAATTTAAGAATCTACCCCCGTTTCACGAACTTATGACAGACGGACAGACAGAACACTCGGCGGGTACGAATTAAATCCAACCAAACTCCTCAGATCACACACAAGCATAAACAAACGGAATCAAATCAAACGTACCTTCCTTCACACCGTTTGGGGAAGAGAGGTGCCCCTCTCAACCCCCACACAAAAATGTAATGAGACGGGGGATCCACCCGCTCCTTTTACGGGTCACGTAGCACGCTGCCGGCTCAAGAAGACCCGCTTTCCCCTCGACCTCCCGAGGATGAGCTAAGTCTCCCTTTTGTGGAGAAGTGCACAGGGGTCGTAACCGGCGACCCCATGGTCATCCCGGGTCTCCCTTACCCACAACTCTGGGGCCCATTACACAGATAACACACATATATCGGAAACTTAACCCGCCACACACAGACAGACAGACTTATCTCATGCATATCGTACTTCTCATATCGTACGTACATATCACGCAGACTGACCTCGAAGTCATAACAAACCGAAACTAAGCATACATAGGCTCATACATAGCGTTCTTTACTTTCAAACTTATGACAAAACCAACAAAGTACATATTTCACACATATCTACGTATATACCAGGCTTATAAATCGCACATATTCGAAAACGGGCACATAGCGATAGGGTATAACTATATCCTAACCTCACCTGGAACCAAACACAACCGAAGACACAACAAACGGTCCACCCCGGAACCTGCACGACCACTTGTCACCACCCCGGGTGCACCTGAACCAACTGTACACACAAAATACCACACAAAGCTCAGACTCGGACTCAGACAACCACACAGAGACGCACGGCAATGCTCAAGCACTCAAGGAATGCAATCACATAAGCAGAGTTCAAAGTCATATTAATTACATTCAAACAAAACATTAAGGTATGTTCATGTGCACAATTAATGCAAATAAGAGAGCTGAAAGGCAAGGCAAATCATATCATTTCATTTATCACACAAACAATTCATTTGTTACATAACAAATTCAATTAACGGGGTTTGATTAATTCAATCACGCAAATTTTACACATTTCAGAAAAATTACACTAACCTCCCCTCTAGGCTAAACAATTAACAAAATTAACATGCTGGGACTCACACTGCAAATCAAAACATATCACATTTCATATAGAAGCACGTAGTACAAGAACAATCAAATCACATAATAGCATGCTTCGAGTTTCATATAAATCACATGAGCTTACCTATCAATTCCCAACCATACTAAGTTCATATAATTCAGGTATAGCATATCCAATTCTTATATCACAGAACGGATTCAATTGACAAGGTTTACCTAATTAAATCAAACAAATTCATATCTTTTCCCAAAATTACACATACATTCTTTCAAGTTAAACAATTAGCTCAATTAGACAAAACGGGATTCAAATTGCAAATCAAAGCTTCCAAATATATCATAATTCATTTCATACATGATTTCATATACAATGGAGTTCATATAGATCGACAAATCAAGTAATTAACAATTTATTGCAATTAAGACAATTAATTTCAAATATTCAATTACACAAAATAAATCACAATAAATCAACCGGACATCCGATTGACAAACGGAAAGTGGCGTTGAACTCACCACAACGAGAAGAACATTCTGATCGGACGCCGCCAGAATGCCTCCATTGTAGCTGTTGGAATTTGGCCGGGCCGCCGCCGAATGTCGCCGGGAAAAATCCCGAAACATCAGTCCTCAATGAAGTCTTCGTGCCCATTCCGAATCATCAATCAATTTCTGAAAATTCCAAGTCAATCTTCTCCAATTTCAGATCTAAGAACACGAAAACCCTAAAATCTTCAAATCCAAATTACTTCCAAACCGGTGAACCAAAATGAGATTTGAAAGAGGCATCGGCTTACCCGTGATGAGCTCTTCGAAAGCCCTAAGGTAGCTCGCCGAAAAAATCCTCGGAGCTAGCGCCGCCGTTGCACCGCTACTGTACCACCATGATCCGCCGCCAATTGGCCGAATCAGGAGTCGTGTGATCAAATGCCACTAGTTCTCGTCGTTCCGAACAACTTTCGTGAAGGGTCTGAAGCCAAAAGATCGCCGAAAAAGGCCCCCGTTGGCCGCCGAAGTTTCTGCCGCCGCACGTCTCCCCGGAACCACCACCTACGGCCAAGATTCGGTGAAAACGATACCGAAAATGGACTGAGGGGGTCGGAAAAGCTTCGTAAACACTAAATTTCACCGGAAAAAAGCCGCCGAAATGGCAGAAACCGCCATTGCTACAGTAGCGCCGCCTGCCGCCCGCTTCAGGTATCGCGTGCGCCTTGCTCGCCGCCCCAATGGTGGCGCCGCCTATACAGAAAATTGCACCGAGGAGCCCTCTTGCCATCCTTGGGGCGCGTGTTAACCAAATCCTGCCGGAAATCGCCGCGAGTAGGCGGCGAAGTGGCGGTGGTCCGCCCCTCCTCCAGCCGCGTCTGAAAATGGCTGAAAAAGTCCTCCATCGCTCGTCGGTTGGTCGAGTTCTTGGCACGGTTGTGACCGCCTCGTCGAGCTCATCGAAAAATACTATTGGATCGTCGAATTTCGTCGAGAAACGAGCGAGTTCCGGGTTATGCGTGTTTTCACATCGTGACTGTGTGTGTACAGTAAAAAATGCGGGAGAGAGGGAGAGAACTGAAGTCTGCTGCGTTTGGCATGAAATACGGGGATCCGGGTATATATCGCTGGTCCTCGTACGCAAAAACGATCGGGAGGAAGGGCTAACGACGTCAGAATAGGGCAAACTCAGAGTCTGTGGACTCGTCAAGATGCCCCGAACGCGTTGAAGGGGTCGAAAAGGTCAAAAACTCGATCGAACGAGAAATGACCGAAAAACTGCTAAAAAGAGAAAATTACAAAGGGGCCCCTAAACTCTAAAAGAGTTCAAAATAGGGCCACGAAAAACATAAAATCACATAATTAAACACATAAAAAGGTTGAAACGTGGCGTACCTTATAAATCGGACGAGCGGGATGTTGCATTAAGTCTTGGATTTTGTTGCATTTGGATGAGTTTTGGTATGGTTTTTGGTGATATTTGGTCTCATCCCGCGATGTCTTGTTGCTGGCTGCATTTTATTTCTGTGCTGATAGAAATCCATGACCATGGATTTTTCATTTGAGGCAGGCATTTGGGTTTTCTGACCCAAATCCACGGCCATGAATTCCTTCCAGTAGCTAATGTTGCTCCGAACCTCGTGTTACTCATTTCTCTTCGTTCCTTTGATCTCTTCCCACCCCGTTCATGCCTTTAGATGTCTTTTGATGATGATTACTATAATATAGCTTGTAATGCTTGATAAGCAAGCTTGTATGAGTTGAATTTGTTGGAACATCATGTGGATTGCATCACTTACATTCATACGCATTTGCCAAGCGTCCATTTGGTACATATTGAGTCTAAGAGTACCTCTTGTTGTTTGTTTTGTTCAGTGGACCTTCCCATGGACGTCGAGGTTGCTCCTTAAGTGTCTTCCTTGCACTCTTTTTTCCCCACTACTCCGATAAGATGAGGTTCTGTTTCTTTTAGTTATATTGACCTAAAACCTTATGTGAATTGAAGCCCGCGTGCGAGTATTATATATATGTGTGTAATAGATATGTGTTTGATACATATTTGTAAGCTTGTTCCACTTGTCTTAATAATTTTGAAAACACTTTTATAAGTATATAAGCCATATTTTGCTTTGTTTTAAAAAGACTTGAAGTTTACGCGTGTGTGTAGCGAGATTTGGTCTTGAAAGATAGACTCTTAAACTTGTAACTTGATCCTGAAATGCTTGGGCCCCGGGAATATGGGTAAGGAGCATCCAGGACGACTATGGGGTCAACGGACACACCTC
Organism: Lantana camara; assembly: GCA_037501455.1. Lineage (NCBI taxonomy): Eukaryota > Viridiplantae > Streptophyta > Magnoliopsida > Lamiales > Verbenaceae > Lantana > Lantana camara. The sequence continues at coordinate 79,516,305 of CM074861.1, read as the reverse complement.
CTGTGCATATTTCTATTTGAGAGAATTCATCCAACCTCAGGAGGTCGAGGGGAAGGTGAGTTTTCTTGAGCCAGTGGCGACAACCGTCGAAGGACCGGGTAGGACTAATTAGCCCCCGTCTCATGGACGTACTTGACTTAGGGTTTGAGAGAATGGGTCTCTCTTTCGATCGAAGCACAAAGGAAGGCCATGGATGTGTGTTGCTAGCGGAGAGCGTAGTGTACGCCTCGTGAAGTGCAAGGTCACAAGACTTATCCCACTCTTGGTTTGAGTTTGTTTGAAGACTTGAAGATCTGGTAATGATGTGCTGGCATGAGAGAAGATATCGTGAACTTCTTGTAGCAATGTCTAATGTGCCATCAGTTGAAGACCAAACATAAAAAATCGGAATGATTCTCCAACTACTTCCAAAAACACTATTTGGAGGTGGGAGCAAATGGTCGAGGACTTCGTGTCCGGTTTGCTAAGGCTAAGGAGATTTCAATGAGAATTGAGGGGTTGCCCAGTTCAACGAGTTGACCTAGTTTCTCATGGCTTTGTTGTTCGGTAGGAGTAGAGATTTTCATAGTTTGGAAGAGGAATCCTAGAGGCGAAGTTCCTACCGATCCTCGTGGCGGGATTTAAAAGTTCAAGAACCCACTTGAAGACTAGAACAGAGTGGCGCAGCGAAGTGTGAAGCTGAGTTCGTTCTCAGAGTTGCTCAAGACCCTTTAGGACCTGAGGACAGGTCCTTTTGAAGGAAGGGAGTGTCTAACATCCCGACTTTTTGGCCTTACAAGTATATCGTAATGAGTGAGATAAGTCCATTTTTAAATTATTTATTAATGCTATTATATTGTTATATGTTAATTCTTGAATTAATATAAATTATTTGTTAAGTGTTATATATGAATATTTGAACGTTTTTAACCTTTTGAACTTGTTTTTGATCCGTTTGAGTTCCGACTTGTTTCCAAATTTTTTGAAAACTTGATATGCATGAAATATGTGTGCAATAAATTCATCTATATGCTCGTTTTACATTTTTGGACTTGTTTGATATGGTAACGCACCATATTTTATTTGTTAGGGACTCGAGGGCCTAACTCGTTTTAGCGCCTTGTGTTCCGAAATTTATATTTTGAGCTCGGGAATTTGGATTCAAATTTTGGAAGTGGCGCTGGACTCATAATGAAATTTGGGAGCTGTTGGACCTAGCTTGGTAATTTTCTAAGCCCGTTTGACCCTGCGAATTTCGCTCGAAACGTGAACCTCGCACGTGACTACCACCTTTTATGGTTTTGGCCATAACTAATTCATTTCTTAAGAAAATACCTTGATTCTTGAGCCAAATTAACCCTAGTTAAGCCTTCTATCTCTCTCCGTAACTGTTATTTCGAACTCAGCTCCAAAGAGAGAGAGAGAGAGAAGCAGCTGAGACAGAGAGAGACGAAGAAGGGATTTTGGACTATTCATCTTTGAAAATTTGAAGCTTGTATCTTCTTTGATTCTTCTCCGATCCAAAAGGTATGAATATATTCTTGTTCCTTATCTTGTTGGCATTCTTTTAAGCTATGTTTTGTGCATTTTCATGGAGGTTTGAGCATCCTATGAGTTTGAGCATGAATAGTTAGGTTAAACTCCAATACTTGAATTCATGACTTTGAGTTCGGTTTTGTGTGAATTGAGGCATGAAATGCGATTAAAATTGCTAAATTTATGTGTATATGTACTTGAATTTCTTGTATGAGTTTCCTATGAAGCTCCACCATTGTCGAACCGTGGAATTCTTGAAGCTTTCTTTGAACTTTATTGAGCTCAACCTTACCGCTGCTGTGTTTATGTTTTGTTGGATTGTTGTTGTGTGTTTTGTTGCCTTCTTGGATGTTGTTTGCTGCTGCTACTTCCTTCCTGCTGCTGCTATTGTGTATTGGTGAGGAATAGTGCCGCGAAGCAGTTGCTGCGTGAGGTAACGGGCGTTACCGGTTTGGAGGCTTCAGGGAGTAACTCCCATTACTCCCTCCAGGGGTGCAGCTGTGTGTGTTAATGGGGGTTAGTCCCCTTCCTCTTGGGAGTGTCAACCCCCATGTCTAGGCCTGTTTTGGGCTGCTCTCGACATGTTGTTGTTTATTTTGTTTAAATTGTTGTGCATGAGTGCATGTGTGTATATATAGTATATATATATTTTGTGCATATGTGTATGATATATTGTATATATATAGTGTGTGATGCATGTAATATATATATATATATATATATTATAATATGTGTTATATATTTAGTTATTTAATTATTTGATTTACTTTTATGTAATATGACTTTAAATATTTCGATCTTGTGTGCATAACTTTCGTGCTTTGTTTTGTGCTTTTTAATGCCCTCTTTGTATATTTTAAATTTATAGCTTGACTCAAATGCTCTTGGTATGCTAATTTATGACTTAGTATGAGTTTAATTGACGTATGATAAGTTTGATTCTTGGATTAATTGTGTGATGTTTCGTTATTCGCTCCAATATGTCTAAGTGTGAATTTATATGAAGTGCATTGCATCATTTGTATCCATATGCATTTGCCGAGTGTCTAATTGGTTCATTTTGAGTCTAAGTATGTCTTCTGCCCTTTGTTTTGTACAAAGCCTCGTTCCGAGGGTAAGGAGGTGGTTCTTTAGGCCCCCATTTGCCCCGTTTTGTTCTGTTTGTTCATCAAGGTAAGGTTTCTTTCTTTTAGTTAATACGACCTATAACCCTACGTGAATTTTGAAGCCTGCATGCGACCTAAGTATATATATGTATATAGATACGTGTTTGATATGTATTTTGTGGGAATTGGCCCGTTTGTTATGAAATGTTTGAAAAACGCTTTTATGTATACGTAAGTTATATTTTCGTTTATTTGTTTTGAAAAGGGTTGGTGTGTGTTTTGAAACTAGCGAGGTATGACTTTGAAAGATAAGTCTGAATTTTCAACATTATGAACTATGAATTATGAACTGGGCGCCAGAGATTTGTACAAAGGAGCCCCGGGACAGTGTTGGGCCTCGGGTCACCCCCGAGTATGGTCTCCACACTTAGTATCACCCCGGAACCCACTGGGATGTTAGTGGGGGATAAAATCCTTGGGCATCAGTGTCATGAAACTCACGATCCTGACATATTAGTGTGGATGGTTAGGGTGTGTAGAACCCTTCCATCACCTGGAGAAGAGGTATGTTTGTGTGATTTTGTTTTCGTTTGAATTTCAATTATGTTATGAATTTTTGAACGGAGTTAGGTGGTCTAAAACTCGTACTCGCCGAGTTGTGTGATTTTTATTATGAAAATGGTCCGTGAAACGGGAGTGGATTTCTAATTTATAAAATTTAGCAATTTTGGCCTTCGGCCTTAACTCTTTTCTATATTAACTAATATCGGCTAAAATATTTTAGATTGCAAAAACCACGCCCTAGTTCATGAGCCTTTATGACTTTGAATATGTTCTTCTTTATGAATATGTACGCTTGAGTGTGTTAGCCGCCTCACCAGTCTTTAGGACCGACCCCTCCTCGTTGTCTTCTTTTTCCCCTGTATTTCTTGAGTTTGTAGGTGCAGGGTTCGGTTCGAGCTAGGCGGTGGTTTTCATTCGAGTTGTTTGAGTCTGAGTTCGAGTCTTTTGCATTCTGCATCATTACTTTCCACTTTGGTACTATGTATAAAGTATGAATATGTATATGAGTTCGATTTATGAATTGTAAGATTTATGTTGGCCCGGGATGGGCATGTTTGTAATTATTTGAATTAGTTGGATATTATTTGTATGTTTGACGATCCTGATGCTTCAGCATGTATTTTGCTTTGTCGCGCACTCTCAATTAGGGTCTAGACCGCCTAGCTTAGATGTGATTTTATTTGTCACCCATTCGCCGTGACTTGATGCGTGTACGGAGTCTCTATTTCGTTACACGTGTCGGGTTATGGTGTGGGGGATGTAGTGCTCTACGCTCCAGGGTGGTATATCCTAAATTGCTATCAGAGCTCTTAGTTGTAAAATTGGAGCTCTAGTGTCTTATGGGTTTGTCTAGGTCGTTCGACTTAGGATTATGTGTTTGTTTGCATTCACCATCTCATTTACGTGACCTATTTGTATTATTTGTGTTAATTGTGCACATAAACATGCACCAAAACCCCGCATGCATCGATATTTCTTGGAAATTGAGTTTTATTTCAGGATGTTTTCTCGACATCAACAAGTATCACCGGGAAAGGATGAAGGAAATAAGTGGCTACGGTATACAAAGAAGTTTTGAAATTTTGGCGTTAAAGATGTCCAAATTGAAGAATGGTTATTCGAGATAGTATGAGTTTGGGAGTTGTTCGAAAATTCACAAGAGAAAGGAGAAGTATTTCTTGCCTATTTCAAGGCCGAGTTTCGAGATGGTTCAAGAGAATGAAGATGAAATTGAAGAGTCCGGAAAAGAGTTCCCATGGAAGAAATTCGTTCAAGAAATTTGACACAAGTATATCTCATCAAGTACAATAGTAAGAAGATTTTATGAATTCTTAGCTCACGAACAAGAACTGGGAAAAGACAAAGATTTCTCTAAAATCCAAAATTATTTACGAGAGAATCGAGATGGGATTCAAGAAGCTTTCCAGGTTCAATGGTGCATACATGTCTCGAGAAAATAAGGTATGCGGTTCAAGTGGAAATAAATAAACAACGGTTCGAATCTCATATTTCTTATGTGGGATAAGAACCAAAATTGAGTTCGAATACCATAGAAGGGCCCGAGTTTCAAGAAAATCTTGAACAACTTCAAGATGTTAACAATTTCAAGAGTAAGAAGATTTTGCTACCGACAATGGGATCTATGCCTGTAGCACCCTAACCCCCAAGGCACTACATCCCCCGCACTATAGCCTCGATCCACATACGAAATGGATAATCCGTATATAAACCAAAACTATAGCGAACGGGTGACAATCAAAATAAACGAGCTAGGCGGGACACTCACCAACATTAACAATCAAAACATGACAATAAAAGCGGAAGCTCTAAACTATTTATACATATAGATACCATATTTACCAAGTATATATATAATAGGTACCAATATTAACTATCATTACATTATCATATCTTATATTATATACATGCTCAAGTGTTCAAAATGTATTAACTACAATCATGACATGAGATACTAAAAGTTCTATACATGACGATACAATGCTAGACTCAGGAAAATGCGAGACCTTACTCAACTCCCGCCTAGCACGACCCGATCAAAAGTACCTGAAAAGTGAAGTATCAGTCTACTGAAGACTGAGTGAGGGGCAATAAATATATATAAGGCACACATCACATGCAAGTTGTATCCTTGGGTGAAGACTTGGAAATGGAATAAATATATAGTTCAAGAATAACTTGTTCTTTGCCCGAGATTACAACTAATCAGTTTAATATGTTAACTTGATCATTTCATGAAACATGTGGCCCTGGTGAGTAAAGCTATTCTCCAACCTCTACACCATTCGTGATCAATACGTGCTTGCATGATTAATTCAATATGTGATCATACGTTTCATTTAGTGCTGATTTAGACATATTAATGCTTGAAAACATGCAATAACCCGAGGACAACCCGTGGTGCAGGATCCGTCCCCAGTCTCCTTCTTCCTCCGAGTGATAGTGGGTTTGCAAAGCCCAACTATCCACGACATGGTGTACATAGGGAACATGAGTCCCTACGCACGGAACTCTTTCCACCACTAATCTCCTAGTAGCTTCGGGGGTGATCCCAATGAGGTGAGGATAATTCAGGAGTTACCCATCAGCCCTTGCGTTCCCGGTTGGCTCAAGAATTACCCTCGGGCCCAAGTGCAATCATGACTCGCTAAAACATGCTTGAAATCATGAACAATCATGGCTTGCTTGCTTGAAAATGTTTATAGTTTTAAAACGTTTATAATTATATAGGTTTTGGCCCAAATCATCACATAAGGGTTGTATGGTTCTAAGTACCTAAAACAAAACCTCACCTTTTCTTACAAAATGAAACAAGGATATGCTCTAAGGAGCTTGCTCCTCGTCCACGACCTCGTGACCTGTGCAAACATGAGTGTATGCGTGAGACATAACTCAAAATGGACCAAATAGGACGAACGGCGAAAATGCAACGAGATGACGAGCAATGAACAATGTGGCATGAAAATATCTTGTTTTGGTACATATTCAATCATATAATAGCAATTTAGGGTCAAAGAAATCATTGGAGCAATGTGCTAAAAATTTAATTTTATACAGAAACTTTTGTTCTGCCAGACGTGTGGGAACGGCCGTTCCGACTTCCCTTTGAAAATGGGAAGGGCCGTTCCCATGGCCATCCGAGAACGCGCCAACGTTTTATCTTTTAAAATTGCCCTTTAGCTGGGAACGGCCCTTCCGGCACGCAGACCAAAATGGGAACGGCCGTTCCCAGGAACGACCGCTTATTTCCATTTGAAAGAGTGGGAACGACCGTTCCCATAATGCCTTGGGGCGGGAATGGCCGTTCCCAGTTTCTGCAACTGAAAACAGAGCAGAAACAGAGCAGAAGTTATGGCAACAACAAACCAAGCAACCAAACTCAAGTTCTGATCCATCAAATGCCATAATTCTGGGAATAATCATGCTTATAAGTTCATGAAGTGATAATATATCATTTAAACACCTAAATCATGAAAAATCTCCAAGAAATCAAAGTTCAAGTTCATGCTCATATTGATTACTCAAGCTCAATTCTTCTAAGAATTTCATGAATAAATCATGCTATGATCACATATTCATGCCTTGATCAACAAATAACTCGTCTATGCCATAACTCTCAAACCCTAGCTAATACATAAATGATCAAGAATCCTCAATCCATACGTAAACCCATCTTGAAATGAAAAGAAATGGAGAAGGTAGATGATGATGATGATTATACTCCAAAGCCTCAAATATTTCTTGAAAAACTTGATGAATTTGGATGAAATCTCTTCTTGCCTTGTTCTTCTTGAAACCGAGAGCATAAAAGAGGAAATATGTTGATGAATTTGATGAGAAATGATCAAGGAAGCTTAAAGAAGCCATATACCGTTACATCCCTTTTTGAAACTTGTGAAATACCAATTTAATCATTTAAATGTTTAAGTCATGCAATTGAGGATAGATATTTTTGAAATATGATCAATTAAGCCCTTAAAAGATTATGCAATTAGGTCCCTAAAGTTAAAGAAATAAATATCTAGGGACAATTTGGTAATTAAAGCACTCCTGGTAATTATTTTTCGTTATAAATATTTTTCCATGACTTGAAATAATTTTCCAATGCTATGATTTCATATAATTCATGCAAATAATGTGTCATAAAATTTGTAAAAATATGGAATGTCACGTAGGTAAAATAGAAATTCAAAAGGATTAAAATAAATCCTATGCTCAAAATCTCACACGTAGCGTGCTTACCTATTCATCCGGAACCGGGGCGTTACAATGCCTCCCCCATGGGAATTGATTCGATGCTCTTGTACCGAGGTCCAAATCATATGGAAGAATTGGAAGGACGCTTCAAGTGTGGAAATTGGGATTTTAGTGAGCGATTGCCGAGCTACAAGAGTTTGAGACCATCAAGCACCTTGACTTCAAGATCCTGGTTTAAGCTCAAGAAAACACTTTGGAAGACAAATATCGACATCAAGCTCGACATTACCTAGATGGTGAAAGGTACACTAGCACATTCATGGCATTCCATACATGCATTTTTTATCCTGGGGAAAAACCATTTATTTGCTACTCTTCTCTTCGTCGTTGTTTTTGGTGGTTATTTATTGCTTACGTTCTTGCTTCTTTTCTTTTGTGTGGACTCTCTTCTCGGAGAGAGTTCGGTAAGGAGAGTGTTCGGGTGGTTGGTGAGTTGTGAGCGCTGAGTTTACCTGGTGGTTTTGCTTGAAGACACCTTATCGGGGTACGGAGCTACTCGAGGCGTGGGTTGGTTGTTCGAGCACGAGTTGAGTTCGTGGTTACTTCTAGGAGGTCCGTTCGGGGCTTATTGGAAAACATCAGAGTATGCGCAACGGAAGTTTAAAAATTTTCCAAAAGTAGATCTAAAAGACTTGCAATGTTCGTATCAAATCGTAGGGTGTTTCAAAAAACTCACGTTAATTGAAACTTTCTTGTGATATCGATACTGCCTATCGAACACGCTTCAAGAGAAAAGTCCCTCAAACATGCTTCGATTAGATCCCAAAGTAGGTAATCCTCCAAAACATATCCACACCTGTCCAGAACACGATCAAGCGAGTGAGAGAAACACCACCACTACTGTTTATACTAGGATAATTTTCTTTGAAAAACTTTTCTTTTATTTTTCTCAAAGACTTAACGCTTCAAGAACATTGGTCTAAAGAATAAGAGAAACACCACCACTACTATTTATACTAGGGGGTTCGGCCACTTAGGGTTTCCTAAACCTAGTGGATTTGTTTTCTTGCTCACTAATTAACTCATTTAATTATTAATTTAATTAGAATAATAAATTCTGAACTTATTCTCCAAGTCCTGCAAGAGATGCCTTCTCTCTCCTACAATAGGAAGTTTGACTTTTCAACCTTTACTAATTAAAGTCAAAACTCAATATTCAATAAATAATTTAATTCCCACTTAATTATTTATTGGATTAAGTAATTTGAGAATAGTCTTAAGAATTAATTCATAGGTAATTAAAAGACAAAAATTAATTAATTATAATTTAATTAATCAATTCTAGAAAATAATTCACGTGTGGAATAAACCACACGCACGAGGCCACGTGTGCGTGACACGTGGCAGCCAAGTTGGTCGCGTGACACGTGGCAGCCACGTGTACTCGACACGTGGTAACAGTCACGTTCCATGTCCCGTTTTGACCAACCATTGTGATCCTTCGTTAATCCAATTGACGTCCTACCATAACCCTCGTATTCTGGCATTTGTGTGTGACCTTTTATGTTCATTATTTGATTACCAGTGACAGTAATTAATTAATTCTCATAATTAATTAATCACTTCACAGATCATACTACCATAATCTAGCAATGGGTGTGTGACCCCTAGCCGAATAACGAAATGAATCGAAGAACCTTTCAGTCAATGACAATCAGTGAAACATGATCCTCCTAACTCCATCTCTCAATCAAGAACTAAGGCATGGGAATATTCTCAGAGCCTTAATATTCTTGATCTTTAAAGTTAAGTTCGTTTCATATACATTTAGATCTCAATCCAAGAAAACCCCATTTTCTTAGTGTCTTGATCTTTTATCCACCTTGGCCAAGGGTTTAATATTTAATGGAATATGAACAACTCAATCAATAAGAGATCATTCTTATTCTTAACAAGTGTAGGTCCTTTATCGATTCTACTAATTCCACATTTGCCACTTGTGTAATCCTAACAAAGGTCGTGGTTCAGGTGTCTATATGGCGACACCCTTTTGAGACTATATCAAAGATTACAGAGTTAGCTCATATGAGACATTACAAAGTCTCAAGTCAAACGATTATTAATCACGTCATTGACCTGTGAGATATTTCCTAATCTGGAAGTTTCTAGGAGACTTCCTTTCCCATTTAGGAATGTTCTCACGCGGGACATCTTAGTGATGAAGTTCTTGTAACAATCACCCTTGTATTATGAAGACATCAACGTATGCACTTATCATTCCATGAAACTGAATAATCCTTCAAAATGACATAATCACATAAGCAAGTCTCAACGGAGTCAAGGTCGATACTCCCACTATCTGTCGGACTCATCAACTTGCGGAAGTTTCTAATCCTCGCCTATGGAGTTAAGAACTTATTTCATGTGTCGTTCCCATAAGGGCAAAGTTCTTAATGGCCTTATCGGATTAGGGGAGTTCAAAACATGAAAAACACAATCAACCCAAACAGACATAAATAAGCAAATAAAGAAGTGATTACCTATGAACAAAATCATCTCGTTTATTATTCAATGGTTGTTTGTGATTTTACAAGGAAAGAATAAAGCATAAAAGCTGCTTTAAGGACACTATTCCTAATAGTCGTTTCGGGGCTCAATGATATTTTTGGGTAATAGATTGAAGGCTAACTCTTTATATCCTTTGTGAAGTGGTTGGTCCTATCTGAGGAGAAGATGGGACTTTAAGATGAGTATAAACTGTCGTCTGGTACACTGGTTAACTGTGGAGAAAATACCCTTTGCTCGCTTCGAGGAGTTAGTGGTTGGTTCTTCTTCAGAGTTTCGTGCGTGGCTCCTATTTCTATAAGGGTATGCCGACTGTAGCACTCCTATACGTAGAGATACTACACCCTTGCACTATAGGCCGGTCCACATACGAAATGGGCAATCCGTACATGAACTAACCTATAGTGAACGGGTGACAAATAAAAGAAAGGACGAGCTAGGCGGGACTATACCCCAAAGCAATATAAAACCAAGGCATAAAAGTTAAAAGCGGAAGCATAATATCAACATTACATATAGGTACCAACAGATATCAATACATTATCATCTCCTATATATTATACAAGCAAAAGTCCCCAAATATACCAAGAACTATAACGTACTAACTCAGGACATGACAAAAACAAGATCATGGAAATATGTGCAATGCTAGACCCGGCTAGGTGACAAGACATGACTCCGACTCCCGCCTAGCACACGACCGTGACAACCTGAAAGGTGGGGCGTCAATTCATGGAAGACTGAGTGAGGGGCAATACATATATATTAGCGCAATTAACGTGCAAGTTATATTCTCGGGTAAAGGTTTATAAAAGATAAATATATGGTTTCAAGACTAAAGTATTCTTCGCCCGAGAGTACAACAGTCAATATTAATTACTGGTTCATTTCATGCAATCAATCAATACATGGCCCCGGCGAGTGGGGGCGGTCTCCAACCGAACTCCAAATGAACATGTACATGCTTGCTTGATTATCAATAAATAGGTGATCATGCAATTCCATTATCGTGCAATCGTGCAATAGTGTAATCATATAACACGTTCATGGAATGAAAATCATACAATAACCCGAGGCGCATCCGCGGTGCCGGACTCGTCCCTAGTCTCCTTCTTCCTCCGGTTTGATGATGGGATTGCAAGGCCTTAACATCCAATCTCATTGAGCAGAGGGTACATGAATCCCTAAGCCCGGAGCTCCTTCCTCCACTAACCTAGGGGTGACCCCAAACATGATGAGGATAGTGCCAGAGTTACCCGTCAGCCCTTGCTTTCCCGGTTGGCTCTAGTCACTACCCTCGGGCACAAACGTGAACGATCATGCTACTCGCCTAAACATGAACGAAACAATACATGGCTTGCTTGCTTGCTTGAACACGACTTGAAATGATCAATGATTTATAGAGACTATAAATATAAATACCTTTTTGGCCGAAATATCACATAAGGGATATACGGGTTCTATATAACTAACAATTAAACCTCACCTTTACCGACAAAAGATAAGTAGGGCACGGCCTACGGGGCTTGCTCCTCATCCCTACGAAGCTGGTCTGTGCAAAATAGACGTGTACACGTGAGACTTGACTCTAAATAGGCCAAATATGACGAACGGCGGAAATGTATCGATATGACGAGGAAAATGCAATGTGGCATGGTAACATGTTGTTTCAGTACATATAAGCACATATAATAGCAATTCGGGGTCAAAGAAGTCGTTGGATCGAGGGGCTAAAAATGTAATTTTATGCAGAATATTTTGTTCTGCAATCCAGGTGGGAACGGCCGTTCCGGACCCCTTTGAAAAATGGGAACGGTCGTTCCCATGAATTCCCAAAACGCGCCAACGACTTCCCTTTCAAAAATGCGCCTTAGCTGGGAACGGCCCTTCCGGCACCAAGGCCAAAATGGGAACGGCCGTTCCCATGCTCGGTCGCCTAGTTGATTTAAAAGGTGGGAACGCCCGTTCCCGCAATGCCTTGAGGCTGGGAACGGTCGTTCCCAGTTTCTGCAACTTAAAGAAGCAGAGTAAAACAGGGGAGGCTCATGGCAATGAGCAACAAAGTAACAAAATCCCATTTTCAATGAAGAAAATTAGGATTTTCTGGTAATATGATGCATATGTGCTCAAGGAATGATATCATAACACTTAAACACTCAAAGCATGAAATATTATCAAAATTTCCAAGGTTTCTAGTTCATGTTCATATTGATCATTCAAGCTTGATTTTCCATTAAATTCATGCACAAATCATGCCATAATTCATGATATGATCACATAATCATGCTTCCAACTGCAACTAACTCACCTAGCATATAATTCCTAAACCCTAGCTCAATCAAATATGCTCAAGAATCAAGAATCATCAATTCATGTAACTATCACCTTTGAAGATCAAGAAATGAAGAAGATGAAGATGGATGATTTGGAGCTTAAAAGCTTGGGATTTCTTGAGCAAACTTGATGGTGATGATAAAATCTCTTCTTCCCTTTTCTTCTTGAAGAACCGAGCAAGGAAGGAGCAATATGTTGGTGATTTTTAGGATAAAAATGAATGAAGAAGCTTGAGGAAGCTTTGCACGTGAATCACCATCCTTGATTTTGATGAAATAATTAATTTGCAATTTAACCCCTCAAGAATTTAAGTCATGCAATGAAGGATGAGGGGCTTTGAAGATTGTTCAATTGAATCCTAGAAAATGTTATGCGATTTGGTCCCTAAACTTAAAAGAATGAACATATAGGGCAAGTTGACAATTCAATCATATTCGTAATTATTTCACGAAATAAATATTTTCAAGTTATGAGACAAATTATAAGTTTAATATGAATTTCATGAAATTTTGATAAAATATAATTTATAAAATTATAATAAACATAAGAATGTAATTAATGAAATTCGGGGCGTTACAATTCTCCCCCTTTAAAAGCACCTGGTCCCCAGGTCCACTGTCAAGTTTCGGATGATACACAAGCTATAAGAGAACCCCGTCTCTTGAACAAGAATGAAAGAACCCCGTCTTTCGGCAAGAAATGAGAAAACCCCGTTTCTTAGCAAGAAGTGAGAGAACCCCATCTCTCAACAAGAGAGGAGAGAGAGCCCCGTCTCTCAACATGCATGAAAGTAATTCAAGGAACAAATTGTAGAAACAATGACATGAATGTTACATAAACAAATAGAATCATATTAATTTCATAAATATCATATAAACAAATAAAAATCATTTTAATCACATACTTATCATTCACAATTAACTAATTCGCAATGAACAAGAAATTAAATACAATGGCAATAAAATCCATGATGTATATGATACGCATGATTAAATGTACCGTTCACCGATGGTTGTACTATGCATATAATTGGTACCTTCTTCCTTCCTGACGGACTTCACATTCATAGTTTGTACCCCCTCTCTCACGAACACCTTCCCGAGCCCGAACAAGCAATCTTTCATTCCTGGTGGGTTTCTTTTGTCGCTTGGAACATGTATCTATTTGATGCTCATCACTCCCACAGTATAGGCATAATCCCAACCGTCTCCTACAGCCATCATAAGTGTGGTTATCGCGTCCACAATAACCACAAAGGAGTTTCCCGGAAGATGTTATTGAAGCTGGGACACGTGTAGCTCCTGAACTCGATCCAAGTGATCGTTTCTTTTTCTTGCGAGATCTTTCTTGAGATATCGGAGTAGGATAAGAGATAGGCCGCTTTCCTTTGTTGAAGTTTTGTGCTAATTTTGAGCCTGAAGCCTGCCCGGATTGAGGATTAGACCTTCTTGCCTCCAACGAGGTGGAGCCTCGAACCTTCTCTTGGGAGCCACTTGGAGTTAGTTCCCACACTCTTTTGATTTTCTTGAGTTGTGACCCGGTGGAATCCTTATTTCCTTCAAAGGATCTTGAAGATGGTTGGTTCTGAAATTCCCTAAATGCTATTGAAACTTGGCCCGACAGTGATGATAAGACTCGTGGCGCTGAGGAAACATACTCTTTTATCTTCTGATCCACTAAACGAACCAAGGACTCGAAAAACTCCTGAGGCTGAACCGGAGGGGGTAGATGCGGGAAAACCCTAGGCACTTGCTTACCATGAGGGTGATCTTGAGACATCCTGTAATTAGAACACTAGATATGCATGTTGAATTAATATGCCAATGCAGGAAGCACACTTGGAAATAATAAAGTTCAACGTATTAGAATAATTAAGCTCAGACGAGAAAACATGTATATATATAGAAATTTAAAATTTTAAATAGCGTATGATGCACGTGCTTATGGATGCATTGAACCTGTCACCGGAGTAATGGAAAATTTTTATCTCGACATGTAATTCCTTGTTCGTTGAATTATAAGCTTGTATTGAGTTGGTAATCCTTTCTTGTTTTCCCACGGTCTTTCATTCTTCAAATTTATTTAACATCCACTTGAACATTCCCACGGCTTAGTATTATGATTTCTGAAACCCGAAGTCTTCTATGCTAACGGAATTAACATCTAGCTTAATCTTTAATAGTTACTCCCTGATTGTTGCCCGAATCCTCTTCATGGTTGCCACTTTGATCCAAACTCCCTTGTTTGCTCTTTAAGAGTTTGAATAATTGAATGAATTCCCTTTTCCATTGTTTCCACTCGATCACCCAACCTTTACCTAGCAATTCGTTGCCTTTCTTTATCGTTTCCATTTGTTGCTTAATATTACCCCACAACGCGACAATTCAACTTGGATCTTGGAATGTCCCCACTAACTTAAAGCTTTAGTATGATTATCTTTCAACTTCGTATCCACTGGTGTGCTGAGCTTCCTTTATTCCTTTCTTAAGTGAAGTCCCAAAATTTTCCTTGCGTTAACTTGGGTAATTATATGCTCCCCAAACAAGAACTCTTGAATTCAATTTCTGTTCCACTTATGGAATTAATTTCCTGACTCCCCTCGAACCATAAGTCTCCAGTTATTATCCTACTTTTGAGCATATAATTTCCTTCCAAAATTCTTTATCATCCTTTGCCGTTTTCATTTGTTACTCCCTCAACACGATAATTTAACTTGAATTGGAAAGTAGACTTGTCTTACCCGAATGTAGAATCCCGAACATGTTGGTTTTCCATAACTGGTTGTTTGATCTTTCTGGCTGTCGTGTTAGAAATTTGAATCTAATTGATTTGAACCCAAATGTCATTCCCAACTTGTACTTCGATCGGGGATACTTAATTGACTTTCCTTCCACGCCCTGATTTTGGCCTCAACTTGCACACCCTTCTCAAATCCTATAGTAGCCCAAAATTACCGAGCAATTGGCCGTGGGTTGATATCATTTCCACAACCTGTAACTCACAATCTTCTTTGAAATAAATGCATGTGGGTAAGGCATGCTCATGTCACATAATGATCACTCAATTAATGCTCACGACAAAATTTAATATAAATGCAGCAGGTAATTTATCAATGTTTAAAATGAACACGTTGAGCACATAATTTCAAATAATTCAAGATCAATTAATCAACAATAAATAGCAGAAATCAATGCAAAGCACAGGTTGTGAAGTAATCTAATTAATTCAGAGAATTCAAATAGATTTAGATAATATGCAAGACTCTCAAATTATCAATTAGTTCCTATGCCGTTCGACCTAGACTTGACACGTCACGACACTAGAACCTCGGTTTTGAAACCGGGCTCTGATACCACCTTAGATGTAGCACTCCTATACGTAGAGATACTACACCCCCGCACTATAGGCCGGTCCACATACGAAATGGGCAATCCGTACATGAACTAACCTATCGCGAACGGGTGACAAATAAAAGAAAGGACGAGCTAGGCGGGACTGTACCCCAAAGCAATACAAAACCAAGGCATAAAAGTTAAAAGCGGAAGCATAATATCAACATTACTTATAGGTACCAACATATATCAATACATTATCATCTCCTATATATTATACAAGCAAAAGTCCCCAAATATACCAAGAACTATAAAGTACTAACTCAGGACATGACAAAAACAAGATCATGGAAATATGTGCAATGCTAGACCCAGATGGGTGACAAGACATGACTCCGATTCCCGCCTAGCACACGACCGTAACAACCTGAAAGGTGGGGCGTCAGTCCATGGAAGACTGAGTGAGGGGCAATACATATATATTAGCGCAGTTAACATAAAAGTTATATTCTCGGGTAAAAGTTTATAAAAGATAAATATATGGTTTCAAGACTAAAGTATTCTTCGCCCGAGAGTACAACAGTCAATATTAATTACTGGTTCATTTCATGCAATCAATCAATACATGGCCCCGGCGAGTGGGGGCGGTCTCCAACCGAACTCCAAATAAACATGTACATGCTTGCTTGATTATCAATAAATAGGTGATCATGCAATTCCATTATCGTGCAATCGTTCAATAGTGTAATCATATAACACGTTCATGGAATGAAAATCATGCAATAACCCGAGGCGCATCCACGGTGCCGGACTCGTCCCCAGTCTCCTTCTTCCTCCGGTTTGATGGTGGGATTGTAAGGCCCCAACATCCAATCTCATTGAGCAGAGGGTACATGAATCCCTAAGCCCGGAGCTCCTTCCTCCACTAACCTCCTAGCGGATTCAGGGGTGACCCCAAACATGATGAGTATAGTGCCAGAGTTACCCGTCAGCCCTTGCTTTCCCGGTTGGCTCTAGTCACTACCCTCGGGCCCAAACGTGAACGATCATGCTACTCGCCTAAACATGCACGAAACAATACATGGCTTGCTTACTTGCTTGAACACGACTTGAAATGATCAATGATTTATAGACACTATAAATATAAATACCTTTTTGGCCGAAATATCACATAAGGGATATACGGGTTCTATATAACTAACAATTAAACCTCACCTTTACCGACAAAAGACAAGTAGGGCACGGCCTACGGGGCTTGCTCCTCGTCCCTACGAAGCTGGTCTGTGCAAAATAGACGTGTACACGTGAGACTTGACTCTCAATAAACCAAATATGATGAACTGCGGAAATGTATCGAGATGACGAGGAAAATGCAATTTGGCATGATAACATGTTGTTTCAGTACATATAAGCACATATAATAGCAATTCGGGGTCAAAGAAGTCGTTGGATCGAGGGGCTAAAAATGTAATTTTATGCAGAATATTTTGTTCTGCAATCCAGGTGGGAACGGCCGTTTCGGACCCCTTTGAAAAATGGGAACGGTCGTTCCCATGAATTCCCAAAACGCGTCAACGACTTCCCTTTCAAAAATGCGCCTCAGCTGGGAACGGCCCTTCCGGCACCAAGGCCAAAATGGGAACGGCCGTTCCCATGCTCGGCCGCCTAGTTGATTTAAAAGGTGGGAACGCCCGTTCCCGCAATGCCTTGAGGCTGGGAACGGTCGTTCCCAATTTTTGCAACTTACAGAAGCAGAGTAAAACAGGGGAGGCTCACGGCAATGAGCAACAAAGTAACAAAATCCCATTTTCAATCAAGAAAATTAGGATTTTCTGGTAATATGATGCATATGTGCTCAAGGAATGATATCATAACACTTAAACACTCAAAGCATGAAATATTATCAAGATTTCCAAGGTTTCTAGCTCAAGTTCATATTGATCATTCAAGCTTGATTTTCCATTAAATTCATGCACAAATCATGCCATAATTCATGATATGATCACATAATCATGCTTCCAATTGCAACTAACTCACCTAGCATATAATTCCTAAACCCTAGCTCAATCAAATATGCTCAACAATCAAGAATCATCAATTCATGTAACTATCACCTTTGAAGATCAAGAAATGAAGAAGATGAAGATGGATGATTTGGAGCTTAAAAGCTTGGGATTTCTTGAGCAAACTTGGTGGTGATGATAAAATCTCTTCTTCCCTTTTCTTCTTGAAGAACCAAGCAAGCAAGGAGCACTATGTTGGTGATTTCTAGGATAAAAATGAATGAAGAAGCTTGAGGAAGCTTTGCACGTGAATCACCATCCTTGATTTTGATGAAATAATCAATTTGCAATTTAATCCCTCAAGAATTTAAGTCATGCAATGAAGGATGAGGGGCTTTGAAGATTGTTCAATTGAATCCTTGAAAATGTTATGCGATTTGGTCCCTAAACTTAAAAGAATGAACATATAGGGCAAGTTGACAATTCAATCATATTCGTAATTATTTCACGAAATAAATATTTTCAAGTTATGAGACAAATTATAAGTTTAATATGAATTTCATGAAATTTCGATAAAATATAATTTATAAAATTATAATAAACATAAGAATGTAATTAATGAAATTCGTGGCGTTACAATTCTCCCCCTTTAAAAGCACCTGGTCCCCAGGTCCACTGTCAAGTTTCGGATGACACACAAGCTATAAGAGAACCCCGTCTCTTGAACAAGAATGAAAGAACCCCGTCTTTCGGCAAGAAATGAGAAAACCCCGTTTCTCAGCAAGAAGTGAGAGAACCCCGTCTCTCAACAAGAGAGGAGAGAGAGCCCCGTCTCTCAACATGCATGAAAGTAATTCAAGGAACAAATTGTACAAACAATGACATGAATGTTACATAAACAAATAGAATCATATTAATTTCATAAATATCATATAAACAAATAAAAATCATTTTAATCACATACTTATCATTCACAATTAACTAATTCGCAATGAACAAGAAATTAAATACAATGGCAATAAAATCCATGACGTATATGATATGCATGATTAAATGTACCGTTCACCGATGGTTGTACTATGCATATAATTGGTACCTTCTTCCTTCCTGACGGACTTCACATTCATAGTTTGTACCCCCTCTCTCACGAACACCTTCCCGAGCCCGAACAAGCAATCTTTCATTCCTGGTGGGTTTCTTTTGTCGCTTGGAACATGTATCTATTTGATGCTCATCACTCCTACAGTATAGGCATAATCCCAACCGTCTCCTACAACCATCATAAGTGTGGTTATCGCGTCCACAATAACCACAAAGGAGTTTCCCGGAAGATGTTATTGAAGCTGGGACACGTGTGGCTCCTGAACTCGATCCAAGTGATCGTTTCTTTTTCTTGCGAGATCTTTCTTGAGATATCGGAGTAGGATAAGAGATAGGCCGCTTTCCTTTGTTGAAGTTTTGTGCTAATTTTGAGCCTGAAGCCTGCCCGGATTGAGGATTAGACCTTCTTGCCTCCAACGAGGTGGAGCCTCGAACCTTCTCTTGGGAGCCACTTGGAGTTAGTTCCCACACTCTTTTGATTTTCTTGAGTTGTGACCCGGTGGAATCCTTATTTCCTTCAAAGGATCTTGAAGATGGTTGGTTCTGAAATTCCCTAAATGCTATTGAAACTTGGCCCGACAGTGATGATAAGACTCGTGGCGCTGAGGAAACATACTCTTTTATCTTCTGATCCACTAAACGAACCAAGGACTCGAAAAACTCCTGAGGCTGAACCGGAGGGGGTAGATGCGGGAAAACCCTAGGCACTTGCTTACCATGAGGGTGATCTTGAGACATCCTGTAATTAGAACACTAGATATGCATGTTGAATTAATATGCCAATGCAGGAAGCACACTTGGAAATAATAAAGTTCAACGTATTAGAATAATTAAGCTCAGACGAGAAAACATGTATATATATAGAAATTTAAAATTTTAAATAGCGTATGATGCACGTGCTTATGGATGCATTGAACCTGTCACCGGAGTAATGGAAAATTTTTATCTCGACATGTAATTCCTTGTTCGTTGAATTATAAGCTTGTATTGAGTTGGTAATCCTTTCTTGTTTTCCCACGGTCTTTCATTCTTCAAATTTATTTAACATCCACTTGAACATTCCCACGGCTTAGTATTATGATTTCTGAAACCCGAAGTCTTCTATGCTAACGGAATTAACATCTAGCTTAATCTTTAATAGTTACTCCCTGATTGTTGCCCGAATCCTCTTCATGGTTGCCACTTTGATCCAAACTCCCTTGTTTGCTCTTTAAGAGTTTGAATAATTGAATGAATTCCCTTTTCCATTGTTTCCACTCGATCACCCAACCTTTACCTAGCAATTCGTTGCCTTTCTTTATCGTTTCCATTTGTTGCTTAATATTACCCCACAACGCGACAATTCAACTTGGATCTTGGAATGTCCCCACTAACTTAAAGCTTTAGTATGATTATCTTTCAACTTCGTATCCACTGGTGTGCTGAGCTTCCTTTATTCCTTTCTTAAGTGAAGTCCCAAAATTTTCCTTGCGTTAACTTGGGTAATTATATGCTCCCCAAACAAGAACTCTTGAATTCAATTTCTGTTCCACTTATGGAATTAATTTCCTGACTCCCCTCGAACCATAAGTCTCCAGTTATTATCCTACTTTTGAGCATATAATTTCCTTCCAAAATTCTTTATCATCCTTTGCCGTTTTCATTTGTTACTCCCTCAACACGATAATTTAACTTGAATTGGAAAGTAGACTTGTCTTACCCGAATGTAGAATCCCGAACATGTTGGTTTTCCATAACTGGTTGTTTGATCTTTCTGGCTGTCGTGTTAGAAATTTGAATCTAATTGATTTGAACCCAAATGTCATTCCCAACTTGTACTTCGATCGGGGATACTTAATTGACTTTCCTTCCACGCCCTGATTTTGGCCTCAACTTGCACACCCTTCTCAAATCCTATAGTAGCCCAAAATTACCGAGCAATTGGCCGTGGGTTGATATCATTTCCACAACCTGTAACTCACAATCTTCTTTGAAATAAATGCATGTGGGTAAGGCATGCTCATGTCACATAATGATCACTCAATTAATGCTCACGACAAAATTTAATATAAATGCAGCAGGTAATTTATCAATGTTTAAAAT
The DNA here is from genome assembly GCA_037501455.1 of Lantana camara. Lineage (NCBI taxonomy): Eukaryota > Viridiplantae > Streptophyta > Magnoliopsida > Lamiales > Verbenaceae > Lantana > Lantana camara. Next base: position 79,495,488 of record CM074861.1, on the reverse strand, counting down.
GAACACGTTGAGCACATAATTTCAAATAATTCAAGATCAATTAATCAACAATAAATAGCAGAAATCAATGCAAAGCACAGGTTGTGAAGTAATCTAATTAATTCAGAGAATTCAAATAGATTTAGATAATATGCAAGACTCTCAAATTATCAATTAGTTCCTATGCCGTTCGACCTAGACTTGACACGTCACGACACTAGAACCTCGGTTTTGAAACCGGGCTCTGATACCACCTTAGATGTAGCACTCCTATACGTAGAGATACTACACCCCCGCACTATAGGCCGGTCCACATACGAAATGGGCAATCCGTACATGAACTAACCTATCGCGAACGGGTGACAAATAAAAGAAAGGACGAGCTAGGCGGGACTGTACCCCAAAGCAATACAAAACCAAGGCATAAAAGTTAAAAGCGGAAGCATAATATCAACATTACTTATAGGTACCAACATATATCAATACATTATCATCTCCTATATATTATACAAGCAAAAGTCCCCAAATATACCAAGAACTATAAAGTACTAACTCAGGACATGACAAAAACAAGATCATGGAAATATGTGCAATGCTAGACCCAGATGGGTGACAAGACATGACTCCGATTCCCGCCTAGCACACGACCGTAACAACCTGAAAGGTGGGGCGTCAGTCCATGGAAGACTGAGTGAGGGGCAATACATATATATTAGCGCAGTTAACATAAAAGTTATATTCTCGGGTAAAAGTTTATAAAAGATAAATATATGGTTTCAAGACTAAAGTATTCTTCGCCCGAGAGTACAACAGTCAATATTAATTACTGGTTCATTTCATGCAATCAATCAATACATGGCCCCGGCGAGTGGGGGCGGTCTCCAACCGAACTCCAAATAAACATGTACATGCTTGCTTGATTATCAATAAATAGGTGATCATGCAATTCCATTATCGTGCAATCGTTCAATAGTGTAATCATATAACACGTTCATGGAATGAAAATCATGCAATAACCCGAGGCGCATCCACGGTGCCGGACTCGTCCCCAGTCTCCTTCTTCCTCCGGTTTGATGGTGGGATTGTAAGGCCCCAACATCCAATCTCATTGAGCAGAGGGTACATGAATCCCTAAGCCCGGAGCTCCTTCCTCCACTAACCTCCTAGCGGATTCAGGGGTGACCCCAAACATGATGAGTATAGTGCCAGAGTTACCCGTCAGCCCTTGCTTTCCCGGTTGGCTCTAGTCACTACCCTCGGGCCCAAACGTGAACGATCATGCTACTCGCCTAAACATGCACGAAACAATACATGGCTTGCTTACTTGCTTGAACACGACTTGAAATGATCAATGATTTATAGACACTATAAATATAAATACCTTTTTGGCCGAAATATCACATAAGGGATATACGGGTTCTATATAACTAACAATTAAACCTCACCTTTACCGACAAAAGACAAGTAGGGCACGGCCTACGGGGCTTGCTCCTCGTCCCTACGAAGCTGGTCTGTGCAAAATAGACGTGTACACGTGAGACTTGACTCTCAATAAACCAAATATGATGAACTGCGGAAATGTATCGAGATGACGAGGAAAATGCAATTTGGCATGATAACATGTTGTTTCAGTACATATAAGCACATATAATAGCAATTCGGGGTCAAAGAAGTCGTTGGATCGAGGGGCTAAAAATGTAATTTTATGCAGAATATTTTGTTCTGCAATCCAGGTGGGAACGGCCGTTTCGGACCCCTTTGAAAAATGGGAACGGTCGTTCCCATGAATTCCCAAAACGCGTCAACGACTTCCCTTTCAAAAATGCGCCTCAGCTGGGAACGGCCCTTCCGGCACCAAGGCCAAAATGGGAACGGCCGTTCCCATGCTCGGCCGCCTAGTTGATTTAAAAGGTGGGAACGCCCGTTCCCGCAATGCCTTGAGGCTGGGAACGGTCGTTCCCAATTTTTGCAACTTACAGAAGCAGAGTAAAACAGGGGAGGCTCACGGCAATGAGCAACAAAGTAACAAAATCCCATTTTCAATCAAGAAAATTAGGATTTTCTGGTAATATGATGCATATGTGCTCAAGGAATGATATCATAACACTTAAACACTCAAAGCATGAAATATTATCAAGATTTCCAAGGTTTCTAGCTCAAGTTCATATTGATCATTCAAGCTTGATTTTCCATTAAATTCATGCACAAATCATGCCATAATTCATGATATGATCACATAATCATGCTTCCAATTGCAACTAACTCACCTAGCATATAATTCCTAAACCCTAGCTCAATCAAATATGCTCAACAATCAAGAATCATCAATTCATGTAACTATCACCTTTGAAGATCAAGAAATGAAGAAGATGAAGATGGATGATTTGGAGCTTAAAAGCTTGGGATTTCTTGAGCAAACTTGGTGGTGATGATAAAATCTCTTCTTCCCTTTTCTTCTTGAAGAACCAAGCAAGCAAGGAGCACTATGTTGGTGATTTCTAGGATAAAAATGAATGAAGAAGCTTGAGGAAGCTTTGCACGTGAATCACCATCCTTGATTTTGATGAAATAATCAATTTGCAATTTAATCCCTCAAGAATTTAAGTCATGCAATGAAGGATGAGGGGCTTTGAAGATTGTTCAATTGAATCCTTGAAAATGTTATGCGATTTGGTCCCTAAACTTAAAAGAATGAACATATAGGGCAAGTTGACAATTCAATCATATTCGTAATTATTTCACGAAATAAATATTTTCAAGTTATGAGACAAATTATAAGTTTAATATGAATTTCATGAAATTTCGATAAAATATAATTTATAAAATTATAATAAACATAAGAATGTAATTAATGAAATTCGTGGCGTTACAATTCTCCCCCTTTAAAAGCACCTGGTCCCCAGGTCCACTGTCAAGTTTCGGATGACACACAAGCTATAAGAGAACCCCGTCTCTTGAACAAGAATGAAAGAACCCCGTCTTTCGGCAAGAAATGAGAAAACCCCGTTTCTCAGCAAGAAGTGAGAGAACCCCGTCTCTCAACAAGAGAGGAGAGAGAGCCCCGTCTCTCAACATGCATGAAAGTAATTCAAGGAACAAATTGTACAAACAATGACATGAATGTTACATAAACAAATAGAATCATATTAATTTCATAAATATCATATAAACAAATAAAAATCATTTTAATCACATACTTATCATTCACAATTAACTAATTCGCAATGAACAAGAAATTAAATACAATGGCAATAAAATCCATGACGTATATGATATGCATGATTAAATGTACCGTTCACCGATGGTTGTACTATGCATATAATTGGTACCTTCTTCCTTCCTGACGGACTTCACATTCATAGTTTGTACCCCCTCTCTCACGAACACCTTCCCGAGCCCGAACAAGCAATCTTTCATTCCTGGTGGGTTTCTTTTGTCGCTTGGAACATGTATCTATTTGATGCTCATCACTCCTACAGTATAGGCATAATCCCAACCGTCTCCTACAACCATCATAAGTGTGGTTATCGCGTCCACAATAACCACAAAGGAGTTTCCCGGAAGATGTTATTGAAGCTGGGACACGTGTGGCTCCTGAACTCGATCCAAGTGATCGTTTCTTTTTCTTGCGAGATCTTTCTTGAGATATCGGAGTAGGATAAGAGATAGGCCGCTTTCCTTTGTTGAAGTTTTGTGCTAATTTTGAGCCTGAAGCCTGCCCGGATTGAGGATTAGACCTTCTTGCCTCCAACGAGGTGGAGCCTCGAACCTTCTCTTGGGAGCCACTTGGAGTTAGTTCCCACACTCTTTTGATTTTCTTGAGTTGTGACCCGGTGGAATCCTTATTTCCTTCAAAGGATCTTGAAGATGGTTGGTTCTGAAATTCCCTAAATGCTATTGAAACTTGGCCCGACAGTGATGATAAGACTCGTGGCGCTGAGGAAACATACTCTTTTATCTTCTGATCCACTAAACGAACCAAGGACTCGAAAAACTCCTGAGGCTGAACCGGAGGGGGTAGATGCGGGAAAACCCTAGGCACTTGCTTACCATGAGGGTGATCTTGAGACATCCTGTAATTAGAACACTAGATATGCATGTTGAATTAATATGCCAATGCAGGAAGCACACTTGGAAATAATAAAGTTCAACGTATTAGAATAATTAAGCTCAGACGAGAAAACATGTATATATATAGAAATTTAAAATTTTAAATAGCGTATGATGCACGTGCTTATGGATGCATTGAACCTGTCACCGGAGTAATGGAAAATTTTTATCTCGACATGTAATTCCTTGTTCGTTGAATTATAAGCTTGTATTGAGTTGGTAATCCTTTCTTGTTTTCCCACGGTCTTTCATTCTTCAAATTTATTTAACATCCACTTGAACATTCCCACGGCTTAGTATTATGATTTCTGAAACCCGAAGTCTTCTATGCTAACGGAATTAACATCTAGCTTAATCTTTAATAGTTACTCCCTGATTGTTGCCCGAATCCTCTTCATGGTTGCCACTTTGATCCAAACTCCCTTGTTTGCTCTTTAAGAGTTTGAATAATTGAATGAATTCCCTTTTCCATTGTTTCCACTCGATCACCCAACCTTTACCTAGCAATTCGTTGCCTTTCTTTATCGTTTCCATTTGTTGCTTAATATTACCCCACAACGCGACAATTCAACTTGGATCTTGGAATGTCCCCACTAACTTAAAGCTTTAGTATGATTATCTTTCAACTTCGTATCCACTGGTGTGCTGAGCTTCCTTTATTCCTTTCTTAAGTGAAGTCCCAAAATTTTCCTTGCGTTAACTTGGGTAATTATATGCTCCCCAAACAAGAACTCTTGAATTGTTGCACTTATGGAATTAATTTCCTGACTCCCCTCGAACGATAAGTCTCCAGTTATTATCCTACTTTTGAGCATATAATTTCCTTCCAAAATTCTTTATCATCCTTTGCCGTTTTCATTTGTTACTCCCTCAACACGAGAATTTAACTTGAATTGGAAAATAGACTCGTCTTACCCAAATGTAGAACCCCCGAACATGTTGGTTTTCCATAATTGGTTGTTTGATCTTTCCGGCTGTCGTGTTAGAAATTTGAATCCAAATGATTTGAACCCAAATGTCATTCCCAACTTGTACTTCGATCGGGGATACTTAATTGACTTTCCTTCCACGCCCTAATTTTGGCCTCAACTTGCACACCCTTCTCAAATCCTATAGTAGCCCAAAATTACCGAGCAATTGGCCGTGGTTTGATATCATTTCCACAACCTGTAACTCACAATCTTCTTTGAAATAAATGCATGTGGGTAAGGCGTGCTCATGTCACATAATGATCACTCAATTAATGCTCACGACAAAATTTAATAAAAATGCAGTAGGTAATTTATCAATGTTTAAAATGAAAACGTCGAGCACATAATTTCAAATAATTCAAGATCAATTAATCAACAATAAATAGCATAAATGAATGCTAAGCACAGGTTGTGAAGTAATCTAATTAATTCAGAGAATTCAAATAGATTCAGATAATATGCAAGACTCTCAAATTATCAATTAGTTCATCTGCCGTTCGACCTAGACTTGACACGTCACGACACTAGAACCTCGATTTTGAAATCGGGCTCTGATACCACCTTAGATGTAGCACTCCTATACGTAGAGATACTACACCCCAGCACTATAGGCCGGTCCACATACGAAATGGGCAATCCGTACATGAACTAACCTATAGCGAACGGGTGACAAATAAAAGAAAGGACGAGCTAGGCGGGACTATACCCCAAAGCAATACAAAACCAAGGCATAAAAGTTAAAAGCGGAAGCATAATATCAACATTACTTATAGGTACCAACAGATATTAATACATTATCATCTCCTACATATTATACAAGCAAAAGTCCCCAAATATACCAAGAACTATAACGTACTAACTCAGGACATGACAAAAACAAGATCATGGAAATATGTGCAATGCTAGACCCGGCTGGGTGACAAGACATGACTCCGACTCCCGCCTAGCACACGACCGCAACAACCTGAAAGGTGGGGCGTCAGTCCATGGAAGACTGAGTGAGGGGCAATACATATATATTAGCGCAGTTAACATGCAAGTTATATTCTCGGGTAAAGGTTTATAAAAGATAAATATATGGTTTCAAGACTAAAGTATTCTTCGCCCGAGAGTACAACAATCAATATTAATTACTGGTTCATTTCATGCAATTAATCAATACATGGCCCCGGCGAGTGGGGGCGGTCTCCAACCGAACTCCAAATGAAAATGTACATGCTTGCTTGATTATCAATAAATAGGTGATCATGCAATTCCATTATCGTGTAATCGTGCAATAGTGTAATCATATAACACGTTCATGGAATGAAAATCATGCAATAACCCGAGGCGCATCCGCGGTGCCGGACTCGTCCCCAGTCTCCTTCTTCCTCCGGTTTGATGATGGGATTGCAAGGCCCCAACATCCAATCTCATTGAGCAGAGGGTACATGAATCCCTAAGCCCGGAGCTCCTTCCTCCAATAACCTCCTAGCGGATTCAGGGGTGACCCCAAACATGATAAGGATAGTGCCAGAGTTGCCCGTCAGCCCTTGCTTTCCCGGTTGGCTCTAGTCACTACCCTCGGGCCCAAACGTGAACGATCATGCTACTCGCCTAAACATGCACAAAACAATACATGGCTTGCTTGATTGCTTGAACACGACTTGAAATGTTCAATGATTTATAGAGACTATAAATATAAATACCTTTTTGGTCGAAATATCACATAAGGGATATACGGGTTCTATATAACTAACAATTAAACCTCACCTTTACCGACAAAAGACAAGTAGGGCACGGCCTATGGGGCTTGCTCCTCGTCCCTACGAAGCTGGTCTGTGCAAAATAGACGTGTACATGTGAGACTTGACTCTAAATAGACCAAATATGATGAACGGCGGAAATGTATCGAGATGACGAGGAAAATGCAATGTGGCATGATAACATGTTGTTTCATTACATATAAGCACGTATAATAGCAATTCGGGGTCAAAGAAGTCGTTGGATCGAGGGGCTAAAAATGTAATTTTATGCAGAATATTTTGTTCTGCAATCCAGGTGGGAACCGCCGTTCCAGACCCCTTTGAAAAATGGGAATGGTCGTTCCCATGAATTCCCAAAACGCGCCAACGACTTCCCTTTCAAAAATGCGCCTCAGCTGGGAACGACCCTTCCGGCACCAAGGCCAAAATGGGAACGGTCGTTCCCATGCTCGGCCGCCTAGTTGATTTAAAAGGTGGGAACGCCCGTTCCCGCAATGCCTTGAGGCTGGGAACGGTCGTTCCCAGTTTCTGCAACTTACAGAAGCAGAGTAAAACAGGGGAGGCTCACGACAATGAGCAACAAAGCAACAAAATCCCATTTTCAATCAAGAAAATTAGGATTTTCTGGTAATATGATGCATATGTGCTCAAGGAATGATATCATAACACTTAAACACTCAAAGCATGAAATATTATCAAGATTTCCAAGGTTTCTAGCTCAAGTTCATATTGATCATTCAAGCTTGATTTTCCATTAAATTCATGCACAAATCGTGCCATAATTCATGTTATGATCACATAATCATGCTTCCAACTGCAACTAACTCACCTAGCATATAATTCCTAAAACCTAGCTCAATCAAATATGCTCAAGAATCAAGAATCGTCAATTCATGTAACTATCACCTTTGAAGATCAAGAAATGAAGAAGATGATGGATGATTTGGAGCTTAAAAGATTGGGATTTCTTGAGCAAACTTGATGGTGATGATAAAATCTCTTCTTCCATTTTCTTCTTGAAGAACCGAGCAAGCAAGGAGCAATATGTTGGTGATTTTTAGGATAAAAATGAATGTAGAAGCTTGAGGAAGCTTTTTACGTGAATCACCATCCTTGATTTTGACGAAATAATCAATTTGCAATTTAACCCCTCAAGAATTTAAGTCATTCAATGAAGGATGAGGGGCTTTGAAGATTGTTCAATTGAATCCTTGAAAATGTTATGCGATTTGGTCCCTAAACTTAAAAGAATGAACATACAGGGCAAGTTAACAATTCAATCAAATTCGTAATTATTTCACGAAATAAATATTTTCAAGTTATGAGACAAATTATAAGTTTAATATGAATTTCATGAAATTTTGATAAAATATAATTTATAAAATTATAATAAACATAAGAATGTAATTAATGAAATTCGGGGCGTTACACCGACTATGCATCCGGGTAGAAGAACCGAGAATTGCCTCAGAGTACGAAGTCTCTCGCGTTAACCGGGTACATTCGGTGATCATTTTCCTTAAGGTTGCCAAACCATTGTTTCAATTGACAAGAGAGAGGTACGGTTTAGAGTGGGAAGAAGGGGTTGAAGAGAGTTTCCTTTGGCACCGCCTTTTGTCGACCTAAAGGCACTCAAGGCTATTCGCTTTCGATCGAAGCACAAAGGAAGGCCTCAGTTGTGTGTTGCTAGTGAAGAGAGTAGTCTACTATTGGGAATAGTGCCCTAGAAAGCCATTATGCTTTGGGACTTTCCCTATATCACAGACAATCTTTGAATAATATGCGAATGACTATAATCACAGGCGAACACTTCTTATGTGCCAATACGTGTTTTGTGTGTTTCCATTACATGTGCATGTCTAGAACTACCCTAATCCGATGAGGCTGTTAAGAAATTTGTCATTATGGGAATAACAGATGAAACAAGTTTTTAACTCCATAGTCGAGGATTAGAAACTTCTCCAAGTCAATGAGGCCGACAGACAGTGGGAATGTAGACTTTGCCTCTGTTGAGACTTGCTTGTGTGGTTGTGTCCTTAAGAATGATCATCCTGTTTCATGGGGTGTAAAGTGCCTAAGTTGATGCGTGCACAATACACAAGGTGCTTGTTGTAAGAACAAGTTCACTGAGAGTGCCCCACGTGAGAAGATTCCTAAATGGGAAAGGACGTTACTATAACTTCCAGATTAGGAAATATCTCACATGTCAATGACGTGAGGAATTAATCCTTAGACTTGAGATTCCACATTATCTCATATGAGCTAACTCTGTAATTGTAGCACCCGCACGGTGGGTCACCACATCCCCCGCTCCGATCCACATACAAAATGGAGAGTCCGTACATGGACCAAACAGTGGTGAATGTGAGACTGACAGACTCACACCTAAGCTAGGCGGAACTTAGACCCCAAACAAATCAAAACAAGAATGCGGAAGCAGAAAGAGTAAGCTACACAAAGCTTTGAAACATACAAAACAGGTGACGGGTTTATCTTGCATAAATGCCTAATCCCGAAAATCGAACAATAATCATAAATGTAACGGGTTCAACTATCCCTAGAAGCCTGCCCCGAATAATATCAATACATATCAAAATTTCAAATATAACTTTCATATATATCTTATATATAAACCGAACAAAAGGAATGTGAATGCACGAGAACCTACTAAACAAAAGACTTGAAAACAGACTCCAAGATCGACTAACTTCGCCTAGCACGACCTCCAAGCAGAACCTGCAAACTAAAACAAAAAAGGGGAGGGGTCAGTCTTAACTCGACTGAGTGAGGGGTTAACGCACTCACACTATATATATAGGAGAGCATACCAGGTACACAAATCATAATGTTCATGAACTTAGGGATAGGTTTTTCACGCCAAAGTATTTTCCCGTGATACATTTAAATAGAGTACTTGAACAATTTTAAACAAAAGAATGCAACTTATAAAACCTGTAACTTTTAACTAAATTTAGAATTTATCCCTATTTCACGAACGTCAACAAAACATATACTTAATATAGAACTCGGCGGGTACAAGCTCAGACTCCCCAATCTCCTCAGAACATATCATAACAGAAACAAAGCAGAAAACTTACATACATAACATATCATAACAACCAACCTTAACTCCGGTGGTGGAAGGGGTGTATACACCCTAACCATCCATAATTTAACAAACTCACGCGGGGTAGCTAACCCCGACATGTCCTCCCCGGATTTTACACCGAAGGCATCGAAATATCAAGCCTTCCTTAGCTCCCGAGGTCGCACGTGATACTCCGGATGGAGACTATGCATAGGCTTTACCTCGACGGCCCAATGTCGTCCCGAGGGCTCCTTACCCATATCTCCTTGGATCCACACACACATACACATATCTTTCACATAACCCGCTACAACAGAGACAGACATATATAACTTATACATATACATATACGTAAACATACCCCTCTCCATGTCATTCATAATTAACTCATTCCTTGCCAAACATGGCTCATGACATATACAGTTAGAGACATAAGTCAACGAGGCAAACATATCAAATTAAATCAAAGAGGCATACATAGGCCCGTATATTGCTTAACATACATGCAAACTCATGGCATATCCAAGTAAATATGTATTTCACACTTATTTACATACATATAAGGCATATGAAACCACATGTAATCAAAACAGAGCACGTTTCATTAAGGATTACCTATATCCTAACCTCACCTTACGCCGAAGAAACCGAAGATACAATATTTGATCCACCCCGGAATCAACACGACCGACAAAACACCACCCCGGGCGTACCTGAGCAAATGGAACAGAAGAACAAGACTTAGACATACGAATGAACCAAATAGACGCATGGCATATGGTTATGAAGTGGTGTAACATGTCATGGCATGATTCAATATGAAATAAATCATATATATATGTCATGAATGGAAGTGATTATGTTCATGTCATTTAATTAAACGAATTCAATTCATATAAAACACATATTCAAGTAATCAAATTTAAGCAAGTAAGGACCAAGGCATATCAGATTAGAGCACAAATACCAATTAAGTAAGCATACAATTCATATAAGTTACATACGTGAGTCAAATGGGTGAATGGAACGCAAGAAGAAGAGTTTTTGTGAGGTTTAGCAAAAGTTGACAATTTTCAGAAATGTACAAGCTGTGGGAAAACGAGAATATCTCAAGTTCTAGAAGTTAAAATTGGGTTTTGTTTATTGGATATGGAAGTAGACAAATATACCTTTCCGATGATATATGGCTCGTATTTTAGTTCAAAGCGAGGAGGAAATGGCATAAGCCCGTAGTTGGTTGAATGCAGATTTCCGGTAAAATGGCGACACGAAATTAAAATGATTATAACTCACAAACCACAATGAATTTTAAGGTGATTCCAATTGGAGATTGTTCAAGACTTCAAAAAGGTTTCCAATGGTTAAAAAATCAGGTTAACCGAATCACGTTTGTGGGGATAAAAGCCCATTTGACAATTGGTCTGAAAGCAAAAATGGGCGTTTGAAAAGGCTCAGATGAGGCAGTAGCTTTCTACACGGGCGTTTGGTGAATGAACTGAGAACCCAAACGCCCGTTTGGGTATGTTCTATCCAAAAAAAGATCAGGGGATCAAATATGGCTCGAAAGGGTGGTTCCAAAATCACCCCAAATCATCCTCCCAACCAAAATAACTCACAAATACACCAAAATACAAGGTATGACACATAAAATACACATTAAAACAAGTATTAATCCAAGAATCTTGTTATAAAATTCAAACCCACATTATATATAAATATATACATACATATATACACACAATACCTTGGAGGAATGAAAGGAGAAGATGAAAGAGGTATTGGATGCTTGGATTCTTGCTTGAAATAGATGAAATCCTCTTGCCTTCTTGCTTCTTACTTGGCTTGATTTTGGGGAAGAAGAGGTGGAAGGTTTGGAGCTTTGAATCTTGGAAGAAATGAGAAGAAAAAGTTTCGGCTTGAATTCTTGAACCAAGACTTGAAGAAACCCTCTTGTCTCCTTGTTTGCTTGCTTGAATTGATCAAATGGAGGAAGGAGAAGAATATGGAAACCCTTGTTGCTGGAAGACAATCAAAGAAGAAGAATGAGGGGGGAGGGGGGGGGGGGGGAGGGGGGTTTGATCGTGTATTAGAGGGAGAGAAAGTGGGGAAATTGCACTTTAGTGATCCAAGAATATAAGTGTTTCAGTTGTGGCCCGAAAGTTTAGTTGGTGAGCAATTGGGTCTAAATTCCAAGAATGAAAGGAGTCTAAAGATTTCAATTAGAAAGTAATTAAAAGAAAATATGGCACTTAGATCGTGCTAGGAAATTAAATTGCAATTCACACGCACGTAGTAATAATATAAAACGAAGACAAGTTCAAGTATTTGCAGTTAATCACATAATTAAATAATTTAAACACATAAAAGCAATTAAGTCAAATAGTTAACAATTAAAACATGTAACACTCGATCTGACCTCACTCGTGACATCATACCTGATTAGTCTTGAAAACACGGGGCGTCACAACATCTCCCCCTTAAGAAGCACCCGTCCTCAGGTCCATTGCCTCAAGCTTAGCAACTAAACAAACTTTCTCGTGTTCATCCCACATGGGTTAGCAACTCCCCGCCAGGGATTAGTTCGGAATAAGCCTTCAAACAACAAGGGGCTTCAATTGCTGTAGAGTCACGACCCTTAACTCACGGAAGCCTAAACACTCGAAATTCTAAGCTATCCAGGTAGTAAACAACAACAAGAGAGCCTTGTCTCTTAAACAGACACAAGAGAACCCCGTCTCTCAACAAGCAACGAGAGAGCCCTGTCTCTCAAACAAACAACGAGAGAACCCCGTCTCTCAAACAAACAACCCAAGAGAAAAATAAAATAAACACTCACATGACAATCATACAAAGAATAGGTAGGAAAAATCAAATACATCAGTTATCTTTCATACAAAAGCAGTTTATACAACAAGCGATCAAAGTACTTAGTATCATGAAATTATTAGAATTAAAGTAGCATGTATGCATATGTCATGGATGTTTAGTGTACCATTCCCCATGGTTTTTGGGAATCTCCCACTGTAATGATCTGATTTGACACTTGATTCTTTGTTGTAGATTCTTCTAACCATAGCATCATGCCTTTAAATTGCCTGATGTGTTCACCTGGCCTGGACCCCATTAGCTTGTTTTCCTGGCATGTGATATTGGACGATCTCATATGCTCGAGTTAACCTTCTAATGTTCGAGGTATGTTTTCCACTTCTAGAGATATCTCTGACTCATCATGGAAAAATGACTGTCGAAACGGTAATCCCACCTTGCTTTACGTTACGTCCCACCTTCATGGCTCGGTTGAATTGGTTCTCACTTCCACCATTATGTAGTTCCTTCATACCTTCATTAATCTCGGTATGCTCACCATTCAAACTCAACCCTTTTTAAGTCTTGAGTAGGTTGAATTCGTACCCGACCATCATGAGAGATCGATGACTTTGATTTGTTTCCATTGGTTACCCCTTTCCTCCTTATCGTCACGACCCCTAAATATTCCTTGAACTTGTACCTTTCTCCACTTAAGTGCTCGTTTCCTTCAACAATCCTCTTGAAGCTCTAGATCTCTTAGCCTTGCCGTTCTTCGAATGCCAAATTTTTCCTCTAACTTATTCTTTATAACTTTGGTAGGGTTCCATGACTTGTTAAATCTTGCATTCTTGTTATTCCTACGAGAAGTACTCCCTTAGAGTTACCGAGAAATCAAATTTATTCCTCAGTCATGCTCTCCCCCTTAATAATTCCCTTTCTTTGTTTGTTAATTCGGTTATCATTTACTTAAACCAAAATTCTCGACTTCTTCAAAATCACCTTTCTCGAAATGATTGGTTCTAACTACGGTGTGTTTGATATTCTTGCCCACATTCACTTTGAAGTGATTGGTTAGGGTAGGAATCACATTTCTCTCGTTCTAACTTCCAATTCAATTCCGACTCCTTAAAGTCTCCATCACACTTGCTTGATTCTTTGTAACCGGAGACACCCTTGACCCAAACATGACTTGTTTGAAATGGCACGTTAAACATGAGGTGAAAACGGATTCCTACCAAGCAAACACTAAACTATGCATGTTGGGTAAGAATGCTGTAACAGCCCAAAACAGGGCCTGGAAGAAAATGGTAAACTAAGGGCATTGGTAAAGCGTTTATAGACCGTGATCCAAGTTTATAAACCTTCATGCATTGCATTCTTACATGAACTTCGTGCTCATATGTGATCTGACATGTTTTAAGGGGGAATTCTTGACCTTTGATACAGTTTACTATTCATTTCCCAAGCCTATATTACCCAATGCTTCAATGGAACCCTATAGGTTCATATCACATGTTTTCCTATCCTTTGAACTTGTTTTCCAAGCTCCGGAAACCTTCCTTGAACCATAAGGGCATTTTGGGAACTTACCGACCAAAGTTACTATTCATCTAAAAATGAGCTTTTGATTCTGATATCTTTCCTACCCAAGTTTACAGTCAAATCGATCCTTGAGTCGAGACGAGTCTATTGAAATCAATCTTGACTTGAAAATCTATTCCAAACTTTGTTTTATTGAAAATGTTTTCGAAAACCCTAGTTCACTATTTCTTTTATGAACGGTTTTCATTCGGAAAATGTTTTCTCTTCGGATTTGCATTACTCGAGCTATTTCAACATTTTTGAAATGTTTTACAACTCTTGATTCAAACCCTAGCTCGAAATTTTGAAGCGTACGCTTGTACGTAAGAATTCACTATTCATTCTACGTTTTCAACTTTTTAACGGTAAAATGTTTTATAGTCGATTTTGGACTCAAAACGCTTCTCGATTTATTTCTTGAATTTTGGAAACAATCCGGACTTGAAAATCATTCTAGAAAGTCGTTTTTCACTCATGTCGAGTTTCGAGCTCAAAACTTTTATTCACTAAAACTAATGTATCTTTCAAACGGTAAATCCGATTTCGACGGATGAATATGCGTTTCGAAGCTAATTTTTGGCCGGACGGAATGGTTATACTTCCAGCCTCTTACCTTCACGTTTTGGCAGCGAAATTACTGAATTACCCTCCAGCAGCCCCTATTTTGTTTCATGAATGATGAAGCTTCCAAGAGAAGATATCCACTTTTGCTCTCATACCCTTACCTCAAGTTTATTTCCAATGTGAGGGGCTTCCCAACACCTATAAATAGAGCTCTCATGCCATTCATTTTCCTTGCTCAATGTTGTGTTAACAACTCCCTTTCTTCCTCCCTCTCTCCCCCTCTTGCCGTGAGGCACTCCCCCCTTTTGCTAGGTTAGTTGTTTTTATTTTATGTTATGTTTTTATGTTATGTTTTAGTTTAGTTTATGTTTTTATGTTATGGTATGTTTATATTATGTTTAGGTTGGGTCTTAGGGTCTTCCCTAAGACATATAGGATTTTATTTTATGCATTTATTATATAGTTTTTATGATATGTTTGTTAGTAGTGAATTATGATTTAATTGTTTAGTATATGCTATGAAATGTTATGAATTGCTTTAGTATATGGTATGATCATGTTATGGAGCTATTATATGATGATAATTGATGCATGATTATGATATTTAATTTATGTTCAAGCATGTTATGCAATGGAATAGTAACCTATGATCAATTATATTATAACTTGTTACATGTTACTATATGGTCTCAATTGATAAATGTTACATGATTAATGGTCTTGATATGCTATGACTTATGTCTATGATATGTTATTACATTGTTACTATGTTACATGACTCATATGTTATGACTTGAGCTTATGATATGATATGGATTAATGGAATAGAACTTGATCATATGTTATACACTTTGATAGTGTCACATGTTATAACCTAAGGTAGAATAGTGTTTCATAACTTGATGTTATGCTTTAATTAGATCTCTTAACCATAGGTTATGCCTTTAACCTAGATCAGACTTGCTTATTATAACATGAACTTGAAACTATAGGTTATAATCAAGATCATAATTGAATTAGGGTGTGTGTATGTGTGCATGCCGTGTGTGTGTGAGTGTGTTCGTGTGTGTGCATGAGTGTGTGTTTAGTGTGTGGGTTTGACCCGACCCTTTGACCCGACAAGTGAATAGTAACCTGTGAATAGTAATCTGGAATAGTAACTGTGAATAGTACTTTTGAATAGTAAAAGTGAATTAAAACTTGTGCTTTCTTAATAGACATTTGCACTTAGGGTTTTCAAATCCGGGGTCTAAAATGTGATTTCAAAATGTGTTTTCTTTCGAGGACTTGTTTTATAACCTAAGGTTTTGCGATAGGATTCATAATTTGATTAATTCCTAATCGATTATAGTAAGATCATAGTCCCACGTTAATGATAACTCACTTTAAGGATTCCTTTGTGTGTTATCCTTCTCTAATACCTTAAATGGTATTACTCTCTTGTCATTACATGTTCTGTACTTGTTTTATATGTTTATGTGCATCGTGATAGAAGTGTGTCTTAGCTCACCTTAGTACACACTTACAGGAGTTAAGGTTGAGCACTAGAATCCCCAGGGCACTGCATAATCTATCCTACCTACTGTTACTAATAAGTGAGGTGAGGTTATAAATGTTTTCAACTGGAACCATGAATATTTAATGATTCAATTGTTTTGAAACTCAAAGCCGAGTGCTTTACATTCTTTTTTTGAAATACCCTTTATAGGGATGATTCTTCAAAGAACCCAATCGTATTAGTTATTCATTGATCAAAGGCACATGTTTTCAAAGTATAGCATCAATTGTTCAATGTTTTCAAAGTGATACATCAATGGTTCAATGTTTTCAAAGTAGTGCATCAATGGTTCATGTTTTCAAAGTATTGCATCAATGGTTCAATGGTTCAATGCATATGTTCAATGGTTCATACATTCGGATTTATTCTGGATGTCATCAATGGTGCAAGCAATCAATGGTTAATGGTATGGGCCCGGCGGTTATGTGTAGAGGTGATGCTCGGGAGGTGAGCGCCAACGACATCACTAATACCGGCCGCCACACTAGGCGATTGACACCGACTTTAATCAGGAGGTTTGGTTAAGTCAGGACAATTATCGGGAATGGACCGCAAATCTATTCCCAAATCAATGGTTAATGGTCACCTAGGGGTCGCTCCCCGAAGTGAAACTTGGTGGAGGATGGTGCATGTGTGTATGTGTTAGGGTGTTGTTGATCTCGGTCCGACACCCTATTAATGGTCATGTTTTCTGGAGTAAGGATGGAGAAGCCTAGCTTGCGGGCATCAATGTTTTCATAAAGTTGGTTCATATCTTGCAAAGTTGTTCCCTACCCTTATCCCGTTTTACGAAAATCATATGAACCAAATCATAGCATGTGTGTGCGCGTGTGACAGCATTCATGAAAGTGTTTTGAAAACTCTCATTACTTATAACATTGCATCAAAGGGTTTTATCACTTGAACTTATTCTTAAGTTCTTCATTAAAGCTTTGCATTAAAGGTTTTACCTTATGATCTTCACTTCAAACGTTTACTTTAAGTACTTTCTTTTAAAGATATCCCTCACTTAGTCACTTTGACTAACACCTCTACCTGTTTTCTGGCCTCATGGTTTCAGGTCTTGCAGCCGCAGTCTAGAGGTATCTTGAAGCTCTAGAGTGTTCATTTTGTTTGTGTCAGGACTTTACTTTATTAATCTATTTTGTGTCCTGCATATGTTATATGGCTGCATTGATACCTTGCTTTAATGCTTTTGTAATTATCCTTCTGCTACTTGGATACTGCTACAATTGCTATCATATGCTCCCGTGATAACGTTCAGTTGATACAGTAATGTTAATAGTCTCTTCTGCTTAACGATCAGTACTTGCTTGTTTATATGCCATCACGCACATGTTTTGAAAAGTTTTAAAATAATCTGATTTTCCGCTGCAAAAGCCACATAGTTAAACACCATTTGTTAATCGTTAATGGATATGCCGTTCGCTGGGGTATTTCTTGAGTGATGGCTCACACCATTACTTGAGGGGTGCTTCAGTGCGGGGGTTGGGGCGCCGCTCTCTACCAGCAAAGTGGGGGCGCTACAGCCTGAAGTGGTATCAGAGCGCCAGGTTAAGTAAGAAGAGACTTGACCTGGATTGCTCACATCATGGAAGATTGTTTGGAGTTGTGTGGTTCTATCTTCTGGCATTCATATACGTGGTTCTCTGTATGGCCATGGCAGTTTAGCCACATCTCGATCCTAACCAGCAGCAGATAGACGAGGCCTTTTTCAAGCAGTTCGAGGCTTCACGTACTATGGTTGTTTCTCACCGAGGAGGTACTCACTTCTATACTTGGCGTCAACCAAAGAACAGAGGCAGGACTAGGAGCAGCCTAATGGAGGTAATGATGGATCTGATAGTGATGAGGCTGATCTAGCAGGGCATGGACAGGGTTGTTTGGCGAAGGGGATGTATAGCTTTGGTAGAAGATCCCCGAATTTTAGCACCACGGATGACGGAATTCAGACAACATGGAACCACAAGAGGTATTTTGCACTTGGTTTGGATGAATGGTAAGGCTTGAATGGGAGTCGACTCGATGGTATCGGGTCCTCCTTATTTTAAATTCCTGTTTAAAAATGTGGCCTAATGTAGAAAATTTTTCCAAACCTTACACGTTTATGACACATTCGGCTTTATGTTGGATATCTGTTTACTGCTTTCCATAACTGTCATTGCATGAGTCTTAGAGTTGCTTCAAGATACCATTAGGGCCGTTATAGGATCATGCCATTTCATTTATTGTTATCATACCTGATATGTTATACATGTTCATGAATTGTCAATGGTAATGGATAATGGATAATGGAATAATGGATCAATGTTGATATGTTGTTCATGCTTATAAGTTGTTCTTGCCTATGTGGTAATGTGATAATGGATTATTGTTGATATCTTGTTGTGGGAATGTGTTATTCTCATGATTATATGTGACTACGTGGAAATGTGAATACGTGGTTACCAATTTTGTGGATCATCCTTACTGTCATGCATTATACACATGTCTAAATGCGTGAAACTTCAGTATCATCATGCCACCAAGAAGAGCACCACGTAATCGCGTACCACCATCGCCACCCCAAAGAGAAGTCACGCCACAACGGGATCTTACACCGCCAAGGGATGTTACGCCACCACCTCCTAGAAGGGAGGAAGTTCCAGATTTAGCTGATGTGTTGCGACAATTCGTGAGGGCTTGTAATTCTCCTAATGGGAAAACACTAGAGAAGTTTCTAAGAATGAACCCGCCTAAGTTTTATGGCGAACCCAACGACTTGAAGGCTGAAAATTGGTTAACTAGTCTCGAAAAGATCTTTGAAGCTATGGATATCAACCCTGAAGATCGTGAACGAGTTCAGTATGCTGCATTTCTGATGGAAGGAACGGCATTTAACTAGTGGAGGCATACTCAACATATGTGGATTGAGAACAACGTTGATGGAAACTGGACTGAGTTTGTGAAGGAGTTTCAGCAGAAATACACTCCTCAGGTAACACGTGATGCAAGAGAAGCTGAATTTATGAGTTTGGTTCAGGGAACTATGAATGTGATGGAGTACGAAGCTAAGTTTGTTAGGCTGATCAAGTATGCACCCCATATTCTGAGTGATGAACGTCGTAAGACTAAAAGGTTCATTGATGGTCTGAAACCTGAGCTCCGTTGGGCACTAGCTTCTTTGGATGACGAGACCTACACTAGAGCAGTCGATAGAGCATTGAAGGTTGAGGCAGCCCATAAGGATATCCGGATGACCGTTAGTCGTCAAGAGCCTTCTAACCCTAAGACTTTTCAAGGAACAAAGCGACCTGCCGGATCTTCCTTTCAGGGAAACGGGAAGAAACCAATGATGGCACTGCAACAACAACAAAGGGCACCTCAGCAGTATGAAACAACTCAACCCAATCAAGAGGAGATAGTTTGTGACTATTGTAGCCGTAAAGGACACACTGAGGAAAATTGTCGTAAGAAGAATGGTCAGTGCTATTGGTGTGGTTCCCCTGAGCATATACGGGAACACTGTCCTACCAGGATTAAAAGATTTGGGGTTCAAGACAAGGGTAAAGCGGTGGTGGGTACGACGAGCAAACCAGTGGTTAAAGGAAGAGCATATGCAATGGATGGTAATGAGGAGGTTGATCCTTCGTCTGATGTGGAAGGTACTGTGCACATTCTTAACACGCCAGTTAAGGTCTTATATGACCCTGGTGCCATGCATTTATTAATTGCATCTAATTTATGTGCGCAATTATAATTTCCACTTGAATAACTGTCATATGAAATTGAAGTAAGTTCTCCTTTGGGGACTCACCTCGTTACGGATCAAGTATATAAACGCTGCCCTATATGTACTGGTAATCGCTACTACCCTTCAGATTTTATTGAGTTGCCTATGACGAGATATGGAATTATCCTTGGAATGGATTGGTTGTTTAAGTACCATGTTAATCTGGATTGTTACAAGAAGGAAGTCATCTTGGAAGAGTTGAGAAAACAATTGGACGACATTTTGGTGTTCTTAAAGACACCAGAGGAGCACGCCGAGCATATCCGAATTGTGCTGAGCACTTTGCTGGATCACAAGCTAAATGCCAAGTTCAGCAAATGCGAGTTTTGGCTAGAAAGAGTTACATTTCTAGGACACATCATTTTCAGAACCGGAGTTAAAGTAGATCCATCAAAGTCGAAACAGTGATGGAGTGGAAGATACCGAAGAAAGGGCTTACTTGAATTGGTAAAGGTGGTAAATTAAACTCAAGATATGTTGGAGTCTCCCAGATAATGGAACGAGTTGGAGAAACTACTTACAGATTGGATTTGTCTGCAAGTCATACAACGATCCACAATGTATCCTATATATCTCAGATTCGCAAGTGGTTTTGGATGAAAAAGAGATAGTACCAGTGGAAGAATTACCGACAGAACCAAACTTGACTTATATGTTGAAACCGGTGAAGATCTTAGATACAAGGTTCCAGGAGTTAAGGAATAAGAAGATTCCTTTGGTAAAAGTCCTTGGGAAGGAACATGGTACAGAAGAGGTAATGTGGGAAACAGAGGATAAGATGCAGAAACATTACCCCGAACTGTTTGCAGAAGAATCTGAGGACAGATTCTCTTTAAGGAGGGGTGATTGTAACAGCCCAAAACAGGGCCTGGAAGAAAATGGTAAACTAAGGGCATTGGTAAAGCGTTTATAGACCGTGATCCAAGTTTATAAACCTTCATGCATTGCATTCTTACATGAACTTCGTGCTCATATGTGATCTGACATGTTTTAAGGGGGAATTCTTGACCTTTGATACAGTTTACTATTCATTTCCCAAGCCTATATTACCCAATGCTTCAATGGAACCCTATAGGTTCATATCACATGTTTTCCTATCCTTTGAACTTGTTTTCCAAGCTCCGGAAACCTTCCTTGAACCATAAGGGCATTTTGGGAACTTACCGACCAAAGTTACTATTCATCTAAAAATGAGCTTTTGATTCTGATATCTTTCCTACCCAAGTTTACAGTCAAATCGATCCTTGAGTCGAGACGAGTCTATTGAAATCAATCTTGACTTGAAAATCTATTCCAAACTTTGTTTTATTGAAAATGTTTTCGAAAACCCTAGTTCACTATTTCTTTTATGAACGGTTTTCATTCGGAAAATGTTTTCTCTTCGGATTTGCATTACTCGAGCTATTTCAACATTTTTGAAATGTTTTACAACTCTTGATTCAAACCCTAGCTCGAAATTTTGAAGCGTACGCTTGTACGTAAGAATTCACTATTCATTCTACGTTTTCAACTTTTTAACGGTAAAATGTTTTATAGTCGATTTTGGACTCAAAACGCTTCTCGATTTATTTCTTGAATTTTGGAAACAATCCAGACTTGAAAATCATTCTAGAAAGTCGTTTTTCACTCATGTCGAGTTTCGAGCTCAAAACTTTTATTCACTAAAACTAATGTATCTTTCAAACGGTAAATCCGATTTCGACGGATGAATATGCGTTTCGAAGCTAATTTTTGGCCGGACGGAATGGTTATACTTCCAGCCTCTTACCTTCACGTTTTGGCAGCGAAATTACTGAATTACCCTCCAGCAGCCCCTATTTTGTTTCATGAATGATGAAGCTTCCAAGAGAAGACATCCACTTTTGCTCTCATACCCTTACCTCAAGTTTATTTCCAATGTGAGGGGCTTCCCAACACCTATAAATAGAGCTCTCATGCCATTCATTTTCCTTGCTCAATGTTGTGTTAACAACTCCCTTTCTTCCTCCCTCTCTCCCCCTCTTGCCGTGAGGCACTCCCCCCTTTTGCTAGGTTAGTTGTTTTTATTTTATGTTATGTTTTTATGTTATGTTTTAGTTTAGTTTATGTTTTTATGTTATGGTATGTTTATATTATGTTTAGGTTGGGTCTTAGGGTCTTCCCTAAGACATATAGGATTTTATTTTATGCATTTATTATATAGTTTTTATGATATGTTTGTTAGTAGTGAATTATGATTTAATTGTTTAGTATATGCTATGAAATGTTATGAATTGCTTTAGTATATGGTATGATCATGTTATGGAGCTATTATATGATGATAATTGATGAATGATTATGATATTTAATTTATGTTCAAGCATGTTATGCAATGGAATAGTAACCTATGATCAATTATATTATAACTTGTTACATGTTACTATATGGTCTCAATTGATAAATGTTACATGATTAATGGTCTTGATATGCTATGGCTTATGTCTATGATATGTTATTACATTGTTACAATGTTACATGACTCATATGTTATGACTTGAGCTTATGATATGATATGGATTAATGGAATAGAACTTGATCATATGTTATACACTTTGATAGTGTCACATGTTATAACCTAAGGTAGAATAGTGTTTCATAACTTGATGTTATGCTTTAATTAGATCTCTTAACCATAGGTTATGCCTTTAACCTAGATCAGACTTGCTTATTATAACATGAACTTGAAACTATAGGTTATAATCAAGATCATAATTGAATTAGGGTGTGTGTATGTGTGCATGCCGTGTGTGTGTGAGTGTGTTCGTGTGTGTGCATGAGTGTGTGTTTAGTGTGTGGGTTTGACCCGACCCTTTGACCCGACAAGTGAATAGTAACCTGTGAATAGTAATCTGGAATAGTAACTGTGAATAGTACTTTTGAATAGTAAAAGTGAATTAAAACTTGTGCTTTCTTAATAGACATTTGCACTTAGGGTTTTCAAATCCGGGGTCTAAAATGTGATTTCAAAATGTGTTTTCTTTCGAGGACTTGTTTTATAACCTAAGGTTTTGTGATAGGATTCATAATTTGATTAATTCCTAATCGATTATAGTAAGATCATAGTCCCAAGTTAATGATAACTCACTTTAAGGATTCCTTTGTGTGTTATCCTTCTCTAATACCTTAAATGGTGTTACTCTCTTGTCATTACATGTTCTGTACTTGTTTTATATGTTTATGTGCATCGTGATAGAAGTGTGTCTTAGCTCACCTTAGTACACACTTACAGGAGTTAAGGTTGAGCACTAGAATCCCCAGGGCACTGCATAATCTATCCTACCTACTGTTACTAATAAGTGAGGTGAGGTTATAAATGTTTTCAACTGGAACCATGAATATTTAATGATTCAATTGTTTTGAAACTCAAAGCCGAGTGCTTTACATTCTTTTTTTGAAATACCCTTTATAGGGATGATTCTTCAAAGAACCCAATCGTATTAGTTATTCATTGATCAAAGGCACATGTTTTCAAAGTATAGCATCAATTGTTCAATGTTTTCAAAGTGATACATCAATGGTTCAATGTTTTCAAAGTAGTGCATCAATGGTTCATGTTTTCAAAGTATTGCATCAATGGTTCAATGGTTCAATGCATATGTTCAATGGTTCATACATTCGGATTTATTCTGGATGTCATCAATGGTGCAAGCAATCAATGGTTAATGGTATGGGCCCGGCGGTTATGTGTAGAGGTGATGCTCGGGAGGTGAGCGCCAACGACATCACTAATACCGGCCGCCACACTAGGCGATTGACACCGACTTTAATCAGGAGGTTTGGTTAAGTCAGGACAATTGTCGGGAATGGACCGCAAATCTATTCCCAAATCAATGGTTAATGGTCACCTAGGGGTCGCTCCCCGAAGTGAAACTTGGTGGAGGATGGTGCATGTGTGTATGTGTTAGGGTGTTGTTGATCTCGGTCTGACACCCTATTAATGGTCATGTTTTCTGGAGTAAGGATGGAGAAGCCTAGCTTGCGGGCATCAATGTTTTCATAAAGTTGGTTCATATCTTGCAAAGTTGTTCCCTACCCTTATCCCGTTTTACGAAAATCATATGAACCAAATCATAGCATGTGTGTGCGCGTGTGACAGCATTCATGAAAGTGTTTTGAAAACTCTCATTACTTATAACATTGCATCAAAGGGTTTTATCACTTGAACTTATTCTTAAGTTCTTCATTAAAGCTTTGCATTAAAGGTTTTACCTTATGATCTTCACTTCAAACGTTTACTTTAAGTACTTTCTTTTAAAGATATCCCTCACTTAGTCACTTTGACTAACACCTCTACCTGTTTTCTGGCCTCATGGTTTCAGGTCTTGCAGCCGCAGTCTAGAGGTATCTTGAAGCTCTAGAGTGTTCATTTTGTTTGTGTCAGGACTTTACTTTATTAATCTATTTTGTGTCCTGCATATGTTATATGGCTGCATTGATACCTTGCTTTAATGCTTTTGTAATTATCCTTCTGCTACTTGGATACTGCTACAATTGCTATCATATGCTCCCGTGATAACGTTCAGTTGATACAGTAATGTTAATAGTCTCTTCTGCTTAACGATCAGTACTTGCTTGTTTATATGCCATCACGCACATGTTTTGAAAAGTTTTAAAATAATCTGATTTTCCGCTGCAAAAGCCACATAGTTAAACACCATTTGTTAATCGTTAATGGATATGCCGTTCGCTGGGGTATTTCTTGAGTGATGGCTCACACCATTACTTGAGGGGTGCTTCAGTGCGGGGGTTGGGGCGCCGCTCTCTACCAGCAAAGTGGGGGCGCTACAAATGCTCCATGCGTGTAGCACATTTTCGACAATCAAGTTATGCATCACATTTGGGCATTTACATCAATTAAATATATATAGAGCGAGATTAAATTAATTAGTATGATTTATGATGCGCATGCCATGAATGCAAATACATTCCACATAGTGGCAATCTCTAGCTCGGCAAGTTGGTCCTTTGCTCTCTAATTCGTTAATCGCCTCTTGCTTACCCACGGTCTTTCTAATTCCTCGACTCCCTTGCCTCCATCCACGTTTCAAACCCGAATTTGTCATCTAGTTTGAATTCTTCTCTACCCGAGCATCTCGAAACTTTAATCCTTCCTAAAACCGATTCCAAGTTCCATTACTTCCTTGTACTTCTTATGAGACTCCATGATCCGAAGTTGTCATCTAGATCCGATTCTTCTACATCCTTGAAGTCGGGCTATTGAGTCTTTCAAAATTTTGATCCCACCAGGTAGAATTTTCACCATAGTTGTCACCTTGATCGTAGCCTTCTCGTTTTCTTCTTTGTGAAATCATAAGGTGAATAAACCCACCTTCCATTATAATACCAAAATTGAATGTCACTTCGGATGTTTTGATTTCCATAAATTTATAATGATTACCGCGTTGCACGGATCTTTTACTTATCCTCTTCATAACTACAAAAGTTGGTCAGTCTCTTGTAAATTTATTCAAAAGCCGAAAGCTAAAATTTCGAAATCCGAAAACCAACATATCTCAACTTTCCCTCAAGTTTAGCTTCAACCCGAATCATTTAAATTGTCCTCTTTTTCTTCAAACAAATTGTTTCTTAGTCCAACTAGTTAAAGGTCCTCAACTTGCTTGTAATCTGAACTTTAAATCCTTAACACCTTCAAGGTTCACTTCACCCTTTTCCTGAATTAGATATGCCCCTCGAGTCCGGTTGATCAATTCCATTTGTGGTGTAGGCACTTATGTTTATCTTGTGGATTATAACCACCACCCACACCATTACCTCAACCATACCAATCTTCACGTATGACTTATTTTCCAACTCAAGTTTGAACTCCCAATTTTTATTCTTGCCATAAGGACCACCAAATATCCCAGTTCTTATAAATTTTCGGAGACTTCTTCAATTCACCCGAACCCATACTCGAAAGAAAAGATCGTGGAAATTGTTGTGATTATGAGAATTGGCCGTGGTTTGATGTTGTGATCATATCCTACATTCACAACTCAACTTAAATACAAATGCATGCCGATTAGTAAGTACATATGACATAAAATTCGCATCAAAGGCATGCATCAATGTATAATGCAACATATAAATCAACAAGATTTAAATTAATTATATTCCACAATACATTTTCCATATCAAGTTTCAATAACAATGCTCATGATCAATGCGGTGCACACGTTGACACGTTATTCCTGAGCCGTTCGACCTAGATTTGACACAACACGACATAAGAAACCCCGATTTTACAACCGGGCTCTGATACCACTTAAGGATGTAGCACCCGCACGATGGGTCACCACATCCCCCGCACCAAAGTCCGATCCACATACAAAATGGAGAGTCCGTACATGGACCAAACAGCGGCGAACGGGAGACTGACAGAATCACACCTAAGCTAGGCGGAACTTAGACCCCGAACAAATCAAAACAAGAATCCGAAAGCAGAAAGAGTAAGCTACACAAAGCTTTGAAACATACAAAACAGCTGACGGGTTCATCTAGCATAAATGCCTAATCCCGAAAATCGAACAATAATAAAAAATGCAACGGGTTCAACTATCCCTAGAAGCCTGTCCCGAATAATATCAATACATATCAAAATTTCAAATATAACATTCATATATATCTTATACATAAACTGAAAAGAAAGGAATGTGAATGCACGAGAATCTACTAAACAAAAGACTTGAAAACAGACTCCAAGATTGACTAACTCCGCCTAGCACGAACTCCAAGCATAACCTGCAAACTGAAATAAAAGAGGGAGGGGTCAGTCTTAACTCGACTGAGTGAGGGGTTAAAGAACTCACACTATATAAATAGGAGAGCAAAGCAGGTACAAAAATCATAATGTTCATGAACTTAGGGATAGGTATTTCATGCCAAAGTATTTTCCCGTGATACATATAAATAGAGTACTTGAACAATTTTAAACAAAACAACGCGACTTATAAAACCTGTAACTTTTAACTTAATTTAGAATCTATCCTTGTTTCAGGAACGTCAACAAAACATATACTTAATATAGAACTCGACGGGTACGAGCTCAGACTCCCCAATCTCCTCAGAACATATCATAAAAGAAACAAAGCAGAAAACTTACATACATAACATATCATAAAAACCAACCTCAACTCCAGTGGTGGAAGGGTGTATACACCCTAACCATCCATAATTTAACTAACTCACGCGGGGTAGCTAACCCCGAGGTGTCCTCCTGGCTTTTACACCGAAGGCATCGAAATATCACGCCTTCCTTAGCTCCCGAGGTCGCACGTGATCTTCCGGATGGAGACTATATATGTACAGGCTTTACCTCGAAGGCCCAATGCCGTCCTTAGGGCTCCTTACTAATAGCTCCTTGGATCCACACACACATATACATACCTTTCACATAACTCGCTACAACAGAGACAGACGAACATAACTTATACATATACATATACATATACTTATACATACCCCTCTCCATGTCATTCATAATTAAATCATTCCTTGCCAAACATGGCTCATGAAATAAACGGTTAGAGACATAGCTCAACGGGGAAAACATATCCAATTAAATCAAAGAGGCATACATAGGACCTTACATTGCTTAACATACTTGCAAACTCGTGGCATATCCGAGCAAATATGTATTTCACACTTATTTACATACATATGAGGCATATGAAACCACATGCAATAAAAACCTAGCATGTTTCATTAAGGTTTACCTATATCCTAACCTCACCTTACGCCGAAGAAACCGAAGACAGAACGTTTGATCCACCCCGGAATCAACACCGCCGACAAAACACCACCCCAGGTGTACCTGAGCAAACTGAACATAACAAGACTTAGACATACGAATGAACCAAATAGACGCACGGCATACGCTTATGAAGTGGTGTAACATGTTATGGCATGATTCAATATGAAATAAATCATATATATATGTCAAGAATGGAAGTGATTATGTTCATGTCATTTAATCAAACCACTACAAGAATTCCTGAGAATTCCGACAGGAGGTCCAGTCGGAATTCTCTCGGAATTCCGTCGAAAAAAATTAATTCCGAGGGAATTCTGACCGGTGCTCTTCCGTAGGAAAACCCCTCATCGGGATCCGAAAACCGATGGAAAACCGACAGAATTTCGAGAGGGAAAAAAGCCAATAAAAAAAAGTAAAATATAATAACTCCGAGGGAATTCCCGACGGAAATGTTGTATTCTAGGAATTTTTTTTAAAAAAGTTAATTAAATCCGACGTATTCCCCTCGAAATCCGGTCGGTATTTATTAAATTTTAAAAAAATTAATTATTTTCGATGGGATTCCCCTTGGAATACCGTCGGAATATTATAAATTAAAAAAAAAATTGATTCCGACGTCCCTCGGAATCCCGTCGAAATTTTTATAAAAAAAAATAAAAAAATTAAATCGATTTTTTTCCTTTTTTTTTTTTGTTGACCTGCTCCTAATTATCCATCTAACATACAATTCATCCCAAATTAATCCACCATCGATGCATATATTTATTTCCAACAAATAAAAGTATACTAAAAACAATAATACACTATTTCATCTAAAGAGTCATCTTTCAAATACATGCTACAAATTTTCTCCCCAACATTAGAGATTTATAGTTTCTTCAAGAGACCCACATTATCCTTTCCATCAAATAGTTGCTTCAGCTTCGAATCGCAAAATATCTCCCTCTTATCAGACGACGTTCTGCAACCAAAAACATCAACACATTCATCGCAGTCAAGAAACAACTATAATTATTCATATATTGAGTTCTGGTGTGCAGTCAAGAAATCAACTACGATTATTCATGACTGGAATGTGTGCTACTGGCAGTTATCCCATTTCCAAAAAGATCCTATTTACTAAATGAAGTATGAAGTAAGAAGTTTGTTAATGTATTAGGGAATTAATCTATTTCACAATTGGTTTTATCATAAGGTCATCAGCTATATAAACCACTTGCAGTATCAATGTTAGATAGAAGGGAATTCGAAGAAGTTCATCACATGGAACTTTTTTTTTTTTTTTTAACGCACACACCCCAAGTGGCTAGAGAGATTCGAACCCGGTTCATCACATGACACTTCAAATACTATCGGATCTTCATCTCCAAATCTTTTGAATTTTTACATTAGTTTGATAATCTTCCACTCCTCAATAACCCATCAATTACTTTAATAAGGAATGTACTTCACCACTATGAGAATTACTAAACCCACTACAACCAAGAACTGTAATATGTATACTATTCTAGGTTTTAAAATATCCAGAACACAAAACACATGTATAGGCAAATTGGTTCTATTGATTCTACGTAATAAAACAAAGAATTGGGATATATAGCCTATCTCTTATCTCTTACTTTGATTTAGTAATGTTGCTGAATTTAATACCCCAAATATGCATTCACCTGGGTAAAGTGCATAAGATCAGTCAGAATCTCTATCCAAGATCACTCAAGTGCACAAGAGTAAAGTGCAAAAGAGTAAATAAAATGGCTCTAGCTACCAAGATCAGTCAAAATATGTATCCAATGGAAGTTTCTTACCTGATGGATCCACTTCTCTTACAAGTTTAATAGCATCTGATATTGCAATATCTTGGTTAGCTGGAGATATTGCTAGAATGATGCAGTTAGGCTGCATGTGGAACCAAATTGTCATAAACAAGCATAAGAAATTATAACAACATATATTCTAGTACAAGTGCAGTGAGGATTAAAGGCAGACTGACAATATACAATAAATACATTTATCTTTACCTTCTCGAAAGGAGCTGCTAATACAGAGGCGGAGGAGGAAGTGCTGCTTCCAATTCCATCCACAACTGCTGCTTCCATTTGCTGTAATCAAAACCAAAATTCCAAAATAGAATGTGTGTAACGCCCCGACTTTTCAAGTCATTTAGGTATGAATTATGTGATTATTACGTGCACATTTAAATTATTGTAATTACGTTATCAATTGTTTCATTTTATTTTATATGAAATTATGGAATATTTGAATTATTTGAAAATAATTGAATTTGGAAATTATATGAATTTTGAACGATTTGCACTTGTATAAATTGTTTGCTTGCCGTTTCTACGTGAGATGAATTCGAAATTTCGTGAAAATTTAATATGTTGGACTTATATGTGTTATGATTATGGATACTATCCGTTTCATGTTTTTGGGTTCATTTGCATGAGTTTCGAATTTATTTTGTTTTTGGAATCCAAAACGGGGGCTAACGAGCAATTAGCACACCCTTGGTTCCGTATGTGATATCTTGAGCTAGGAAAGTCGGATTCGAGTTTCGTCAACTTCGCTTAACTCGTAATGAAAATTAGAGTTTAATGAACTTAGACTTATATTTTTCCAAAGTTGTTTGGACCACCGAAATTCAACCGAAACGTGCAACGGATGCCAAAACTGCCACATTTTACTAAAAGAGCCATATCTCATTCATATCTTGACCAATTTAACCATGGTTTGAGCCCTTGGAACCCTAAATCAACCCCCTAACCTGCTCTTACTCTCCCTAACCGAACCAACCCTCATCACTTAGAGAAATTCAGCTAAAAATCCTTTGTTCCAGAAAATCCCGTAGCTCTTGCCAGTTTGGAGATTCAAGCTCAAATCTCCTCCAAACTTCATCCAATCCACAAGGTAAGTTTAATGTTGTAATATAAATTTATTATGAGTCATTTTTATCCATTCATCCCCAATTTTGAGCATGCTTTCATGGGTTTTTCGCTGAGAAGATGAAATAGTTAGGTTTTTGTATAATATGTTGTTCTCTTTGATTCCTTGATGGTTTTGGTTGATTCAAAGCATGAATATGCTTGTCTTGACTCCCTCTTTTCATTTATGGACATTGATTACCTGGTGGTTGAAGGATTGGTTAGTTTCCATTAATGAAATTTTGAAGAAATAGCATAAATTGATCTTATACTTTCCTTACTCCCGTTTGATGACCTTGGCTTCAAGTTTGGGTGTTAAATTGGGACTGGAATATTGCTCTTTTGCTGCATATTAACATCTGAACTTGTTGGTAGCATGTTGGTTGAAGTATGCATGAAGTTCCTGGTCTGTTTTTTTTTTTGCATTCTTTTGCCCTGTTTTCGGCCTGATTTTGCTGCTGTCGGCTGCTGCGTTTTTCTTGGCTTAGTTGTTGTCAGTTCAGTCTATTGGTGGGAGTTGTTGGTGCATTTTGCTACTGTATAATATGCCTTAATTGCTATTACCTGTTGCGGTGTATTCATGCCATTAAAATAGGGGATTTAAGCTTTGTTGAACTGCTGTTGCGTGACTGGAATAGATCTCCCCGGGCGGGGAGATTTTGGCCGTGAAAAGGCCCGACGGGGTAGTCTTTGTGCAGAAACCTCCTGCATGAAACTCCCCTAGCGGGGACTTTTTGTGTACGAAATCTCCCTGGGCGGGGAAATTGATTTTGGATCGCCGTGTGTTGCTGTTTTTGCTACTGCCTTTTTCTTTCTCTCTTTGCAAGTATTGTGGTGTTTAGGTGTTTAACAAATTACTTGTGCATGCAATTAAATACTAGCTTGTGCATGGTTTGAATGCATGCATGCATATGGTTAATTATAAGGTTTGCATGCATGATTATACCTACATATATAAATGCATGCATGTTTAATTAGTAAGGTTTGCATGCATGAGATGTTTTAAATTGAATTGTTCAATCATGCTATGTACGCGTATAAATATATATATTGAATTGTAAATGCATGCATGGGTAATTTGCATGGGATGGTACGTAAATTTATATATTTATATATATATATATGTTTTTTATATATTAAATATTATTTGATTTAATTGAATTATGGAAATTAAATTGTTACCTATTTCATGTTCTTATCTAATTTCGTATTTTGATTTGAATGTAATTATTTGTCTATTTTCTAATTGTAAACGTGTTATAGTATGTGATATGATCGTTATTTGAATTCTTGAATTGAATTTCTATGAAATATGTAAAGATTGGACTTGAATGAAGATGAAAATTTCTAATATCGAATGAATGGGTCGTCTATATGATTTAAATGCATTAATCGTGCACATGAACGTGTTCATTACATAATATTATCTTTTATACATTCATATGATGATCATTACATTGCCGAGCGTCTTATTTGGTCATATTGAGTCTCACTTCACCTTTCTTGCACAGATTTTGATCTAGTTCGAGACGAGGTCGGTCAGTGAGGCTCTTGTGTTCTCTTTTTTGCCGAGTAAGGTGGGTTTCTCTACTAATTAGTTATATGACCCTATATACCTTCAATGTGAAAAGTTTTCGACCAAAAGTAATATATGTATATAGAGTCGTTTCAAAGAGTAAATGTTTGCAACGTAAAGCCCTTATTTTATGAATCCTACCAAACGTTTTGGCGAGAAATGAATGAATGCACAAATGGGGCCCAGGGACTTAGTGTGAGTAGCTATCCGGGGAGGCATGGGCCGACGGTGATCCCTCACATTAGTTCCACCAATGAATGGCGTAACCGGACCTCGTTAGGAGTTAGCGAGGAATGGATGCTGAGCGATATCTGGGGAGTCATGTTACCCCTTTTGGTTAATGAATTGGTGGTCGGGCCTTGCAAACCCGCCACCAACCCGGAGGAAGAAGGTGTAAATGTTAATGAATGTGTACGAAAGAATGATATGCATGAAAAGAATGAATGAATGAATGTTTAATGAACTACATAAGGTGTTGGTTGGAGATAATGCACGCCCACTCGCTGGACCCAGAATGACCTAATGTAAATGAATCGTTATAATCCCTTTTGATGATTTCTCTATTTCACCCACTTGGGAAATTTTTTAAAAACCTCACTTGGGATTATAACTTGCATCTGAATGTTTAAATACCGTTTTATATTATATCTATGCCCTATTTTTATACCCACAAGTCCCTTTTGGACTGAACCTGTTTTGTTTTCAGTTATTTTATGCAGGTGTTAGGGAGCTAGGTGGGAATTCAAGTCATTAGGTCTTGTATTCGTTTCTAGCTCTTGTATTTTGGGTCTTACACTTGCATACGCTTACTTTTGATCTTTGTATATAAATATGGTTATGGAGTGTACATGTTTGAGCCGTGATGGCAAGTGAATGATGTATATGACTTATTTTTTTGGAGCTTGGATGCTCATGGTATATATAAGATATATGTTAAGTTATTGCTTCCGCTTTATTGTTTACTGTGATTTGTATGGTTTGAGGGTTAGCCCACCTAGCATAGAGTGTGTGTATGTCCCCATTCGCCCTAATTTACCTTGAGTTTGGATCGTCCATTTCATATTCGGGTCGGGTCTCGGTGCGGGGGATATGGTACCTTGCGCTCGGGTACTACATCCTTAAGTGATATCAGAGCCTCGAGTTGCAAAACTCGGGCTGTCATGTCGTGTGAGTCAGTCTAGGTTGTTCGGCTTAGGAACTAATTGACAGTGTGCTGCATATGCGGCTCTTTTGTGCTTAATTGATTTAAATTTCGAATTTTGATGGAATTGATTGCGTTATCATGCATAAATTAAACCTAGCACGCATTCTCAGTGTTTATTGACAGGATGTCTCCACGTAGGCACCGTGATAGATCTCCAGGACGACGTCATCATCGTGATCGTACTCCTACACCTCTACCTCCACAACCCCAACCGGCAGAGGCTTTTGTAAATTATGTCATTAACATTATAGATCAGAGACTTAGAGATTATGTACCAGCAGCACCTCCAGCACCACCTGCACCTGTTGTACCACCCGAGGCACCAATTTCAATTATACTTACGGAGTTTAGAACCAAAGGCCTCCTAAGTTTTTCAAGGGAAATGATATGCAGGCAGAAATGTGGCTAAAAGAAGTAGAGAGGATTTGGGAGCTCATTCCATGTGAGTCCCGAGAGAAAGCCCGTTGCACTATCACTTTGATACAAGGGGAGGCTTATTCATGGTGGGAAAGCACACGGATTGTATTGGAAGCAGCTGGAGAGGAGATTAATTGGGAAGTATTTGCAAGGGAATTCAAGAATAAATTCATTTCTCCCTCATCCCGTACTCGAAGACTCAGGGAATTTACTGAATTGAAGCAGGGATCGAGGTCTGTGGCCGAGTATATTTCAGAGTATGAGAGGTTGTCTCGCTATGCACCTAATATAGCGAATGATAACTTCCACAAGGCTATACAGTTTGTTCAGGGGCTTCGACCGGATATTCAGGCAGCTCTTGAGGCGGTCAACACGAGCACTTGGGCGAAGGCTACTTTAAAGGCCCTGAAAGTTGAAGATTCTGTGAATGCTAGGAGGCCAGTCTATTGCCAGGGACAAGGGTCAGGATCAGGCTCGGGATTTAACAAGGGAAAGAGGCCGATGACTTTACCACCTCCACCACCAAAAGGACAATTCAAGAAGCCTAGAACAGGAGGTCAGATTGTTTCAGTTCCACGAGCACCTCAGGCTCCACCAGCTCCTAAGGGATCCCGCAACGTTCAGCCTATGTGTACTTATTGTGGAGGGCCAACCCATTCTTACAATACTTGCCGGAAGAGATTGGGTTTGTGCTTGATTTGTGGAAAGGGAGAACATATGGCTTTTGCATGCCCGGACAAGACTCTAGGATATCAAGTTGGAGCTCAAAGACCGATGGTTCAGGCACGAGCTTACGCCCTCGAGGGCGAGGAGCAGAATGTTGAGGCCGACCCAAATACCGCAGTGGAAGGTACCGTTTGCATTCATAACACGAACATCCATGATTTTTCCATCTGGGTGTCACGTATTCTTTTATATCTTATCATCTATGTGCTTCTTTGTGCCTACCTGTTACTTGCTCAAATTCTTGCTATTTTGTGAGTTCTCCTCTTGGAGGAAGTTTGCAGACAGATCGGGTTGTTCGGGGTTGTTCAGTATTGATAGAAGGGAAAGATTATCCGACAGATTTCATTGTGTTGCCTATGAAGAAGTATGGGGTAATCTTCGGGATGGATTGGTTATACCGGCATCGGGCCGAAGTTGATTGTTTTTGGAAGAAGATTAAGTTGGGTAAAGAGTTTATTGGAGAAGTTGGGTCAAAAAATGTACCACTCTTATCGTTCATGGAAGCTCGCAAGTTAGTAAAGGATGGAGCCACGGGATTTATTGCCTATCTCCTTAATAAACCAAAGGATCAATCAAGTTTTGAGGTGACGGCCATGGTAAAGGAATATCCCGATGTATTTCCAGAAAATTTGGGTTCTCTACCGCCGGATCGGGAGATTAAGTTCATTATTGACTTGTATCCGGGATCAAAACCATACTCTAAGACTCCTTATAGAATGGCTCCGGAAGAGTTGAAGGAGTTGAAGATTCAACTCGAGGAATTGCTTAAGATTGGGTATATTCGAATGAGTTCATCTCCGTAGGGTGCTCCGGTTCTCTTTGTCAAGAATAAAGATGGAACGTTGAGGAGGTATATAGATTACCGGGAGCTTAATCGGATGACTATCAAGAATAAGTATCGGTTGCCCCACATCGAGTATTTATTTGATATGTTGCAAGGTTCGGGGGTTTATTCAAAATTGGATTTAAGGTAAGGGTATTACCAGTTAAAAATTCGGGAAGAGGATATACCAAAGACAGGATTTAATACCCGGTATGGACATTATGAGTTCATAGTAATGCCTTTTGATTTGACCAATGCCCCTGCAGCATTTATCGACATGATGCATCGGATTTTTCGGCCTTATTTGGATAAATTCTTGGTAATATTTATTGATGACATTCTTGTTTATTCGAGGACTCCGGAAGATCATGCCCCGCATCTCAAATTGGTATTGGAAACGTGAAGAGAGAACCGGTTACATGCGATGTTTAGTAAGTGTGAGTTTTGGATCGACCGGATTACTTTTCTAGGTCATATCGTCTCAAGTAAGGGTTTGGAAGTTGATCCTTCAAAGATCGAGACGGTTATTCAGTGGCAGAGTCCGAAGAATGCCTCTGAGGTTAGAAGTTTCTTGGGATTGGCAGGTTATTATCGAAGATTCATGCAGGATTTCTCTAAGATTATCGCCCCTTTAACTCGGTTGACTAAGACGGAAGTTAAGTTTGAGTGGGACGAAGCATGTGAGGCTATTTTTCAACTCTTGAAGGAAAAGTGGACCACTGCACCGGTATTAGCGCTTCTCGAAGGCACTGAAGGATACACAGTTTATACGGACGCCTCGAAAGAAGGGTTGGGATGTGTTTTGATGCAGAATGGTAAAGTAATAGCTTATGCCTCGAGGAAATTGAAGGATCATGAACAGAATTATCCCACTCACGATCTTGAGCTTGTAGCAGTGATCTTTGCTTTGGGAAAGTGGAGACACTATCTTTATGGAATTTCTTTCAAGATCTTTTCAGACCACAAGAGTCTCCAGTATTTGTTTTCTCAGAAGGAGTTGAATAAGAGACAAAGGCGTTGGATGGAGATGTTGGCGGATTATGAGTGTACTATTCGATACCATCCCGGAAAGGCCAATGTGGTTGCAAATGCGCTTAGTAGAAAGGCTAGCGTGTCTAATGTGAAAGTGGAAGTTACTGATGAATCTGAGTCTTTCAAGCTGAGAGCTAGTATTCCGAATATTATTGTTCAGCCGGATCTTCAGTAGAGGTTGTTTGAAGCTCAAAGAGGGGATTCCGAGGTTCAGAAATTAGTGTAGAAATCTAGAAATGATCCAGAGAGTCCGTTTGGATTTGATGACACCGGGCTTCTAAGGTTTAAGAACAGAGTGGTTGTTCCGGAAGAGTTGAAACGGTTGATTTTGGAAGAAGCTCATCGATCAGGGTATTCGATACATCCCGGGGGAAACAAGATGTATAAGGACTTAAAGAAATTTTATTGGTGGAATGGACTTAAACGGGATGTGATCAACTTCGTGAAACATTGCTTGACTTGCCAAGTTGTGAAAGCAGAGCATCAGAAGCCATCGGGGCTACTTCAACCGTTTCCTATCCCGTAATGGAAATGGCAGCAAGTCATAATGGATTTTGTTTCGGGTTTTCCTAGAGTGAAAGGTAGGTTAGATGGAATTTGGGTGATTGTGGATCAGCTGACAAAATCGGCACATTTTCTTGCTATTCGGATGTCGGATAAGGTGAATAAATTAGCTAAGAAGTATGTTGATGAAATTGTCCCACTTCATGGTGTTCCGGATAGCATTGTATCAGATCGGGATCCGAGGTTTACTTCTAGATTTTGGCAGGAATTGCAAAGGAATCTGGGAACAAGGCTTCAATTTAGCATAAGCTTTCCATCCTCAGACAGACAAGCAATCAGAGAGATTAATTAAATATTTGGAGGATATGTTGAGAGCATGTGCCTTGGATTTTCCGAGTTCGTGGAACGAGCAATTACCTTTGATTGAATTCGCCTATAACAACAGCTCTCAAGCCTCGATAGAAATGGCTCCATATGGGCCCTCTACGGTCGGAAATGTAGGTCTCCGTTGTTCTTTGATTTGGAAGAATGGATGGACCAAACAGGAAGGTGTAAAACGATGGGAGAAAAAGGAAAAACCCTCTAAGGCCGTACAAGAAGCGATTCATCAGTTCCAAATAATCAGATAACGGATGAAAGCATCTCAGGATCGACATAAAAGTTATGCAGATCACCAAAGAAAGAATCTTGAGTTTGAGATCGGTGATAAGGTTTTCTTAAAAGCTTCTCCACGAAAAGGATTCTCGGGGATTGGTAAGGGAGGAAAATTGAATCCTCGGTATTTAGGACCGTATGAAATTCTTGAGAAAATTAGAGATACGGCCTACCGTTTGGACCTACCTCCGAGTTTGACCGGAATACATAACGTATTTCATGTTTCTCAGCTTCGGAAGTATTATCCGGATCAATTCGAGATCCTACCCGTTGAAGAGGTGGAACTTGAGCCTAACCTTACCTTCGTTCAGAAATCGGTTAAAATTTTGGATCGGAAATTGCAAGAACTAAGAAACCGAAAAATCCCACTAGTTAAAGTCTTATGGAGAAGTGACAAAACGGAAGAGGCTACGTGGGAGACGGAGGATAAAATGATGAAGTTCCATCCCGAGTTGTTTTCGGACAATCAGTGAATCCGAGGACGGATTCTTCTAAGGGAGGGAGATTGTAACGCCCCGACTATTCAAGTCATTCATGTATGAATTATGTGATAATTACGTGCGCATTTAAATTATTCTAATTATAATATCAATTGTTTCATTTTATTTTATATGAAATTATGGAATATTTGAATTATTTGAAAATAATTGAATTTGGAAATTATATGAATTTTGAACGATTTGAGCTTGTATGAATTGTTTGCTTGTCATTTCTACGTGAGATGAATTCAAAATTTTGTGGAAATTTAATATGTTGGACTTATATATGTTATGATTATGGATATATGTTCGCTTCATGTTTTCGGGTTCATTTGCATGAGTTTCGAATTTAACGAGCAATTAGCGCACCCTTGGTTCCGTATGTGATATCTTGAGCTAGGAAAGTCGGATTCGAGTTTCGTCAACTTCGCTGAACTCATAATGAAAATTCGAGTTTAATGAACTTAGCCTTATATTTTTCCAAAGTTATTTGAACCACCGAAATTCAACCTAAACGTGCAACGAATGCCAAAACTGCCACATTTTACTAAAAGAGCCATATCTCATTCAAATCTTGACCAATTTAACCATGGTTTGAGCCCTTGGAACCCTAACTCAACCCCCTAACCTGATCTTACCCTCCCTAACTGAACCAACCCTCATCACTTGGATAAATTCAGCCAAAAATCCTCTGTTCCAGAAAATCCCGTAGCTCTTGCTAACCTTGGAGATTCAAGCTCAAATTTCCTCCAAAATTCATCCAATCCACAAGTTAAGTTTAGGGTTGTAATATACATTCATTGTGAGTCATTTTGATCCCAATTTTGAGCATGCTTTCATGGGTTTTTGGCTGAGAAGATGAAATAGTTAGGTTTTGGTATAATATGTTGATCTCTTTGATTCCTTGATGGTTTTGGTTAATTCAAAGCATGAATATGGTTATCTTGACTCCCTCTTTTCATTTATGGACATTGATTACCTGGTGGTTGAAGGATTGGTTGGTTTCCATTAATGAAATTTTGAGGAAATAGCATGAATTGATCTTATACTTTCCTTGCTCCCCGTTTGATGACCTTGGCTGCAATTTTGGGTGTTAAATTGGGACTAGAATATTGCTCTTTTGCTACATATTAACATCTGAACTTGTTGGTAGCATGTTGGTTGAAGTATGCATGAAGTTGCTGCTTTGTTTTTTTTTTTGCATTCTTTTGCCCTGTATTCGGCCTGATTTTGCTGCTGTCAGCTGCTGCGTTTGTCTTGGCTTAGTTGCTGTTAGTTTCAGTCTATTTGTGGGAGTTGTTGGTGCATTTTGCTACTATATAATATGCCTTAAGTGCTGCTACCTGTTGCGGTGTATTCATGCCATTAAAACAGGGGATTTAAGCTTTGTTGAACTGCTGCTGCGTGACTGGAATAGATCTCCCCGGGCGGGGAGATTTTGTCTGTGAAAAGGCCCGGCCGGGTAGTCTTTGTGCAAAAGCTGCCTGCATGAAACTCCCCGGGCAGGGAATTTTTGTGTACAAAATCTCCCCGGGAGGGGAGATTGATTTTGGAGCGCTGTGTGTTGCTGTTTTTGCTGCTGCCTTTTTCCTTCTTTCTTTGCATGTATTGTTTAGGTGTTTAACAAATTACTTGTGCATGCAATTAAATACTAGTTTGTGCATGGTTTAAATGCATGCATGCATATGGTTAATTATAATGTTTGCATGCATGATTATAACTACATATATAAATGCATGCATGTTTAATTAGTAAGGTTTGCATGCATGAGATGTTTTAAATTGAATTGTTTGTGCATGCTATGTACGTGTATAAATATATATATATATATATATATATATATTGAATTGTAAATGCATGCATGGGTAATTTGCATGGGATGGTACGTACATATATATATTTATATATATATGTATGTTTATTATATATTAAATATTATTTGATTTAATTGAATTATGGAAATTAAATTGTTACCTATTTCTTGGTCTTATCTAATTTCGAATTTTGATTTAAATGTAATTATTTGTCTAATTTCTAATTATAAACGTGTTATAGTGTGTGATATGATCGTTATTTGAATTCTTGAAATGAATTGCTATGAAATGTGTAAAGATTGAACTTGAATGAATATGAACATTTCTAATATCGAATGAACGGCTCGTCTATATGATTTAAACGTATTAATCGTACAAATGAACGTGTTCATTACATAATATTATCTTTTATACATTCAAATCCTGATCATTACATTATCGAGCGTCTTATTTGGTCATATTGAGTCTCACTTCACCTTTCTTGCACAGATTTTGATCCAGTTAGAGACAAGGCCGGTCAGTAAGGCTCTTGTGTTCTCCTTTTTTCCGTTTAAGATGGGTTTCTCTACTAATTAGTAATATCACCCTATATACCTTCAATGTGACAAGTTTTCGACCAAACTTAATATAATATTTTCAATGAAGATCGGGTAAAGACTAGGTATTTTATGGAAGGCCTCCGAGGCGAATTTATGGAAGCTTTGATGGCAAGAAATACGGATACGTGGTACCAAGCCGTGGAGAAAGTGTTACGGACCGAAACTCGGTGGATGGCAAGAAAAAGATATGAAGAAAAGGCATCGGGATAACCTTTTGGGTCAAGCTCTTGTTCCAATTTGCAAGTGGAAGAAAGAGGGATCCAACATGGCAACCGAACTAAGAAAAGTGACAAGAAACTTAGATCTCAAAAGACCCCTCGATCAGAGAGAGAATTTCAACCGTACGCCCATTGCGGGGGGGACCAACCATACATTTGATGGATGTTGGATTAGTCTAGGGAGATGCTACGCTTGTGGATCTTTAGAGCACCAGATTTCCGATTGTGGTTGTTCGAGGGCTAACAAACAAAGGAGGCGGAATCAAAGGCTTCAACTTGGAAACCAAAGAGCACCCAGACATTGAGGTAATTGCAACCATAGCATCTCATTCATGCATATTTATATCTCGGGGAAACCCACTCTTTGTTTATTTTCTTTCACTTCGTTGCTCCTTGTGCTTGGTGTTGTTGCCTGTGTTGCTTTTTGCGCTTGTTTTATTGCGTGTGTTTCTTTCTTTTGTGGGGAACTCTCTTCTTGAAGAGAGTTAGTCAGATGAGGGTCCGGGTGTTTGTAAGTTGCGAGGGCCGAGGTTGTCGGTGGACGTTTGGAGGCGTTTTCTTCTTCTCCTTCTTCTTGTTGAGGTACGGGGTTACCTCAAGGTGTGGGTTGTTCATTCGGGCCTGGTGCCGTTGTTGGTTGCTCTTAGGATGTCCGTTCGGGGCTGAACGATATTTTCGGGTGTTAGATTGAAGACTACCCGTCTATATCCTTCGTGGAGGTGGTTGGTTATTCCGGGACGGTGCAACAAGCTTTGTGACTTACTTTTGGGGTCAATCGAAAGATTGAGCCAAGCTTGAAGAGACAAGGGTCGTAGTATGACTTCTTTAATATTTCCTTGAAAGTTGGAATTTGTTTCCTTCCAATAGGGACATCGAAGTGGTCGTGATCCTTATCCCGGAATTGAACCTTTCTTTGAGACTCCTTGCCAGTTAGTTTTACAGAGTTGTGGGGGTTCAAAATGTAGTTGAAGAGCTCTTAGAAGGTAGTATAATCCATTCGAGTTCTTCTTCGTGGAGTAATTGGTCCTATCTAGAAGAGATGGGATTTAGGATGAATTTCATCTACCGTGAGCTGCACAGGTTAACTGTGGAAGGTAAATACCCCTTTTGCTCGTTTCCAAGTCGTGTTCATGTTTTCCAGGGGTTCGTGGTCTGTGCCAAGCTGGGGTCTCTAAGGGTTTTACCAACTACGCTTTTGAGAAGAAGAACCGAGAATTACCTCAGAGAACAAGTCTATAGTGTTATCGTGATTCAACAACGGTTTTGTCTTCTTTCGGTGGTCATCCCATGACATGGACGTTAAGAAGAGGCACGGTTAGAGTGGGATGAGGTGTTTGAAGAGAGTTGCCTTTGGTGATAACTTTACTTACCCGAGGGTACTCAAGACTACCTTGTTGCGACCGAGGCGCTAAGGAAGGCTTTGGTTGCTCGTGGCCTACGAAAGAATGTAGTCAACAACTCTAGTAGTGCAAGGTCACACAGTTACCTCACTCTTGGTCCGAAGGTTTGAAGAACCGGTAAGGATACGTTGGCATAAGATAGGGCATTGTAGACTTTGTGTAATAATGTCAAAAGTGCCATCGGTTGAAGACCGAGCATTAAAGACCGGTAGTTTCTCCAACTACTTCCGAATTCTATTTAGAAGTGGGAGTAAACGGCTAAGGACTTCGTGTCCGGTTTGCTAAGGCTTAGGAGATCTCAAGAAGAATTAAGTGGTAACTCATTTCAACGAGTGGACCTAATTCTCTTGGCTTCCGTGGTTCGGTGAGGCTTTGAGAGCTTCATGGTTCGACAGAGAAGACCTTACCTTAGGACCTGAGGACAGGTCTTTTTGAAGGGGGGAAGTTTGTAAAATCTCGCTCGTCCGGCCATCCTAGGTATGTTTTTTTTACGAGAGAACTACGTGCTCAGTTAATTATTTTAATTATGCAATTATGTGTTATTTTATTGCTAATGCGATTAATTGCATTAATTGTTTAACTTATAACTTGAGTTTAATGTTTATGTATGAGTGACGTGTAATTTGCTCCGTATGTGTCCGAATTTGATCCCGTTTCTTGCGAATTTTTGATATATGTGAATTAAGTGAGTTATGAATATGATTATATACGCGTTATATGTTTTAGAGGTTGTTTTATGTGGTTCTTGACTCGTTTTGTAAAAACGGGATTTGTGAGGGATTCGAGGGCCTAACTTGTTTAGCGTACCTCTTCTTCCGGAAGGCGTAACTTGAGCTCGGGAATTCGGATTCCAATTTTGGAAGATTTGTTGGACTCGTAAAGAAGAAAAGAATCCAAGGAATCCAACTTTGTATTTTTATAAGCCCATTTGATCCTCCGAAATTCAACCGAAAGGAGCACTTTGATCTAAGAGCCACGTTTGTTGACTAGTCTTGCTTTGTGGGCCCCACTTTAACCCTAACCAAAGCTAAACCATGACTTTTGTTCTTGAGTTAAGCCACTCTCTTCCCCTTACCTGATCCATTTCGGACCCCCCTTCTCCAACAAGAAATCAGCCCTAAGTGGAAGAAAGGAAGAAGAAGAGAAGAAAAGAGAAGGCTCCTAATCATTTGCTTCAAGATTTGAACTCAAGCCCCATCATTTCTCTCCCAATCAAAGAGGTAAGTTTATATTTGTGTTCTCCATGCCTTTTTGGTCATTTTGCCTTTCAATTTGCAAGATTTCATCCATGTTGGATTGATATATGGTATGAATAGTGAGGGTTTGTAGAAATTTCTTCATTTTATCATGTTGGATATTGAAGCTTTTGTAAGAGCATGAACTTGTTGATTCATCTCTTCCTTTTCCTCCACTTTAGCTTTGGTTTTTGCATGAATTAGGGTATGAATTCTTGTATATTTGCTGCATATACGTTCCATTATGTGTTAGCTTGGTGCTTGTGTGGTTTGTTTGGAGTTTTGAGGGAGTTTGCAAGCTCTTTTCTCGAAAATTTGGCCCCTGACCCAAATCCACGGGCGTCGATTTTCCCTTTAAAAAAAATCCACCGGGGTGGATTTGAGGCAGCCCCCTCCTGGAACTTTCTGACCTAAATCCACAGTGGTGGATTCTCCTTTTGAAAAAAATCCACCGGGGTGGATTTAGGGTAGTGGCTCCCTTTTGTTCCGAACTACGTTTTCTTGTTTCTTTTTGCTTGTTTCTTGTTTCTCCCACCCCTAATTTGATCCCCATGTTTTACTATCATGTTAAATTATGTGTTATAATTATTGTATTAGATTTATCGATTCGTTTGACGTGATTCGTTCCGTAT
The DNA here is from genome assembly GCA_037501455.1 of Lantana camara. Lineage (NCBI taxonomy): Eukaryota > Viridiplantae > Streptophyta > Magnoliopsida > Lamiales > Verbenaceae > Lantana > Lantana camara. Next base: position 79,451,307 of record CM074861.1, on the reverse strand, counting down.
ATGAATCGATGTGTACTCCTACGCGCATGAATGACATTGTACTTTGTTTGCTTACCTTACATGTATTCTCCTTGCTCTTATATGAACTATATGCATTTTTAATATGTTGTATGATATGTTATACATGTTATGTGAATTTTCTGAATTTATTTGACGTGAATTATGTGATTTATGGCTTGTTGTAAACTTATATGCACTAAATGTCACCTTGTTGCATTTTATTCGTATCTTTTACATTCATTGCCCCTCGAACGAACATAGAATTTATGTATGCTCTTGATATGCTATTATATGATAAGTTATGGTTTTAATTGATCGTTATGACTTTAAGTTCATAGTTATTTGTTTGATATTTCGTTGTTTGCCTCGATGTGCCTAAGTGTGAATTTATATGAAGTGCATTGCATCTTTTGCATCCGTACGCATATGCCGATCGTCTATATGGTTCATGTTTGAGTCTAAGTTTGTCCCTTGTGTTTTGCTTTGCTCTTAGGTTCGTCCTGTGGTTGATGAGGTGGTCTCTTAGAAGTGTTTAGGCTCCTTTTTGTTCGGTTTGGTCGGCAAGGTGAGGTTTCTTTCTTTTAGTTATTACAACCTACAACCCTTGATGTGATTTAAGCCTGCATGTGACCTATGTATATGTATAAGTAATTAGATATATTTTTGACACGTATTTTGTGGGATTTTGGCCCTTTTGTTATGAAATATTTGAAAATGCTTTTATGTATATGTAAGAAATATTTTCGTTTGTTTGTTTTGGAAATAGTTGGTGTGTGTGTTTTGAAACCGCGAGTTATGTTTTGAAAATTATGTTGGATTTTGAAAATTAAGAACTTTCGAACAATTTGAACAATTTGATGAGCCTAGGAGATTTGTGCGAAGGAGACCCGGGACGGTGTGGGTCGTTGGGTAGTCCCTAGTACGGGCTTCAACTTAAGGATCAACCCTGAACCCACTAGGAGGCATGGTAGGGGAAGGAGTCCTCGGGCGTGAGTGTCATGAAACTCACGCCCCATACTGTTTGTCCGATGTTTGGGGTGGCGCCACCCTGCCATCACCTAGAGGAGAGGTATGTTTGTCTGATTCTGAATTATGTTTTTGTTTTGATTTAAGCTTTGATTTATGAACGAAGTTAGGTGGTCCAAGGCTCGTACTCGTCGAGTCTTGTGTGCGTGATTTTGAACTTAGTTTGTGAAACCGTAGTGGATTCATAAATACTAAAATTTGGTTGATTTTGGCCTTCGGCCTTAACTCTTCTTTCTTTATAGTTATATCATGTGTTAAATGTTTTGGATAGCAAAAACCACGCCCCGGTTCGTGAACCTTCTAATTTTTGAATATGCTCTGCTCTATGTATATGTATGTGTGAGTGTGTTAGCCCCCTCACCGGTCTTTAGGACAGACCCCTCCTCGTTGTCTTCTTTTCCCCTTTCTGTTTGGTTGAGTTTGCAGGTGCAGGTCGGTGCGTGCTAGGAGGAAGTCTTTTGTTTAGTTGTTCGAGTGTTTCCATATTTTCATTTCCGCATTTGTTTTATGATTAAGATATCTATGAAATTCGTTTAAGTTATGATTCAGAATTTGAAGTTAGAACCTAGTGTGATTTATTTGGCCTTGGATGGGCATGATGTGTATAATTTGGATAACTTCGAGCATGTATGATTGTATATGTTGTTCCGTATTTGTTTTTGATTTTTTATGCGCTCTGTATTAGGGTCTAGACCGCCTAACTAGTGTCTGAGTTTTTATTTGTTACTCGTTCTCTGTACTCTGATACGTGTACGGACTTTTCATTTCGTTACACGTGTCGGGCTACAGTGCGAGGGGTGTAGTGCCTTGTCCTCCGGGGTGCTACATTAACTTATTCTCCAAGTCTAGCAAAAGATGCCTTCTCTCTCTCCCATAGTAGGAAGTTTGACTTTTCTACCTTTACTTACTAAAGTTAAAAGTCTAGATTCAATAAATAATTTAATTCCTAATTAATTATTTATTGGGTTAAGTAATTTGAGAATAGTCTTAACAATTAATTCATAATTAATTAAAAGACCAAAATTAATTAAATACAATTTAATTAATTAATTCTAGAATAGATTTCTTGTGTGAAATAATCACACATGTGAAGCCACGTCATAGCCACATGAGCGTGACACGTGGAAGCTACACAGGTTGTGTGGCACGTGCCAGTCACGTGTCCTTGACACGTGGCGATGCCCACATGTTCGTGGCTTCATTCCGATCAACAATTTGATCCTTCGTTAATCCAATTAACATCCTACCATAACCCTCGTTTTCTGGAATTTGTGTGTGACCCTTTAGGTTCATTATTCGATTAACAATGACAGCAATTAATTAATTCCCGTAATTAATTAATCACTTCACAGATCACACTACCGCAATCTAGCATTGGGTGTTTGACCCCTAGTTGAATAATGAAATGAATCGAAGAACCTTTGAGTCAATGACAATCAGTGAAATACGATCCTCCTACAACTCCATCTCTCAATAAAGAACTAACACATGAGAATATTCTTAGAGCCTTAATATTCTCGATCTTTAAAGTTAAGTTTGTTTCATATCCATTTAGATCTCAATATAAGAAAACCCCATTTTCTTGATGTCTTGATCTTTTATCCACCTCGGCCAAGGGTTTAATATTTAATGGACTACGAACAACTCAATCTGTATGAGATCATTCTTGTTCTTAACAAGTGTAGGTCCTTTATCGATTCTACTAATTCTATATATGCCACTTGTGTAATCCTAACACAGGCCGTGGTTCAGGTGTCTATACGGCGATACCCTTTTGAGCCTATATCAAAGATTACAGAGTTAGATCATATGAGGCATTACAGAATCTCAAGTCTAAGGATTATTAATCATGTCATTGACCTGTGAGATATTTCCTAATCTGGAAGTTTCTAGGAGACTTCCTTTCCCATTTGGGAATGTTCTCACGCGGGATATCTCAGTGATGAAGTTCTTGTAACAATCACCATTATGTATTATGAACACATCATCTTATACACTTATCATTCCATAAAACTTAATGATCCTTCAAAAGGACATAATCACATAAGCAAGTCTCAATAGAGTCATAGTCGACACTCCCACTGTCTGTCGGACTCATCGACATGGAGAAGTTTCTAATCCTCGTATATGAAGTTAAGAACTTGTTTCATGTGTCGTTCCCATAAGGGCAAATATCTTAACGGCCTCATCGGGGAGTTTAAAACATGCACAACACAGTCAACCCAAACAGACATAAATAAGCACATAAAGAAGTGATTGCCTATGAACAAAATCATCTCAATTATTATTCAAAGACTGATTGTGATTTTACAAGGAAATAGTAAAGCACAAATACTGCTTTAAGCGCACTATTCCTAACAATCCCTCACTTGCCTCCATAAAACAATAACAAATCCTTAGTTCTTCTTAAGTACTTAAGGATGTTCTTTACAGCAGTCCAGTAACCTTCACTTGGGTCAGATTGGAATCGGGTAGTCACGCAGAGTGCATATGCCACATCCGGTCGAGTACATAACATTATGTTCCTATTGCTGATGTATGAGGAATTTTGGACATCTGGTCATTTCAAGTTCAATCTTGGGACACTGCTTCTTCGAAAGAACTATTCCCGGGCCCATTGGAAGTTTCCTATGTTTGGAATCTTCCATACTAAATTACTTTAGTATTTTGTCTACGTAAACGGACTGTGGTAATCCTAACAATCTCTTAGATCTGTCCCAATAGATCTTTTATTCCGAGAATGTAGGATATATCACCAAGATCCTTCATCTCAAATTGGTTCAACAACCAAGACTTTGTTACTTTCATGTCATCGTTCGTATTCCCAATGAGGAGGATGTCATTTACATAAAGTATCAAAAATTGAACTGTGGTTTCCAATTCTCTCTTGTACACGCAGGACTCATTCACCTTTCTAATAAAGCCAAATGATTTGACCGCTTCATCAAAATGAATGTTCCAATTCCTAGAAGCTTGTTTCAATTTATTGATCTTTGGAGCTTACAAACCTTTTGTTCGCTCCCACTGAATGTGAAACCCATGGGTTGCTCCAAGTAAATGTCTTTGTCAATATCTCCATTGAGAAAGGAAGTTTTCACATCCATTTGTCATATCTCATAGTCATAATATGCTGCAATGGCAAGCAAGATCCGAATAGATTTTTGTATTGCAACCGGTGAGAAGGTTTCATCAAAGTCTACACCTGGTCTTTGAGTAAAACCCTTAGCAACTAATCTTGCTTTAAAGGCTGCCATGCTTCCATCTACCCCAAACTTGCGCTTATATATCCATTTGCACCCTGTGGGCCTGATCCCATTAGGTGGACCAACCAAGGTCCAAACTTGATTAGAGTACATGGAATCCATTTCGGATTTGATTATTTCTTTCCACAGTTCAGAGTCCGAATCTAACAGTGCCTCCCCATAAGTTAATGGATCATTATCCATTTGAGATGTTTGGTGGTGAAAACCATACCATCTCTCTGGTTGTCTAGGAATGCGTTCAGAACGTCTTATTTGAGGAGGATTTTCGCGTGTATCACTCTCTGGGATTGGATGAGGGATGTTAATCTCCTTACTTGCCGTGGGACCTTGGTTTCGAACCTCTTCGAGTTCTACGGTCTTGCCTTTCTTTTCTTTAAGGAACGATACTCAAGAAAAGTAGCATTTCTTGACACAATGACCTTTTGTTCAAGAGGATCGTAGAAATAATTTCCTAGTGACTCTCTAGGATATCCTACGAAGTTGCACAAGCTTGATCTAACTTCAAGCTTATCTCCCACTGTCCTCTTCACATAAGCAGGATAACCCCAATTTCTTAAGTAAGAATAATTAGGGATTTTGGCAAACCACATTTCAAATGGGGTTTTGCCTACAGATTTGGCGGGAACAAGATTCAGAATCTTAACTGCTGATTGTAAGGCATAACCCCAGAACGAAGGTGGCAATTCAGTGAAACTCATCATGGAATGGACCATATCAAGTAGGGTTTTGTTCCTTCTCTCCGAAACTCCATTTAGTTGAGGAGTTCCCGGAGGAGTCCACACAGAGATAATTCCATTATCTCTGAGATTACTAAGGAATTCGTCACTTAGATACTCGCCACATCGATCAGATCGAAGTGTCTTTATCTTGTGACAGGTTTTGGTTCTCAACCTCTTTTTGAAATTCCAAGAATTTCTCAAAGGCTTTGAATTTATACTTCATTGAGTACACATAACCAAAATGAATAAAGTCGCCTATGAAGGTTATGAAATACTGATGATTGTTTCTCGTACTTACACTAAGTGGTCCATAAACATCAGTATGGATTAAATCCAATACTTTTGTGGCACGTTCCACTTTACCATTAAAGGGAGTTTTGGCCATTTTTCCTTTAAGACATGATTCACAATGAGTTAACTCTTTAAGTTCATTATCATAGAATGATCCCAAATTAGTTAACTTAGCAATCTTGTCTTTAGAAATATGCCCTAAACGTGCGTGCCATAAAGAAGCCGAGATCTTGTCGTCTCTTTTGCATTTGTTTAATTGTTGTATATTCAAAATATTACGACATGATTGGTATGATGGAATGGGGTGAGAATGGAATGGGCATTGTTGCGTCCATTCCTAAACCCATGATTGGTGCCAAAACATGATTAGGAATACTCATTCCCTCGGTAATGCCCATTCCCACAAGCATGGGATTACCCATTCCTTTGGTCCCCCATGGTATTAGCCATTCCCAATGTTTAAAATTTATTATTATTTTTATATTGTCGTCACATATTTGTTAAATGCATATTTTATTTTATTATTTTCATAAATAAAAATTAAATACTATTAAACACGTTGAAAATTTAATAAATTATATTAAATATATATATAAATATAAATATATCATATACTTACAAAACATGTTCAAAATATTATTTTATTTATAAAATTTTATAAATTCAAATATTTTATAAAGAACAAATTTTGATATTTATATTAAAATTTATTTTTAAAAGTCAAAAAATATATTAAATATAATAAATAATTAATACATAATCTATGCATGAATAAAAAAATAGAGTATATATATATATTGATGGGTCTCAATATAGGGTACAGAGTCCAATCACTTTAGAATTGGTTTAGGTGAGGAAACCAGTTGATGTTCGCCGGGAAAGATGGGGGTTCTACCTGCTAGGACAAACACAAAAACAAAGTCAGAAGGCCAAGCTGGGGGAACTGGGGGTGATTCCCAGTTTGGCTCTCCGACGCTCAAGTCAGATGAAGATCTGAAAGAGAAAATATGCTAAGTATGGAGTTGCAGTAATGGAGGTTGCTTACAGTGAAGGAGATGAACTCGCATATTTATAGTTGAGGGTCAGAGACCCTTTGGACATTTGCACCTTGTGGTCGTGACCAAGTGTTTCCCTAACACGTGGCGCTATGAGAGAAACCTAGGAGGAATCTTCTGCAAAAGCTAGTGAAAGTTAGTGTTGGCAACTGTGGTAGGTGCGCGTGCATGTACGGGGTGTCAGAGAGCCATTTTAAGGGGTTGGTAACGAGGGCTAAGAGCACGCTCGTGTCAACCAAGAGCCTTGTAGGCCAAGGAATCCGCTAGGGGATGAAGGCCAAGGCTCATACAATGAGGGGGAGTGAAAGTTTCCCCGGGGGAGTGTAGCGCTCCAAGAGGGCTTCCTTGACTGATTGCAGCTTTAGCCATGTAGTATGAATCACGCTCGTTAGAGAGCGGCAATGTTGACCACGTGTACACGCAGCGGAGGTGGCAAGTGTCCTTGGGGAATGTTGACACTTGAGGAGTTTGGGCGCTCGTGTACGATTACCTTAATCACAAGAGGACAGGTGTCGTTCTCTCAGGTTGCCACACGTCCAGACGTGGGACAAGCGTATTTCGACCCCATCATTTTGCCCCTCAATTCTGTAGTCCTTAATAATGATGACTGTAGAATTCTGTCCAAGCAAGTTTTCGAGCGTGGCGCTTGGGGAAAAGCGTAGCGTGTTGGGCAATATTCTTCTGATTGCGCCACAAATACGGTCCTTTCCTCTGACCGCTTGAAACGTCTCTGCATTAAATGCGGTCCTTTCTTCTGACCGCTTGTAACCTCTGTGCATTAAATGCTGATGCGCGTGGGGCGCGTGATTCTTGGGAAGTACGTGATGGTTCAATAAAGTGAACGGTTTCCTAGGCGGGAAATGATTGCAATTTTAAAATTTCTTACCACAAACGTACCAACTTCCATCCCTATAAATAAGGGATTCTGCATCCATTCCACTTTTTACGCGAACACATCTTCAAAGCAGACATTTGCGAAAAACTTTTTGCAAACAAGTTTCAGAGTATTCAAAACTTTTCCTTCAAGCTTTTCCAGAAAACTCAAGGTAAACTCCGGTGAAATCTTCTAACTTTGCCAACCTTAGAACAAATTAGGATTTATTTACTGATACATCTCCCTTATTTCCCGAAATCCCTGAGTTCTGCATCTTCTTCCGATTCTAAAAAGAAAAGCCTTCCTACTTCTCACAAATTCTCCTCGAACCATGTCTGGAGATCATGTGGATGAATTCGCCCGCGAGGTTGACGAGATGGCTACCCAGAATTCATCTCCTTCGGGTTCCCCTAGGGACGAAGAGTTGGACGCAACCGGTAGGGCCATGGATGAAAGAATTCCGGAGGGGGTTCAGCCCCTTTTTGAAGAAATGAACTTGGTACTAGAGGCGGAGAGGCAAGGAGAGGTGTTGTCGTTGACAGAGAGTGCTACCCATCCTCACCGCCATACCGTAACCGTAGCCGTGGCTGCCCCGGCCCCTGAATCTGTGGGGGAAGCGGGGCCCTCTGAAAGAGCCCATGCCAAGGGCAAAAGGAAGAAGCCCCAGAGGCTCGCAAAAGCTAAGAAGGCCAAGGGGTCCAACGAGGGTGAGGGCTCAGGCATGCAAGCGATCGAGCGTACCCCTGACGAGACCCCCAACACAATTACCTTGGGGGAAATCAAGACTATGCTGGCTCCAATCTATTGGGACGAGCGTTATACATGGAGAATCCCAGCCAATCACGAGCCTGCCAACCATCCCCCACTTGGCGAAATGGCGATATACAAGGACGTGATTGGTTCGGGGGGCTTAAGATTTCCAATTCCAGTCCCAGTTGCCAACATTCTGAACAATCTGAATCTTTATCCCTCGCAAATCGTGCCCAACGGCCTTGCTTTGATAACGAGCTTCGTAGTCCTCATGAAGTGCACTGGATATGAACCCTCAATGGAGAATTTCAATGCTCTGTTCCAAGTTGTTAGCTCGCCACACTCATCTCCTGAGGCAGGTTTCTTTTATTATGTTCAAGCAAAGGCCCACCGGAAGTTGATCAGTTCTCCCTCAACCACCTATGGGCCAGATTGGAAGGAGAAGTTTATTTTTGTAAAAGCCCCAGAGTATGATGATTTCGGGGTGTCACGAAAGTGGGTCTCGCATGGGAAGGGCTCCCTTGTGAAGAATCGCTTGGATCCCACTTTTCCTTGTAACTGGGCTAAGGATTTAGCTAGAGCGCTGAGGAACGAGGGCCGGCTAATCCAGGCCAAAGACTTAATAGACGACGAGGAACTCAAATTCCTTTGTGGACTTACCAACAACCCCCATTGTCTCAGCAACCCTCCCGCTCAGGATCTGGAGAGAGATGGTTAGATTTTAGGGTACTAACTTGTAGATAGGGATGCTAACTGTTCACTTGCGTTTGCAATTTATATTTTGTGAAGTTTGCTTCAGGATTTTTGACCCTCGTCATTCTTTCCTGCCTCAGGTTTAAATATCATAATGGCTGGAGGAATCAGGCACGCCGCTCGTTTCACTAACGCTAACAGGCGTCAGGCCAATTAAGGGAATCAGCAAAACCAACCACCCTGAGGCGCAGGTCGTGGCAACAACCCAGCACCCACTCCTGACACAAGGGTGATTCAAAGGGCTCCGACCGCTTCTCAAATAAGCGGGGCCCTTGTTCCTATTCTACTTCCGCCGCCAATGCCTCAAACGAGCGGCAACGCCAGAGACGCCCATGGAGCAAGCGCCTCAGCCTCGAGAAAGAGGAAGAGGATGCCGGACGCCTTCGCCATAAACGGTAGAGGTAAACAGGTTGTTGAGGGCCCCAAGGGCGGTGGAGACACTTCCTCTTCAGAGGAAGAACACTTGTGGAAATGTGAGCGCAAAGGGGATAGGAGCTACAAGAGCACCCCAGATGGAGGTGCCGTACTATTGAGGCACGGAACGGTCGCCCAAACCATCAGTGAGGGCTTATACGAGAGAGTCCAATTTTGAGCGGACCATAAGCACTTGTACTCTGAATCTGTTGAGAAGGTCACCAGCGATATGGTGCATGCCCTCATCTCTGTAAGTCCCTTTGTCTTTCTTGAATTTCATTTTCTGAAGATGTCTTTTTCCAAAATTTTTACTAACATTTTTGCCCTTTCGAGCCTGTGCAGCAAGTGCTTCCGAGGGCAAAGAATATCCGAATGCGTGCCACAGTTTATGCTGATCGGAAGGCCAAGTACAAGAAAATGGAATGCTCGAATGATCCTGCTCAACTCCAAGAAGAGTTGGACTCGGAGAAGGCCATGTACCTTTCCCTTAAGGAAGATCACCAGAAGATGGAGGCTGAGATGAAAAAGTTACAGGAGGACTTCCAGAATGTTGAAAACGCACGGCGGAGTTAGCGGAATGAATTCAATAACCTCAACGAGAGCCACAACAAGCTTACGGAGGACCGTAATGGCTGGAGGATGAGGGTTATTGATGCGGAGAAAAGATATGCAGACACCATGGATCAACTTCCTCACCATATTGAGCAATCAGTCAAGGAAGCACACATCAAATTCTGCCACTCTAAGGCGTTCAATTTCGCGGCTTCCCTGCATTATCTGGACGAGGCTCAAAAGGCCTTCAATTTGGCGATTGAACAGGGCATTCATAAGGGTTTGACGGATCCTACCATTCGTAAGGCGCAGGGCATGGGGCTCATGTTCAACGAGCGCTGTGTTGAAGATGATGAAGACCCTGAAGATCCGGAGTCCAATATTTCTTAGCCAGAATACAACTTTCTGGTTACACTCATCCAAGCCGAGTATATGGCGGCTCATCCTCCAACGGAAGCCTCTCAATCAAGGCCAAATGAGGGTGCAGATGCTGCCACTAACTCCTTCTTCATACCTCCGGCAAACGAGCCCATTACTAACGCTCCCGCTCCTGCTGATGAGAACGCCCCTGCACCTTCTAATGAAGCCAATGAGCAAGATTCCCCTCAAGCGCCAAGGAATAACGATCCTGCACCTCCCCCAGCAGCTCAGATCCAAGGTGGAAATGTCCCCCAAGCGCAAGAGCAAGTGGGCCCCGTTCATGGTCTCGTGGCCCAGAATGTCTTAGTGGTTCTGGATGAGGATGTTGCTCCGGCCGCTTGATGCTCCCTTTCAGTCTGCTTATATTGTAATTTCCTTCTTTTGACTTAGTACTCCTTTGTAAGAAAGTTAGGGGCCCTTGTGCCCTTGTTCTGTAATTTTCGGAGAGAAGCCTTAATTAATGAAGTTTTTCCTTTTCTCCATAATAGTGTCTTTCTTTATCTCCTTTGATTGTGAAAATTTCTACCTTGCACTTGTTGTAATCAAGTCTCGCGATGTTGAGATTATGTGCAACATACTTAGTGCAAACTGTATTATTTAGCTAAGTCTTAAAACTTTAGAAAATTTTACTAAGTCTTGAGTGATCATGAGGGTCTTACCGTGGAGCTGCCCTCATTCAGGACTTGTGAAAATTTTGTTTCTTAAACTTAGAATTTTACTAAGTCATGAGTGATTACGAGGGTCTTACTGAGAGACGACCCTTGTTCAAGACTTGTGAAAATTCTTCTTAATCTTGGAAATTTTCGCTAAGTCTTGAGTGATTACGAGGGTCTTACTGAGATACTGCCCTCGTTCAAGACTTGTGAAAATTCTTCTTAACTTGGAAAATTTTACTCAGTCTTGAGTGATTACGAGGGTTTTACTAAGGTACTGCCCTCGTTCAAGACTTGTGAAAATTCTTCTTAACTTGGAAAATTTTACTAAGTCTTGAGTGATTACGAGGGTCTTACTGAGACACTGCCCTCGTTCAAGACTTGTGGAAATTTTGCTTCTTCATAGAACTTCGGAGATCCCATACGGAGGCTGGGATTAGCCAGAAAGTGTCTCTCCTTGTGAAGTGCAATTGTGCAGCGAGTCCCGTTTTCGTGCGCTAGGTGCCCATAGTATAGGTTACCCAGGCCTACTAGGACGCTCTTGCGTACGGGCTTTTGGGCGTATCCTTATAAGCGCTGGACAAGTGCGCTCGTGGAGTCATGCCAATTCTTAAATTATGAGGAAATTCGTGCTCCTCGGGTGTAAGATCTCGAGGGAGAATTCTCGGTATCCTGCATACTTAGATGAAATAAATGAGAAGAGCCAATTTTATTATAGACTTTTTTGAGAAATAACACGGGTTTCACGCATTACAAAATAAACTTAAACATAGAACCTTCTGAGGTTGCATGCATTCCAGGGGCATGGGAGACGCTCGCCCTGCAGTGATTCGAGCGTGTACGTATTGTTTGCACGTATTTGTATGACTTTGAACGGCCCTTCCCAGTTGGGGTCCAATTTTCCGACATTCTTGGATACTTCTACTTTCTTCAAGACCAAGTCTCCCAATTGGAAAGTCCTTTCTCTTACACGCTTGTTATATTGTTGTGCTACAGCTGCCTTGTATCTGTGCATTTTTACCCACGCATTGTCTCTTTTTTCCTCCAATAGGTCCAACTCTAAGCCTCTGTTAACTTCGTTAGTTTGAGGCTCGAAGTAAGCTACACGAGCGGATTCATGTACAATTTCTGCTGGTATCATTGCTTCTGACCCATATACGAGCGCGAAAGGTGTCTCGCCAGTGGCCGCTCGTGGAGTAGTGCGATAAGCCCAGAGTGCCCCTTGCAATTCTTCTGCCCATTCACTCTTTTTGCTCTCTAGCATTGTTTTCAGATGCTGCAGAATGACCATGTTAGTGACTTACGCCTGTCCATTGGCTTGGAGATGGCCCACGGAGGCAAAGCGTTGTTCAATCCCTAACTCTGAACACCATTCTCGTGTGTCAGCTGCTATAAACTGGGATGCATTGTCTGAAATGAGCACCCTTGGTATACCATACCTGCAGATAATGTTTTTCCAAATGAAGTCCCTCACGACCCTGAAGGTAATTTTTGCCACGGCTTCAGCCTCGGCCTATTTCGTAAAATAATCGACAGCTAAAATGAGAAACTTCTTCTATCCGACCGTGATGGGTAAGGGGCCTATGATGTCGATTCCCCACTGGTCAAAGGGCCATGAGACATCTATAGGGATCATTTGAGCGGCTGGCAGTTGAGGTAGGTTAGAATGGAATTGACACTTAGGGCATTTCTGGAAAAATCAATGTCATCTTCAAGAACTGTGGGCCAATAAAACCCACTCCTTAGGACCTTCTTCGCAAGGATACGCCCTCCTGAATGGTTCCCATAGCTCCCATTGTGAATAAGCTCGAGCGTTTCTTTTGCTTGCGAGGGCCTTAGACATCTCATCGGAGGTCCTTGAAACGACTTCTTGAATAATCTTCCTTCAGAGTCTATAGAAAACCGAGGGGCCTTATTTCTAGTTTTTCGAGCCTCCACCTTGTCAGTGGGACAAACGCCATCTCTAAGAAATTTTATAATATCAACAAGCCGGCATGGCTCGTGCGGATCAATCATAGCGACCATTTGCTTGGCGGTTCTCTCCTTGATCAAAGGCTCTTCTGTTCTAAGGAACGTGACCGAACGCTCGGAGGTACCTTCCAAAGCCGAGGTAAATTTAGATAGAGCGTCAGCGCGCTCGTTTTCTGCCCGTGGGACCTGAAGTAGATGGAATTCTTTGAACTTCCTAATAATTTCCCAGGCTTTGCTCAAATACTGCATCATGGTGGTTTCTCGAGCCTCATAAGTTCCCTCAATCTGGCTCAGAGTTAACTGTGAATCAACATAAGCGGTGATCCTGGAGGTCCCATTTTGAATAGTAATTTTCTATCCTTGCACAAGGGCTTCATATTCTGCCTCGTTATTGGTAACTTGAAAATCCAACTCGATTGCAAAGTCTAACTCAATTCCATTGGGGTCTCTAAGGGTTACCCCTGCTCCTCCCCCCATGAGAGGTTGAGGAACCATCCGTGTGCAGGACCCATAGACCATTGTTCTCTAGAACAGCAGGCTCTATACCGAACCGTTCCATAAACAAATCCGCTACTGCCTGCGCTTGTATAGTAGTTCTTGGCTCGAAACTTAAGTCAAACTGGCTCAGCTCAATGGCCTATTTTATCAGTCTTCCTGATACATCTGGCTTGGACAGCACTTGCTTCAGAGGTTGATTAGTGAGGACCGTTATTGAGTGCGCTTGAAAGTAAGGCCTCAATCGTCTTGATTCGTTGATGAGGGCAAACACAAATTTCTCGATTTCCAAGTACTTCTTCTCGGCCCCTTGTAATGTTTTGCTCAAATAATAAACAGGCAAGTGCTTACGTTCCCGTACAGCTATCAGTACCGCGCTCGTTGCCTCGGTTGAAACGGAGAGGTACATAAATAGCCTTTCGTCTTCAACGGGTTTGGTCAGGAGCGGAGTGCTCGAAAGGTAAGCTTTTATGTCTTGTAATGCTTTTTCACACTCTTCAGTCCAAGAAAAATTTTGTGCGTTTCGCAAAATTTTGAAGAAAGGAAGGTTTTTATCTGCCGAGCGTGAAATGAATCTGTTCAGGGAAATGATTTTTCCTACTAGTACTTGCACTTCCCGGAGATTTCGAGGGGAGGGGATTTCCAAGATAGCCTTGATTTTCTCAGGGTTGGCTTCCATCCCTCTCTGACTGACCATATAGCCTAAGAACTTTCCCTCTCGTACTCCAAAATTACACTTTGAAGGATTTAATTTCATCCCATACTGGCGCAAAATGGAAAAAGTGTGCTTGAGATCCTCCAGATGTGAGCCCTGACGCTCGCTCTTGACAATCATATCATCGACGTAAACCTCCATGGATCCTTCAATTTCCTTTTCAAACATCTTGTGGACAAGACGCCGATAAGTGGCTCAAGCGTTCTTGAGTCCAGAAGGCATGACTAAGAAGAAATATACCCCCAAATGAACAACAAATGAAGTTTTGGGGTGGTCTTTCGGAGCCATAAAGATTTGATACTACCCTTGGAAGGCATCCATCATGCTCATGAGTTCGCAGCCCGCAGTTGAGTCCACTAGCTGATCTATGCGGGGCAATGGGTAAGGATCTTTAGGAAAAAGCCTTGTCAAGTTTCGTAAAATCATTGTACATACGCCACTTGTTTGCACATTTGGGCACCAGTACCACGTTACACAACCATTCTGGATACAATATGGGCTCGATATACTGGGCCTCAAGGAGTTTGTTAACTTCCTCCTCAATAACTTGCTTCCGGAAACCATGTACATCTCTTTTCTTCTGCTTAATTGGCTTGAAAGATGGATCCACATTGAGCCTGTGGACTATGACGCCTGGGCCAATTCAAGTAAGGTCTGAGGCTTTCCATGCAAAGATATCAATATTTTCTCTGAGGAAGTCAATCATCATGATATGCGAGGGTCCAGAGAGGTTGGACCCAACCTGAGTAGTTTTATCCTTGTTCGCTTGTTCTAGCTCAATGGTAAGGAATTTTTCTGAGGTCTCAATCCTCACTTCTGGACGGGGAAGCTCAAGCACCCTTTTCTTTCCTGTCAAACGTCCATCATTAAGGGGCTCGTCACCCTCATGCTCATCCCCCTCAGAGGAGGATTCTTCTACTGTCCCTGGCGGAGCATTTTTTAGGAAGCCCTTGGCTCTGGGATCTTTCTTCTTGTTCAACTTGGCCCTCTTGCGCACGGGACCATCCTCGTCCATATTGGGAAAATCAACGGATTTCCTGGTGGACCCGATTTGGAATGCTTTTTCTGTTTTAGGCTTCCTTAGGGATAGCATGTAGCATTCCCAGACTTCTCGTACGTTGCATAAAACTTCTCCGACACCCTCGAGGGTGGGGAATTTGCTTTTCTGGTGTTAAGTGGAGATAATTGCTTTGAAATCTACAAGAGTCGGTCTCCCGATTATGATGTTATAAGGAATATCAATCTCCACCACTGTGTATGTGACCATGAGCATTTTGCGTTGCGGGGCTCGGCCAAGCGAATTTGCCCTCGTGGGACGACCTCCGAACCTCCAAAGCTAATGAGGGCTGTTTTGAGGGGTTCAAGCGGGATGTTGGTAACATTCATCTTTTGGAACGTGGTGTAGGCCAAAGCGTTAACATAGCCTCCACTATCCACTAACACCCTCTTTACAATGTGATCGTGGACATCCAAGCTAACCACCATGGGGTAGTCAGTGGTTTCACTGACCGCATGGGGTGTTACAATATGTTCCGAATCACTATCAGTAAATCCTATTACATCATTTTCTTTCGAGCACTGATTTTTTGCCTCTTGAATGGCATAAACTGACTTGGGCATCGAGGGGCCTTGGTCATAACTCCGGACATACCGTCGCCAGGCAGCATTAGAATCTCCACCAGAAGAACCTCCTGCTATCATGTTAATGACTGCAAAAGGGGTATTCTGTTGCTCAGGAGCCGTTCCTTTGTTGTGATGGCTGCTCTCAGGAGGGCCTCTCGCTCGCGGGCTCCTTGAACGCGACGGGCTCCTCCTCCTCTCTCTGGAACGACCATGACAACGCTCGTCATAGCGCTCCAATATTTTCACAAATTCTTTCAAATGGCCCCCTGCGACGAGCCTCTGAATTTCCACCTCCAGTTGGCGGCATTCATCCGTATCGTGCCCCTTTTGCTTGTGGAAAGCACAGTATTTGTTCGAGCGCCTCAACGCGTCCGTCTCCTTCATTTTTGTGGGCCTTTTAAAGAGTTTCTTATCAGACAAAGCGTAAACCTCCGAGTTTGGCTTTGTAAGGGGAATGCGCTCGAAATGACGAGGGGCCGGGGGTGATTTCCTGCACTCCTTCCTGATGACATCTTGTTGACCCCGCTCTTGGTGACGCTCGTGTCTTACGGGGCTGTGATGTCGGGGCCCATTCATCCCATACATATCAACGAGCGCGAGAAACGGCTCGGCAACCTCTCTCAAGGCCATGAGGGATCCTGGCCTTCTTTCTACAATGGCATCGGCAAACTTCTTACTCACGTATTGTTTGTGATCCACAGCCTTAAAGAGCACCGGGAACAAGAAATCCATGGAAGGCCTCTCCACTTGCAATATCTCCTTGTTAAAGCGGGCGAAGAACGAGCGAAGAGATTCATTCTTGCCTTGCACTATATTGTAAAATGCTGTGGGGGCAGTGACAGGGGCCTTCAAAGAGTTGAAGTGGTTTAAGAAAGCGTTGGCCAACTCCTCATATGAGTGTATCGAGCGTGGCGACAGCCGCTTATACCATTCCTGAGCCATTTCTACTGGGGAAGTGACAAAGACTTGGGCCCAGTAGTGGCTCGAATGCTCGTACAAGTGCATCAAGTGTAAGAAATGACCCAGTGTTCCGCTGGATCTGTTGTCCCATCATAGCGGTTGACGGAAGTGGGGATTTTGGCCATTCCTGCTTGGGCCATTAAAACTTCTTCCACTAGGGGGGAGCCCCTCGCCAGTGGGTGATACTCGTACGTGAAAAAGTTCTCTTCCTGTTCCTTGCGGTGGGGGACCCGTGGATGGCGGTTTTTGGGACGAGCGTCTCTGGCATCAACTCGTTCATCCCTGCTGTGGGAGATCTAAGACCGCGCTCAAGAGAGCTGTCCAACCATATCCTTTAACCCCTGCAGCCTGTCTTGCACAGCCGCGAGGAGGTTAGGATTTCCATCTCCTTCTTTATCCCCCTGTTTTGTGGCTCGGGAGGCCTTTTTGGAGGCATGAGACTCTCCTTCATCTTCGTTGACTCTTTCCATGGGCTCTCTGCCCCTGTCCATGCGGGGACGCTCATTTTCGCCTTGGTTGGGCGTCTCTCTGGTGGGCGGGGGCGGTGGTTGAGCCCTTAGGACGGCCTGAGCCTCCCTAAGCGGATAGGCCTGTAGTCCACCCAAAGGGGGGGGGGGGGGAGGGGGGGGGGCGCTTGAGTGGCCTGCCCAGAGGGAAAATACATGGAATGAAATCCCTCCCATGCCCCCTGGGCCACCTGAACCTCACACTGGGCGTAAAGAGCCCTCAGCTGCTGGGGGTTAGAGGGGGTAACTCCACCCCTTCAATCTCCCTGGGGATCACCACCGGGAGCTGGATCTAGCCGGCATGGTAGGGCTGAATCTGCGGCATGACGACGGTGGGGGTAAACGTGTATCCTGGCGGCGACATCATGTAGTGTTGCCCTCCCGGATTAGCATGAGTATGAATCCACTGATTTTGGGGAAGTTGTGGGAAAGAGGGGAGCTGAGCACCTCCAACATCGTTAGAAACGGGTGGTGCTGGTGGTGCAGGTGGTGGGACCGTAGATTCTGCAAGCGGAGGTACACCTCCGGCGGGCGGTGCTCCTCCAATGACCGCCGATGGAATGGTGGCAGTGTTGGCATCATGAGGAAGATCCTCTCCTCCTCCCGCAACTCCAGACCTTGTAGTTATCATGGTTATGAAGGTGATGGGTGTTTGTTTTTCTACTAGCAGAAAGAGAGAAATAAGCTGAGAGTTGGTTTTCCACAGACGGCGCCAAAAATGATGGGTCTGAATATAGGGTACAGAGTCCAAACACTTTAGAATTTGTTTAGGTGAGGAACTGGGGGTGATTCCCAGTTTGGCTCTTCGACGCTCAAGTCAGATGAAGATCTGAAAGAGAAAATATTCTAAGTATGGAGTTGCAGTAATGGAGGTTGCTTACAGTGAAGGAGATGAACTCGCGTATTTATAGTTGAGGGTCAGGGACCCTTTGGTCATTTGCACCGTGTGGTCCTGACCAAGTGTTACCCTAACACGTGGCGCTATGAGAGAACCTAGGAGGAATCTTCTGCAAAAGCTGATGAAAGTTAGTGTTGGCAACAGTGGTAGGTGCACGGGCATGTACGGGGTGTCAGAGAGCCGTTTTAGGGGGTTGGTAACGAGGGCTAAGAGCACGCTCGTGTCAACCAAGAGCCTTGTAGGCCAAGGAATACGCTAGGGGATGAAGGCCAAGGCTCACACAATGAGGGGGAGTGAAAGTTTCCCCGAGGGAGTGTAGCGCTCGAGGAGGGCTTCCTTGACTGATTGGAGCTTTAGCCATGTAGTATGAATCGCGCTCGTTAGAGAGCGGCAGTGTTGACCACGTCTCACGCAGCGGAGGTGGCAAGTGTCCTTCGGGAATGCTGATGCCTGAGGAGTTTGGGCGCTCGTGTACAATTATCTTAATCACAAGAGGACAGGTGTTGTTCTCTCGGGTTGCCACACGTCTAGACGTGGGACGAGCGTATATCGACCCCATCATATATATATCCCAAACTCACTCTTGCACTCATATATATATAGTACATATAGTAAATGTCATATATATAACACGTTCGCTGTCAAATAGTAATAATATATTTATATATGAAAATATATAGTTACTCGAAATAAAAAATTTAAAATATATATTTAATATAAAAATATTTGTAATTATATACTTTTATTATTATTATTATTATTATTATTATTATTATTATTATTATTATTATTATTATTATTATTATTATTATTATTATTATTATTATTATTATAATTAATGAAATAAGTTTAAAAATTTTATTTCATTCCTAACTTTATTACTTTGCATACCAATCATAGCGATGCCATAATAAAGTCATTCCATTCCTTTGTTCATTCCATTACAAAGTCCATTCCTTTCCTACCTCATTCCATTCATGTATACCAATCATGCAGTTAGTGTCTTTAGTTGTGTAAAGTCCATTAGGCAATGTACTAAGCAAAACGGAAGTCTTATTCTTCTTAAGATAAAAGTTTTCATTTCTTGAATAAGTTTCAAAACCTTGACAATCAAGTATTGGAATGGAAATTATATTACGAATAATAGAAGGTACATAAAGGACTTTGTTCAAAACTAAAGTAAAGACACCTAAATCTAATCTACATCTCCCAATAGCTTGAGCTTGAACGCTTGATCCATTCCAAACCTTCAAGACGCATTCTCCTTCTTCAAGCTGCCGAACCTCATTTAGCATCTGTACATCATTACAGATATGAGCTCCACATCCGATATCAAGTAGCAAAGAATTAAAATCAATAGATAGATTTACTTCAACAATAAATGCACCTTTCTTTAGAGTATCCTTGTACTCCTAGCAGTTCCTCTTCCAATGCCCTTTCTTCCCACAATGGTGGTAAACGTCCTCTCTTTGATCTCGTTTCTTCTTAGCCTTTCTCTTTTTAACCCCTCCATCGGGTTTAAGAGATCCCTTCTTCTTGGGAACTTTCTTCCCTTTACCTTTGGAAGGCCTAGAAGAGGAAGTGACCATCATTACTTTGTGATCCTTCTTAATCGTATCTTCAGCAGTCACAGGTTGACTAATCAGCTCAGCGACAGTAGCATGAGGATGATTCATGTTGAAGTTCAGCATGAAAGGATTGAATGATTGTGGAAGTGATGCGAGCAACAAGTCCAAAACAACTTCTTTACTCAGTAGCATTTGCATGGAGGTCAGTTTCTCGTTCAAATAAAGAAACTTTAGACCGTGTTCATTGACATTTGTACCTTCTTTCATTCTGAGATGAAAGATCTCCTTAGAGGTCTTGTCCCTTAAAACACGCTCTTTGGGGCGGTACAATTGCTCGAGATGGTCATAAATCTCCCAACCGTTTTCCATTGAGTCGTGTTGTGCATGTCCGGAGACATGTTCGCTAACATGAGGCAATGGGCTTGAAGATTATATTCAGACCATTTCGCAATCTCCTCTCTTTCGGCCTGAGTCGGAGCTTTGCATTCAGCGGCAGGCTCTCCCTCGAAGAGAACATATTTTATCTTTTGAGAATCTAAAACGATCTTTAGATTTCGAAGCCAATAACAGTAATTGGGCCCTGTCAAGTTGTTTAATTTGAGGATGGATACTACAGGATTTTAGTTGCTATTTCAATTGTAGAGAATCACAGAACTACAACCTAAATGAAAAACAGAGAAATCATGAGCATGCTGAATAATAACGATTATACATATTATTATGGTCTTTAGAAATATGTTCTCCCACTATTTTTAGATGGTCTATAAATCCCAAACGACCTTAGAAGAAACTTATTTTCTCAATGGGTACCAAGATCCCAAATATTCTTAGTTTTATTCTCACGACTCGTGAGACATCCAAAGGTCTAAGAATCTTTAGGTAGGTACTGATTGTCGATTCCATCCCTATGGAATTCCTAGTAATATTTTTGCATCACTGATCTTTCAATCATGGACCCACGACTCGTGAGACATCCGTATCTACTTCAGTGTTGAGCAGGACCCATCAATAATAAGATCTCAACCAAACTTAGTCCGAAACGACCCATGACTCGTGAGACATCGTCCATTCTAAAATGATCAAGAAATATTAATTACTTTAAAGTGATTAATCAGTAAACTAGAATTAATAAGCTACACTAATCACCCCACCACTCGTGTGACAACAATTAGTTTCACTTATTAAGTCCTAAATCCTATTGATGGAATGCTAGGAATTTTATTATCGTGATAAAATAACTATTTATTCGAATTACTCATTATTTAAAAGGGGATTTTCGAATTTCCCGAGGGTTATCCGGAATGACCTCACCAACATATAATGTTATCCAAATTTTAATTGTCTTGATTATTGCAGTTTCACATAAAGTGCATCATAGAAGCAATTAACAGATAACATGTGTAACATCCGGACCGAACGGACTTTCCGGTATACTATTATGTGTGCGATTTAATTAATTAATTACGTGAATATTTGTTATTTATTAATTCTTATGTGGATATTTGATAATTATTTGTTATATATCCCACGCACACGGCTCGCACAGCCGTCCTAGGCAGACGCTGTTGAGGGCCCCAAGTTGACTGGTCCCAACTATTCTGATTGGCTTAGGAATCTAAAAAATCATTCTAGATTCCGAGAAGAGAACTTACGTTCTCTACTAGGCGGAGCCCATTCCCGAAGGGGAAGCTCTGACCCGGGCTGAGCGGGACGCGATCCAGAAGTGGAAGGATGATAATCTCCAAGCCCATTGTCTCATGCTTGCTAACATGTCTCCGCACATGCAAAGACAGCATGAGTCCATCGAATTCGGTTGGGAGATTTACGACCACATAGGGCAACTTTACCATCCTTATGAACGTGTTACAAGGTATAATACCTCAAAAGAATTGTTCCATTTGAGAATGAAAGAAGGTACAAGTGTCCATGAATATGGACTTAAGTTTCTTGCTCTCACTGAGAAACTTGTCTCCATAGACATGCCATTGAGAGATGAGCTTTCAGTGGATCTGTTGCAAGCCTCGCTCCCACCATCATTCAACCCTTTTGTCTTTAACTTCAACATGAATCATGCAAATGCTAGTGTAGTTGAGGTGATTGGTCAGCTTGTGATGACTACTGAAAGCACGATCAAGAAAGACAATAATGTTATGATGGTCATTGCTTCATCTTTTTCTAGGACATCTAAAGGTAAGGGCAAGAAAGCCTAGAAGAAGAAGAAGTCCATTAGGCCCAATGGAGGCATCACGATTGGAAAAGCCATTATGGCAAACCGGGGCATTGGAGGAGAAACTGCCAAGAGTACAAGGCTACTCTAAAGAAATGTATGTTTCTCGTTGAACTAAATCTTCCTATTAATTCTAACTCTTGGGTACTTGATACCAGTTGTGGATCTCATATCTGTAATGATGTACAAATACTAAGTGAGGTCCGATAGCTGAAGGGAAGAGAATGTGTCTTGTAGATTGGGGATGGCTCAACGGTTGAAGCTCAAGCTTTAGGCACAATTAGATTAGATTTAGGTCATTCTATTTTTGTTTTAAATAAAGTCCTTTATGTACCAGAAATTATTCGTAATATTATTTATCCTCTAATACTTGATTGCGAAGGTTATGAAATTAATATTAAGAATGGTAACGTTTTCCTTAAAAAGAATAATTTTTCAATACATCTTTGTACATTAAACAATGGATATTATCTAACTTAAAATATAGTATTTTGAATATACAACGAGAAACAAAACGTAAGAGAGATGACGAAGTCTGAGCAACTTTATGGTGCGCTAGATTAAGACATATTTCTAAGAACAAAATTAGTAAGTTAACTACCTTAGGGACATTGTATGAAAATGACCTTAAACAGTTAACTTGCTGCGAATCATGTCTCAAAGGAAAGATGTCCAAAACTCCTTTCGAGGAGAATGTGGAACGAGCCACAAAGACATTGGATTTGATCCATTCTGATGTTTATGGACGGCTTAGCGTAAGCACTCAAAACAATCCTCAGTACTTCATAACCTTTACTGACGACTTTAGTCATTATGGTTATGTGTAATTAATGAAGTACAAATCCTAGGCTTTTGAGAAATTCTTAGAATTTCAAAAGGAGGTTGAGAACCAAAGTGGTCACAAGATCAAGACACTTTGAGCTGATCGAGGTGGTGAGTAACTTAGTGAAGAATTCCTTAATCATCATAGAGATAATGGAATTATCTCTTAGTGGACTCCTCCGGGAACTCCTTAGCTTAATGGTGTTTCTGAGAGAAGGAATCGAACCCTACTTGATATGGTTCGTTCCATGATGAGTTTCACTGACTTACCACCTTCGTTCTGGGGTTATGCTCTAGAAAGTCCAGCCAAGATTCTGAATCTTGTTCCTTCCAAGTCAGTCCCTAAAACGCCCTATGAAATGTGGCATGGTAAAATCCCTAATTATTCTTACTTAAGAATTTGGGGTTGTCCTGCTAATGTGAAGAGGACAGTGGAAGATAAGCTAGAAGCTCATTCTAACTTATGCTATTTTGTTGGTTATCCCAAGGAATCCATAGGATATTGCTTCTATGATCAAACTGAACGAAAGGTGTTTGTTTCAAGAAATGCAACTTTTCTTGAGGAATCGTTCCTAGAAGAAAAGAAAGGCAAGATCACAGAACTAGAAGAAATTTGAGACACTCCCACGCCACATTTAGAGGACACGTCCCATTTTCACATCCCACAACCAATCATGAACTTCGATACACGTGAAAATCCTCCTCTAAGGCATTCTGAAGGCACTACTAGATAGCCTGAGAGATAGTATGGTTTTCTCCATGAAATCTCTTAAGAGGATAATGACCCCCTAACATATGAGAAGGCACTATCAGACTCGGATTCTGATCAGTGGAAATAAGCCATGATGTCCGAAATGGATTCCATGTACTCCAACTAATTTTGGACCTTGGTTGATCTGCCTGATGGGGTAAAACCCATATGTTGCAAATGGATCTTTAAGAGAAAGCTCGGAGTAGATGGAAACGTTGTAGCCTATAAGGCAAGGCTCATTGCCAAAGGCTTCACTCAAAGGCCCGATGTGGACTTTGATGAAACCTTCTCACCTGCTGCAATGTAAAAGTCCATTCGGATCATGTTTGCTATAGCTGCATATTGCAACTATGAGATATGACAAATGGATGTGAAAACCGCCTTTCTTAATGGAGACATTGATAAAGACATTTATATGGATTAACCTATAGGTTTCACATTCAGTGGGAGTGAGCAAAAGGTTTGCAAACTCCAGAGATCAATCTACGGATTGAAACAGGCTTCTAGGAATTGGAACATTCGCTTTGATGAAGCACTCAAAGCATTTGGCTTCGTTGAAAAATTAAAAAATACAGATCTTGGATGTAACATTCCGCTCGTCCGACTATCCAGGTACGTTGTAACGAGAGTGTTAATTACAGTTTTAAATTATTTAATTATGTAAATATGTGTTATTTTATTGAATATGTGATTGTTTGAAATTAATTGTAATTATTTGTTTAACTTATAACTTGAGTTTTAACGTTTATGACTTCATGCCTCGGAATTTGCTTTCTACGTGTCCGGATTTAATTCCGATTTTTGTGAAATATTAGTATGTGTGACATATGTGAGTTAGGGACGTGTTTGCATGCTCGTTACGTGTTGTAGAGTTTGTTTTATTTAGGTTCTTGGCTCGTTTTGTAGAGACGAGATATGTGAGGAACTCGAGCCTAACTAGTTTAGCGCACCTTGGGTTCCGGGCGCCATAACTTGAGCTCGGGAATTCGAATTCCAATTCCAAAAGAATCATCGGACTCAAAACGAAGAAAGTAAACCAAGGAATCCAAATTTGTAATTTTCTAAGCCCGTTTGAACCCTCGAATTTCATCCGAACCGAACCTCGCGTGCAACTTGGACCCCTTTGTACTCTTTTAGACATAACTTGTGCAATTGTTGACCACATTGAGTGATTTTTGGCCCCACATTCTCATTAACTATCATCTATTACTCTCCAATTTCGTCCAAAACACAGAAAAGAGAAGGAAAAAAAGGGGTTTTGCTGCTGAACCCGAAATACCAAAAGAAGAGAGAATAACACTATTCCAAATTCATATTTAGAGCTCAATACTTAACCAAATGAGTCCATATTTGAAAGGTAAGCCCATGAGTGTATTCTCCAGCTTCTCCTATTTCTTTGGACTCCTTATTTGCTGAATTCCATGGAGATTTGAATGAGTTATTTATAATTTGATGAATAGTGAGGGTTTGGACTTTTTTTATGAATTTGTTTGATTTCTTGCAATTCCTTTAGATTTGATGCATCTTATATGAACCTAAGACATCTATTATCACTTCTATGAACTTATATTGCATAATGGTTTAGGAATTTTGAGGTTTCATTTCAAGAACTTGGAGATATTTTCATGAATATAAATTTGATCCTTCTTTCATGCTCTTATTTGATGAATACATGTTTCTTTGCCATGAATTTTGAAGGTTTTATGCATGTCTTATGTGTTACTAAATTACTTCTACATGTTAGCATGAATTAGGAAGAGTTTTGGGTGGTTTTGAGACTGTTCTTTCAAGTTTCGAACTACTGCCGCCAGTGGTCGCGGCCGTGATCACGACCAGTTCACTTTTGGTCGTGACTACGACCACTTTTTCCTCTTGCCTCGACCTCGGTCACGACCGCGACCATTTTTAGGTCATTTTTGGTAGCGGCTGCGACCCTGTTTTGCCACGGTTTCGACTTGCACTTGTGTGATGTGTTGTTTTCGCGTCGTTTGCATTTTTCGTGACTTTCTTTCTCCTTTTTCAATTCTTATACATTATATACTTGATGAATTATGTCTTATATGCTTTATTATGAATTTATTATGTGCTTTTGTTGCTTTTATATGCATTATATGACAAGATATGTGTCATGCCCCGGGTCCACGGGTCGATTGGACGCGAGTGCAAGTCTCCAAGCCCACCGAGTATAACCTGAAATTGGGCCTAAACCACTGCCCAAAAGGGATATCCATTGACTATACATGGACTCTTTAGCTTATATACTTGTAACACCCCAAACGTAGGATGCCACATCCCCCGCACTATGACCCAGACCCGAAGCATGAAATGAAAGTCCATGCCCGAATCCGAATCAGAGCGAACGGGAGACCAACTCAAACACTAGGCTAGGCGGATCTAACTTGACCAAAACTCAGAGCGCGGAAGCAATTAAAACCAACATCAATAGATAGCGGAAGCATTTATTACAAAACATACAAAGCAGGTGACGGGTTCAACTAGCATAGATACCTAATCCCGAATAATAGATCAACAAACAAAGCAGGTGACGGGTTCAACTAGCATAGATCCCTAGTCCCGAATATCAACATAAAGTAATAATCATCAAGTGCCACAAGGGCCGAATGAGAGTGCCACGTAGGGCTACCGAATAGTAAAGTATAATCTCAAGTCTACAAGTCAAAGCATAAGTAAAGTGTATGAAAAGACAAATGCAAATAGAAAGACTAAACCGACGAAGTGCAACTCAAATGACTCACTTCCGCCTAGCAAACGCCAACAATCCTGCAACTAAAAGTGTAAAATGAGGTGTAAGTCAACTGACTGAGTGAGGGGGCTAACGCACACCCACTGTATATATATATAGAGCATAGCACATATCAGAAGGGTGGACTCATGAACCGGAGATAGGTGTTGCATACCAAAACATTTCCAAAAGTACCCAAAAGATAGTTATATAATATTTAGAAAACATTTCAGAACTCTATCTCGATTCATGATTCCCAGACAGAACAGAACACATGCTCGGCGAGTACGAGCTTCCAACCTTTACTCCTCAGAACATATCAAATCATAGAATACAAAAGTCAATCCAACCGTCACACCAATGATGGAGGGGATGTACCGTCCCCAAACCATCCATATCAGACAAACCCTCAAGGGGTAGCGAACCCACAAGAGTCCTCCCCGGCTGCACACCGAAGGCTCAAGATATCACGCCTCCCCTATCTCCCTGAGTCGCGCAATGATATCTCAAATGGAGACTATGCACAGGCCGAGCCCTGACGGCCCTATACCGTCCCAGGGATTCCTTACCCATAGCTCCTCGGATCCATAACAGAACAAAACAGAACAAATACCATATATCATGGCTAACTCGCTACAGAACAGATCATAACATAACATAACTTTTCAAAACAGCTTACATATGCTTTAATATCTAATTTTCCAAAACAGAGCTGATTCACAAGGCCATAAACATATCATATCCAACACATACGTATTTATAATAGATATACACGCATGCAAGGGTTGAAATCATCATATTAAGGCCATAGGTCGCATAACTATACAAAATCCTAAACCTCACCTCGTGAAAGTAGAGTCTGAGAGTGTGAAGGGCCAAACACTCTAAACCTCGGGCCCACCGGCACCACCAAACTCTGTGACAATACATACAGAAGCCCAGACTTGGACTCTATATGAACCAAACAAGATGCACGGCGTTGCTCAACATGATCGTGGTTATGCATAAGTGTTCATGTTGTGCTTGGATAAGGCGTCGTGGTCATTCAAGGCATATCAATGCTCAACATGGTCATATTTACAAGCAACCGACACGTAATTCCATATCCAAAGATGCAAGATCAATTTAGGAAGTCAATGTATTTCCAAAATGCATATTAAATCATCCAATGTCACATGGTTCAATTATAATATTAGAATTAAGCATCAAGTTCATGTCGAGTTATAAAGTGCATAAGTAAGAGCAACTTGGTCATATAAACATACAAAGTTGTTGTACGTAGATGGCATGCTTGATACAAATAAAGAGTACATTTAATTCACTTAAGATCATACTTTACAACTTCACAACATGTTTGGTACACAAGCTCAAGTCACATTCAAGTTTTATAAATATTTCACTTGCATCCCCTAAGTTATTTATAAAAGTTTAGAATTATTACACATACATCCCCTTAGTTGATTACTAAGCATAATTGTTCGTTTAAAGTGTTTATACAATTATTCAACTAGGAATTAATTACTTACAAGCATGACAATTATCAATTTATCATAATTCATAATATACCATTTTCAAGTAGTAAGAGTAAAACAAGATATTACAATTCTAACTCCTATCATGCATCAAGTCTTAAGTTGTTCAAGCATCCTTCATGTATCTAAATTTTATATTTGAAACACAATTTACAATAAACATAATATTGAGAACGTCTCAAATTCATATAGAGAAATCACAACATTTTCGTTTTTCTAAAATATCATTCAAGTTCATTTAGTCACATAAAAGATTAGTTTCTAAATATTACACTAACACCCCTTCATATCTAAACACATAGCATAAATTCATCACATCGGGATTCAAATTGTAAATCGAAACATTCATGCATATCACAATCCATTCAATACATGTTTTCATATACGATTGGAATACATCTCGATCAACAAACCAACAATAACCAATTTATTTGCACTTAAAACAATTAATTCAAATAATCAGAATTACGCAAAATAATTCGTAATAAATAGATTGAGTGTCCGATTAATGAACGGAAAGTGGCGTTGAACTCACCACAACGAGACGAACATTCTGTCCGAAATTCACCGGAGTGCCGCCACCGGAGCCGCCGGAAAGTCGCCGGGCCGCCACCGGGCCGCCGTCAAAACTCGCCGAAAAAATCCCGAAAAATCAGTCCTGAATGAAGTCTTCGTGCCCGTTCCGAATCCTCGATCAATTTCTAGAAATTCCAAGCCGATTGTCCTAGATCTGAAATCTAAGAACACGAAAACCCTAAATCTTCAAACTCAAATTACTTCCAAACCGGTGAACCAAAATGCGATCCAAAAGAGGTGTTGTCTTACCCATGACGAGTTCTTCGAAAGCCCTAAGGTAGCTTTTCGGAAAAATCCTCGGAGCTAGTGCCGCCGTTGCACCGCCACTTTGCCGCTGCCGATCCGCCACCAAACCACCGAATCTGGAGTCGCCTGATGACAGGTCACTAGTTCTCGTCGTTCCAAACAACTTTCATGAAGAGCCCGAGACCAAAAGATGGCCGGAAAAGGCCCCCGTTGGCCGCCGAAGTTTCTGCCGCCGCCGCTACAGTAACTCGCGCAGCCGCCGCGAGCTTTGGGCGGCGCGTGCGGCTCCGTCTCTGCTCCGATGGCCGCGCCGCCAATGTCAAACGAAGTGCCTGGAAGTCTACTTTATGGGTCATGGGCGCGTGTTGCTGAAATCCCGCCGGAAGCCGCCGGAAATAGGCGGCGAAGTCGCGGTCCACGACCACCCGCCTGGGCGTCTGAAAATCGGCGATATCTTCGCCATCGTTTATTTTTAGGCTATGAAATTGGTACTCTTACGTCGGTCTCGCCGAGATAATCGAAATGGACTATTCGTTTGTTGAATTCCATCGAGAAACGATCGAGTTATGGGCTCGTAACCGAAGCCGCGATAGTAACCTGCGGGAGAGAGAAAGTGGGAGAGGAGAGAGAGAGAGAGAAAAGGGATTGGGAGAAATGTGTCTTGTGCACAAGGTATATATAACCGGGTATCCTTATCGCGTAGCAAGGATAAATATCGCGTACAATTAATCGTAAATAAAATTGGTAAAGTTACGAATAAACATTCAAGCTCCGAATTAATTTTACAAATAAAATTGAAATAGAGATTTACCAATTAGAGTTTAATTCAATTTAATTTTAGAAACTTTTCGTATAATTTAACGGCACTTTGTAAACACATGATTGACAATTAATCTCAAGGAATATAAGTAAACTGAAATTAAACAAGTTAAGTAACTTGATGGATTTAAAAATCAACTTGACAATTAATCTTAGAATAATTCGAATGAACACATATTAAATTGGATTTACATTAAATCACATAATTCAAGAACTCTTAAATTAAACACACATAAGTGTAGAGACTTACTTGTTGATGTCGTAAGAACGCCCTTCGAGAAAACGGGGTGTCACAACCTTCCCCCCCTAAGAGAACCTGGTCCCCAGGTTCCACTGGAAAAATGTACATCCTCGAGTTGTAGTGCTCCAACCCTTCTCCCGAACTCGCGTGAGATCATAACTCTAATGGTGAGGCTTACTCCGGTCATCTACACTGAACCTCCTTTAGGATGTCTTGTTATCGTCGAGGTCCGTGCGAGTACTTGATCCGTTAGTTGTTTCGAACTCAGTCGGTCATTTCCATGATCGGATAGTTGCAACTTGCACCCAACCTCGATGTCGTCTCAGATGCACCACTTGCTACCCGTAGTCAGTTCAGCGCGTAACGCAACCACAACAAACAAGAGAGAATCCCATCTCTCAACCCGTAGGTGAGAGAGCCCGTCCCCCAGCACCCACAAGAGAGAGAACCCCGTCTCTCGAGCACACACAAAAGAGAGAACCCCGTCTCTCAAGTACATAATTGAGAGAACCCCGTCTCTCAACCTAAGTCGGGCAGATTCCAACATCTCCGAACATTCTAGTTTGAGAAAATCCAGCATTCCTCAAACCCCTAGATTCAAGAGAATCCAGCATCCCTGAATATCTAAGTACAAGAGAATCCTACATCTCTCGTGCACAAAACTTAGAAAGATTCCAACATCTTTCTACCACATAAACAGAGAGAATCCTACATCTCTCCAACACGTAAAAAGAGGGAACCTAAGGTCTCTCTTGCACATAAATCTACTGATCAGTTATTCATACATACACACATCATAGTATCACTTGACGAAAAGTATGTGATGCATGTTTGGTGTACCTTATACAACTGATATCGGTGTCCCTTGAGTATAGATTCAACGCTCGTACCTCAACTCAAGGGGGATATCGCGATGGAATCCCTATAAAACAGCGTTACAGTATGTATGTATGTTATATGAGAAGTTAGTGAGCAATCAAAAGAGTTTTAAATCACATAAGCATGAATAGTTTACACAAGTACATAACTCATTCATCAGCATCGGTTCATAACAAGTAGAAATTTCAAGTTACAACTGCTAGATCAGGTATCCAAGTTATCACAATTAAAACAACAATGGTCGTCACCCACATCAAGCAAAACAAGGTAAGAGTATTTAAGCGATGCATGTATGCAAATGCCATGAATGCCTGGCGTACCGATCACCGTAGTGTCAAACTCTTGACAGGAAGTTGAGATGAAGTAGTAGGAGTTGATTAAGCCGACAATGATGCAACCCTCGTCATCTAAACTTCTTTGTCTTGAGTCTTCTCATAAAGTGGTAACTCAGCGAAGCTCGTTTATCACCAAACCCCTTACTAGACCGTAATCCTTGCTCAACTAGAATCATCCTCAGTTTCTCCCAAGAATTCTCATTTATGTTAACCTTAGTCGGTTCGTTCTCAAGGAATCCCACAATTCAATTGCCAATCCGAAATTTGTCTTTGAGCTATGCTGGACGATCATGATGTTAAGCATTTCCCAAGGTAAGTCATGGCACACGATTCTGAAACGTGAATAAGGTCATGAATCTTTTTGTGTGAAGAGGTAACCCAACAAGCATGCTTATAATACAACTCTCTACCAGACCTTAGCCCTTGTTCAACCAGAATCATCTTCGGTTCCCACCAAGAATCCTAATTCATGTGTGAAACCTTAACCTGTTCATCTTCAGAAAATTGCCCATAAATCGGTCGTCAATCAGAAATCTATCTTAGAGCTAAGTTCGGCGCTAGTGGTATTAATCATTTCCCAACGCAATCCATGGTATATGGTTCTGAAACTTGGATAAGGTCTTTCGGCATCTAACTGTGCTATTCCCACATCAACAATGTCTTCCATCTCATCTTGAAGAAACACCCAAAGAGCTAACAATCAATCTTGCCTTGTCGTTCGTTAACTCTAAACGGCAACAAAACCTTCAACACTCACCGATGGTTTGTAGCTCGTTGCTTAAGTAACATGGTTACCTACCCACATCCCTTGAACTTGATCGGATCTTATTTGATCGGATTTTTCTACATTAACTCGTTTCCATCAACAAGGTGACTACTCCCAAATAAACAAATCATCAAGGCAAAAGCTCATCAAACTTCTTCAAAACGGTTCTACTTGATCAGACTCTCCTCCATTGACTCATTTTCTCAACAAGGTGACTACTTCCAAATGAACGAATCCTCAAGGTGAAAATTCATCAAACTCCATCTTTCAATTGACTTTAAGATAGTGAGTCAATAATATAGCAATCTCATTCCTTCAACTCTGAACCTTTTCATGAACATTGGTCTTGGTAAAGAATCCTTTCATCTTCGAATTATGACGTGTTTTCGTTGTAGTGCTAATAGGTAGTGTTGACGGGGGGAAATCTTAGTGTTGACTCATAGGGTACCCTGAAATTCGAACACTAAATTCGATGCATGGGAGTTAAAGTGCAAATGAAATGTAACACGTATATCACGTAAATGCAACAATTAGTTGTAATTTATAAAGCACATAAAATAAGATGTGGCATAATCAAAGTCACAATGTGCACACAATCATATAATCACAAAACAATTCATGTCGAAGGGTCAAAATATCAAGTCAAATAAATGCAATGCGCAATTATTCCTATGCCGTACGACCTAGACAGACTCAACACGACTCAAGAGCTCGGTTTTGCAACCTAGAGCTCTGATACCACTTAAGGATGTAACACCCCAAATGGAGGATGCCACATCCCCCGCACTATGACCCAGACCCGAAGCATGAAATGAAAGTCCATGCCCGAATCCGAATCAGAGCGAACGGGAGACCAACTCACACACTAGGCTAGGCGGATCTAGCTTGAACAAAACTCAGAGCGCGGAAGCAATTAAAACCAACATCAATAGATAGCGGAAGCATTTATTACAAAACATACAAAGCAGGTGACGGGTTCAACTAGCATAGATACCTAATCCCGAATAATAGATCAACAAACAAAGCAGGTGACGGGTTCAACTATCATAGATCCCTAGTCCCGAATATCAACATAAAGTAATAATCATCAAGTGCCACAAGGGCCGAATGAGAGTGCCACGCAGGGCTACCGAATAGTAAAGTATAATCTCAAGTCTACAAGTCAAAGCATAAGTAAAGTGTATGAAAAGACAAATGCAAATAGAAAGACTAAACCGACGAAGTGCAACTCAAAGGACTCACTTCCGCCTAGCAAACGCCAACAATCCTGCAACTAAAAGTGTAAAATGAGGTGTAAGTCAACTGACTGAGTGAGGGGGCTAACGCACACCCACTGTATATATATATAGAGCATAGCACATATCAGAAGGGTGGACTCATGAACCGGAGATAGGTGTTGCATACCAAAACATTTCCAAAAGTACCCAAAAGATAGTTATATAATATTTAGAAAACATTTCAGAACTCTATCTCGATTCATGATTCCCAGACAGAACAGAACACATGCTCGGCGAGTACGAGCTTCCAACCTTTACTCCTCAGAACATATCAAATCATAGAATACAAAAGTCAATCCAACCGTCACACCAATGATGGAGGGGATGTACCGTCCCCAAACCATCCATATCAGACAAACCCTCAAGGGGTAGCGAACCCACAAGAGTCCTCCCCGGCTGCACACCAAAGGCTCAAGATATCACGCCTCCCCTATCTCCCTGAGTCGCGCAATGATATCTCAAATGGAGACTATGCACAGGCCGAGCCCTGACGGCCCTATACCGTCCCAGGGATTCCTTACCCATAGCTCCTCGGATCCATAACAGAACAAAACAGAACAGATACCATATATCATGGCTAACTCGCTACAGAACAGATCATAACATAACATAACTTTTCAAAACAGCTTACATATGCTTTAATATCTAATTTTCCAAAACAGAGCTGATTCACAAGGCCATAAACATATCATATCCAACACATACGTATTTATAATAGATATACTCGCATGCAAGGGTTGAAATCATCATATTAAGGCCATAGGTCGCATAACTATACAAAATCCTAAACCTCACCTCGTGAAAGTAGAGTCTGAGAGTGTGAAGGGCCAAACACTCTAAACCTCGGGCCCACCGGCACCACCAAACTCTGTGACAATACATACAGAAGCCCAGACTTAGACTCTATATGAACCAAACAAGACGCACGGCGTTGCTCAACATGATCGTGGTTATGCATAAGTGTTCATGTTGTGCTTGGATAAGGTGTCCGGGTCATTCAAGGCATATCAATGCTCAACATGGTCATATTTACAAGCAACCGACACGTAATTCCATATCCAAAGATGCAAGATCAATTTAGGAAGTCAATGTATTTCCAAAATGCATATTAAATCATCCAATGTCACATCGTTCAATTATAATATTAGAATTAAGCATCAAGTTCATGTCGAGTTATAAAGTGCATAAGTAAGAGCAACTTGGTCATATAAACATACAAAGTTGTTGTACGTAGATGGCATGCTTGATACAAATAAAGAGTGCATTTAATTCACTTAAGATCATACTTTACAACTTCACAACATGTTTGGTACACAAGCTCAAGTCACATTCAAGTTTCATAAATATTTCACTTACATCCCCTAAGTTATTTATAAAAGTTTAGAATTATTACACATACATCCCCTTAGTTGATTACTAAGCATAATTGTTCATTTAAAGTGTTTATACAATTATTCAACTGGGAATTAATTACTTACAAGCATGACAATTATCAATTTATCATAATTCATAATATACCATTTTCAAGTAGTAAGAGTAAAACAAGATATTACAATTCTAACTCCTATCATGCATCAAGTCTTAAGTTGTTCAAGCATCCTTCATGTATCTAAATTTTATATTTGAAACACAATTTACAATAAACATAATATTGAGAACGTCTCAAATTCATATAGAGAAATCACAACATTTTCGTTCTTCTAAAATATCATTCAAGTTCATTTAGTCACATAAAAGATTAGTTTCTAAATACTACACTAACACCCCTTCATATCTAAACACATAGCATAAATTCATCACATCGGGATTCAAATTGTAAATCGAAACATTCATGCATATCACAATCCATTCAATACATGTTTTCATATACGATTGGAATACATCTCGATCAACAAACCAACAATAACCAATTTATTTGCACTTAAAACAATTAATTCAAATAATCACAATTACGCAAAATAATTCATAATAAATAGATCGAGTGTCCGATTAATGAACGGAAAGTGGCGTTGAACTCCCCACAACGAGACGAACATTCTGTCCGAAATTCACCAGAGTGCCGCCACCGGAGCCGCCGGAAAGTCGCCGGGCCGCCGTCAAAAGTCGCCGGAAAAATCCCAAAAAATCAGTCCTGAATGAAGTCTTCGTGCCCGTTCCGAATCCTCGATCAATTTCTAGAAATTCCAAGCCGATTATCCTAGATCTGAAATCTAAGAACACGAAAACCCTAAATCTTCAAACTCAAATTACTTCCAAACCGGTAAACCAAAATGTGATCCGAAAGAGGTGTTGTCTTACCCATGACGAGTTCTTCGAAGGCCCTAAGGTAGCTTTCCGGAAAAATCCTCGGAGCTAGTGCCGCCGTTGCACCGCCACTTTGCCGCCGCCGATCCACCACCAAACCACCGAATCTGGAGTCGCCTGATGACAGGTCACTAGTTCTCGTCGTTCCGAACAACTTTCATGAAGAGCCCGAGACCAAAAGATGGCCGGAAAAGGCCCCCGTTGGCCGCCGAAGTTTCTGCCGCCGCCGCTACAGTAACTCGCGCCGCCGCCGCGAGCTTTGGGCGGCCCGTGCGGCTCCGTCTCTGCTCTGATTGCTGCGACGCCAACGTCAAACGAAGCGCCTGGAAGTCTACTTTATGGGTCATGGGCGCGTGTTGCTGAAATCCCGCCGGAAGCCGCCGGAAATGGGCGGCGAAGTCGCGGTCCACCTCCACCCGCCTGGGCGTCTGAAAATCGGCGATATCTTCTCCGTCGTTCATCGTTAGGCTGTGAAATTGGTACTCTTACGTCGGTCTCGCCGAGATAATCGAAATGGACTATTCGTTTGTTGAATTTCATCGAGAAACGATCGAGTTATGGGCTCGTAACCGAAGCCGCGATAGTAACCTGCGGGAGAGAGAAAGTGGGAGAGGAGAGAGAGAGAGAGAGAAAAGGGATTGGGAGAAATGTGTCTTGTGCACAAGGTATATATAACCGGGTATCCTTATCGCGTAGCAAGGATAAATATCGCGTACAATTAATCGTAAATAAAATTGGTAAAGTTACGAATAAACATTCAAGCTCCGAATTAATTTTACAAATAAAAGTGAAATAGAGATTTACCAATTAGAGTTTAATTCAATTTAATTTTAGAAACTTTTCGTATAATTTAACGGCACTTTGTAAACACATGATTGACAATTAATCTCAAGGAATACAAGTAAACCGAAATTAAACAAGTTAAGTAACTTGATGGATTTAAAAATCAACTTGACAATTAATCTTAGAATAATTCGAATGAACACATATTAAATTGGATTTACATTAAATCACATAATTCAAGAACTCTTAAATTAAACACACATAAGTGTAGAGACTTACTTGTTGATGTCGTAAGAACGCCCTTCGAGAAAACGGGGTGTCACAATACTGAACTCAATTCTCATATTTTCCCGATGTGGGATAGGGTTGTCACAATCACCCCTCCTTCAGAATCGTGATGTCCTCGTCGCGGCATGACATATAGCCCATGATTGACTCGTCTTCATTGGGACTCTAGAGGTGGCTCCTACGGGCTCAAGAGGTGGCTCCCACACATGTAGCACTTTGCCCCGCAGGCTCAAGAGGTGGCTCCCATGTGCGTAGCACTTTGCCCCGTATAGCACTTAGCTCCTGCGACTGACGAGTGGCTTTGATACCATCTGTCATGCCCCGGGTCCGCGGGCCCATTGGACGTGAGTGCAAGTCTCCAAGCCCACAGAGTATAACTTGAAATTGGGCCTAAACCACTGCCAAAAGGGATATCCATTGGCTATACTTGGACTCTTTAACTTATATACTGAACTCAATTCTCATATTTTCCCGATGTGGGATAGGGGTGTCACAATATGCATTATATGCTTTCTTATGTGTATGTATGAACTTATACTTTGATTCCTTGCCTCGTATGATCTCTTCTTGCTACTTTTATTATATACATGCGTAGATAACACGTTGTAATATGTGGTACATTCTATAATGTGAATTTATGATTGATTTTAGATGCTCATATTTGATTTATGCTCCCACTTGCTCTTATGTGACCTAAGTGCTTTCTAATATGCATGAATGAACTTGTATTTCGGTTATTCCTTCCATATGCTAATCTTTTGCTCCTTGTATGATTTATATGATATGTTAACATGTTAAGTTATGTATTATCTTTATAGTATTGCATTTATAGAACCATTTCATATGAAATACGTGAAATATGAACGAATGTGCCTTAAGTGTTGCGTTTCATATGTATTTATGCATCATATACATTTGCCGAGGGTCAATGTGGTACATGTTGTGTAACACCCCGGAGCGAAGGGCGCCACATCTCCCCGCACCATAGCCCGATGCGAGCAACGAAATGGGATCTCCGCACCCGCACCAAGCTATAGTGAACGGAGACAAAAAAAAACCCACGGTCTAGCTAGGCGGTCTAGACCCTCAAAACAGAGTGCGCAAAAAAACAAAAACAGATGCGGAAGCAACCAGGATCGCAAAATACAAATATACATGCCAAAACTTATGCCAATTATACAAGTTATACCCATCCAAGGCCAAATGAATCATATAACAGAAGCTCAAATTTCGAATCGTAAATCATACGAAGCTTATATATAGTACCAAACTTATACATATTTATACGTAGTACCAAAACTGAAAGTAAAGATGCAAGGATACAAAGACTCTCCTATACGACCCGAACAACTCAAAGCAAAAGACACCGTCTAGCACGAACTGAAGACCTGCACCTGCACCTGCAAACTCAAGAAGCAAAGGGGGAAAAAGAAACCACGAAGAGGGGTCAGTCCTAAAGACTAGTGAGGGGGCTAACACACGCACTCGTACATAAATATAGAGCAAAGCATAACATAACCGAATTTTTGAATATTCATGAACCTGGCGTGGTTTTTGCAATCCAAATCATTTTAACACGTGATAACATATATAGAAAAAGGTTTAGGGCCGAAGTCCAAAATCAACCAATTTTAAGGATTAGAAGTCCTCACCCGTTTCACGAATCTTAGACAGAAACATATCCATAATGGAAACAAAGCTTATCCTAGTAACTCGGCGAGAACGAGTTCCAACTAATCTCCTTCAGATGCAAAACTCGAAGCTTATCACGCGAAGATACAAAACAAACATAAACACAAACCTCCTTACTCCATGGGATGGAAGGGTGGCCACCCTTCGTATCCATGCTGAAACATCATGGTCGTGAGTTTCATGACACTCACGCCCAAGGACTCCGTCCCTCACGTCCCTCCGAGTGGGTTTCGGGGTTGATCCTATTAGTCGAGAAGTGTCCCGGGCTTGCACCGGCGACCCCAATGGTCGTCCCGGGTCTCCCAACCACACAACTCCGGGGCCCAAACTTACACTTACACTGATCACAAAAAGCTTATCTCGCCAAAACGTATCACAAACACACGCCAACCCTTTTCTAAACAAAAGAACGAAAATAGCTTACTTATACATAAAAGCGTTTTCAAACGTTTTATAACAAAAGGGCCAATTCCAACAAATTACATATCAAACACGTATCTAAGTATATATATAATTATAGGTCACATGCGGGCTTAAAACACATTTAGGGTCGTAGGTCATAATAACTAAAAGAAAGAAACCTCACCTTGTCGACCGAACCGACAAAACAAACTCAAACCCTTCTAAGAGACCACCTCTTCAACCACGAGATGAACCTAAGAAAAAAACAAAGATCGAAAGACAAACTTAGACTCAAAATGAACCAATTAGATGCTCGACAAATGCATATGGATGCTAATGATTCAATGCACTTCATATAAATTCACACTTAGGCATATTGGAGTAATAAACCAAATATAATACAATTAATCCAAGAAACAAATTCGTTTCACGTCAACTAAATTCATATTAAGTCATTTAATATCACACCACGAGCATCCATAATTCATACACGTATTTATTCATCGAATTCATATCATATATGCTACTTAAGATCATAATTCCAAGGAAATATTAGGGAAATTAACAAATCAGATTCGCATTAATTAATTTAATACTTAAATGGATATTCTAAAATACATTACACATATATGTATTAATTAATATAACATGCATCTGATATATTTATTTAAGTAATATCTCACATGCATGTACTAGTATATTATATACACATGCACTTACGGTACTCACACACACACTCAAATACAAATGCACAAATTCAGCCTATATATGAGATATATATATATATATATGCACATGTTACACCATTAACAAGGAAAGTCCATGCATGTAAATTAAACGTCAACATAATTCAATTAATAAATACTCACATGCGCCCATATAAATGAAATAAGCAAACAAATGAAGTTCTCCACCATGCACGGCTACTGCTGCGTTCTTTAGAAATACAAAAATCAATTTCAAGATCATGACACGGCCGTGTTGTTTTTCAGTTCAATTTGGACACGGCCGTGTCCGATTTTTCATAAATATTTTGATGTTAACGCAGCTCCAACACGGCCGTGTCATAAAACAATGCAAAACGGACACGGCCGTGTCGCCTTGTCTTCTCCAAAAAGAACGAAGTGCAGCAGCAGTTCATGAACAGGGGAGGAGGCAGGAGATCGAGTAGCAACACAAGAAGCAACTAAGCCAAAAATGCAACAAAATCTCAGCAAAGATCTAGCCCCAACATCACGCAACAACCGGCAAGGCAATCACACACCCAACTTCCAACAAAGCTTCAAATATCTCAAGGTTCAACAATGGTGGATCACTCCACACTTGAGTAAATTGAGATTCAAGCATAGGAAACTAATAAGGATACATCAAGGGTCACATAGCACTTCACGGATTAAGAATTGGAGCAAAAACGAACAAGATATCAACGAATTCCTTCAAACCTGTCACTATTCATACACCCTACCAAAACAGGCCTAAAACTCCATGAATACAAGCAAGAGAGCACTTAAAAGATAGAGGAGTATATGGACAACCAAAATATGTGCTTACCTCTTCGATTTGACAAAGAATGGAGGTCGAACGAGCTCAAAATCCGGCTTGGGTGAATAGTGACGGGAATTTCCTTTCTCTCTTCCTTTTCCCCTGCTCTCTCGGTCCTTGGCTGCTGAAAAGGGATAAATGATCAAGTGGGAGGGTAGGTGGGTGAGTTAGGAAGAAATAGGTTCAAGAATCGGGTCAAATGGACTTAAAACGAATAAATTACGGGCAACACGGTAAAGGGTGGTAAATCTGCGCGAGGATCACGTTTCGGGCGAAATTCGGAGGATCAAACGGGCTTAGAAAAATACAAGGCTAGGTTCCTTAGTTCCAAATCTTCGATACGAGTCCGGCGTCACTTCCGGAATTCGAATCCGAATTCCCGAGCTCAAGATATAAATTCCGGAACACGAGGTG
Source organism: Lantana camara (assembly GCA_037501455.1). Lineage (NCBI taxonomy): Eukaryota > Viridiplantae > Streptophyta > Magnoliopsida > Lamiales > Verbenaceae > Lantana > Lantana camara. The sequence continues at coordinate 79,411,162 of CM074861.1, read as the reverse complement.
CGCTAAAACTAGTTAGGCCCTCATGTCCCCAACAAATAAAATATGGTGCGTTACCATATCAAACAAGTCCGGAAAACTAAAACGAGCACGCAGATGAATTCATAACACGTATAATTCATGCATATCAAATTTTCACGAAATTTCGAAACGAGTTGGAACTTAAACGAATTAAAAACAAGTTTAAAAACTTAAAAACGTTTAATTATTCAAATTTATAAATATATCAATTAATTCAAATAAATTCAAATAATCATGCAATCATTAAAATAACACGTATTTGCATAATTAAATTAATTTAAGTGCGCATATAAAAATCTCGAAGTGGCGTACCTGTACGGGCGAGCGAGCGGGATGTTACATGTTGAGTCTAAGATTGTCCTTTGTTGTCTCTTTTGTCCATAGTTTGGTCCAGTTGCTAACGAGGAGGCCCCGTAAGCATCCGTTTGTAACCATTTTATATCCTTTTGCTCCGCTAAGTTGGAAATATGAGGTTTTCTTCCTTTTAGAGAATATGACCTACAACCCTATGTGTTTTGAAGCCCGCAAGCGAATTATGTACTTTGAGGCCTCATCCCATTTTTTATAAGACTTTGAAAAAGCTTATATATATATATATAAGCTATATTTTGCCCTTCATTTCGAAAAGCCTTGATTAGGTATGAGTGTGTAGCGAGCTTTGAAATTTGAAAGAGAAGTTTATGAAAATTATGATTTTTGAATTATGATTGGGCCCCGGAGACTGGTATGGCATCTCGGGTCGACCGTGGGGTCGTCGAGCTCCCCCATCAACACTTTCCATTTGAGAGTCTCACCCGACCTTAGGAGGTTGAGGAAGGGCGTTTCTCTTGAGCCGGCGGGAGCCACCGTCGAAGGTTTCAAGGACGTGATTAAGCTTTGTCTCGTATGATTTATGATCAATAGCTAGCGCTTGCTACCCTTCTATCACCCGGAGTAGGTTGGATTATGGTTTATGTTTTGATTATGAATTATGTCTTTGATTATGAAAGGAGTTTGGATGGAGAACTCATACTCGCCGAGTTAGTGTGATTATGTATAAATCTATGAAACGGGAATGGACTCTAAATTACTTAAAATTGGTTGTTTTGTCCTTTGGCCCTTAACTTCTTTTAAGTTATATATTTATTATCACGTGAAATGTTTTAGCTTGCAAAAACCATCCCCGGTTCATGGATTCCTTTCGAATTGATAAATGCTATGCTTTATATGTATATATGGGTGCGTGTGTTAGCCCCTCACCAAATCTTTAGGACTGACCCTTATTTTTGTTTCTCTTTTTCCCCTTTTTATTTTAGTTGCAGGTACCTTTGGAGGTTCAAGCTAGGCGGTTGTCCTTGTGTCGTTGGCTAAGGATAGCTCGAGTAAGATGTATTATATTTCTGTTATTTTACATATTTTGTTAATCTTGGAATATGTATAAATTGATACTTAGATTTTGGCTTGGGATAAGTTTGCATAATTATTTTACAAACGAATTGTATAAATTGCTTATGATTGAGATAATATGATAATTGCTAGCATGACTATGATTTGAAATTTATTACTTTCATGAATTTGTTTACTGCGCGCTTTGTATTAGGGTCTGGACTACCTAGCTAGGTTGTCTATTTTTGTTTGTCACCCGTTCGCCATGGCTTGGTGCATGTGCGGAGTTCCCATTTGGTTACACGTGTCGGGTTATGGTACGAGGGGCGTGGTGCGCTTCGCTTCGGGTTGCTACATTAGTGCTTTATGTTGATGACGTCCTTTTAATTGGGAATTCGAAGGAACACATGAAAGTTACCAAGTCATGGTTATCGAACCAATTAGAGATGAAAGATCTTCGTGATGCATCCTACATTCTCGGTATTAAGATCTATAGGGATACATCTAAGAGATTGATGGGACTATCACAATCGATGTACATAGACAAAGTACTGAAACTGTTCAGTATGGAGAATGCGAAGAACAAAGTTCTTCCCATGAGTGTAGGAACATGTCTTTCTAAGAAGATGTGTCCTAAGACATACCTTGTGAAGGAAAAAATGACTCATGTGCCTTATGCCTCAGCGATAGGTAGCATAATATATGCAATGTTGTGTACTCGATCGAATGTGGCGTATGCACTTAGTGTGATGAGCCTTTTCCAATCAGACCCTGGAGAAGGTCACTGGACTATCATGAAGAATATCCTAAAGTACTTGCGAAGCACTAAGCGCTTATTCTTAGAATACGGAGGACAGAAAGATCTAGTAGTCGGAGGATACTACGATGCACGCTTTGTATTTCACTTATATTATTTTAAGTCAATGTCAAGATACATTTTCTGCCTTAACGGCGGAGCAGTGAGTTGGAAAAGTTCCAAGCAAACGACCACTACAGATTCAACCACTGAGGCCGAATACTTAGCTGTAAATGATGCATCTAAGGAAGGTGTTTGGATTAGAAACTTCATTAAAGAATTGAATGTCGTTCCTAGCATGAAAGACCCCATTAGTGTGTTTTGTCACAACACTGGGGCGGTTGTTCAAGCAAGAGAACCAAGATCTCACCAACGGACGAAGCACGTTACGAAGAAGTATCACCTAATTCGTGATATCATCAAAAGTGGTGATGTGCAAATTGAGAGGGTCGCATCAGCAGAGAACGTAGCAGGCCCGCTTACTAAATCCCTTAGTCGAGAAGCTTTCGAAGGTCATCTTGTGAAGATGGGACTTAGATTAGCTCATGAATGGCTTTGACGGGCAAGTGGGAGATTGTTAGGAATAGTGCCTTGAAAGACGATGTAATAGTCTACTTTAGTAGTTTCCTTTTGTAAATCACAGAAAATATTTGAATAATACGAATTAAGGCAACACTTCTTTATATGCTCTTGTTTGATTGTGTGATTACTTTAACTGCACATGTATAAGAACTCCCCTAATCAATATGACTTACAGGACTCAACCATTTAGGTGAAATGGTTCATGGAAGGAGCCCTATATCACATAAGTCATTAATAGAAATCACTCCAAGCCGATGAGTCATATAGTTAGTGGAAGTGTGAACCTAACTCGTTCGAGGCTTGCTCGTGTGATCACGCCCTTAAGAAGGACCACCTTGTTTCATGGGGTGCAAATTGTATTGTTGATACGTGCATGATATATGGGGTGCTTGCTTATTCTAAGTAAGTATACTGAGGTGTCCCGTGTGGGAAGATTCCTAAATGGGAAAGAAAGTTTCTATATCTGGAAATAGAAACTTTCAGATTAGAAAATTTATCACGAGTCATTGATGTGATTAAGTGATCCTTAGACTTGAGATTCCATTGATACTTTATGAGCTAACTCTGTAGTCTTAGGTGTAAGCTTTAAAGGGTGACGCTTTAGACAACAGATTCAAGCCTTATGCTGGGGCTGCACAAGTGGCACATGAAAGTGTATGAGAATTGATAAAGGACCTACACTTGCATTAACAAGTTTATCTCTTATTGTGTAAGTCATTCATATGCCATCTGGGAGTCCTTGGCCAAGGCAGTGGATCAAGACATCAAGAAATGAGTTTTTTGGATTGAGATCAAATGAATATGAAATGCACTTAACATTAAGATCAAGATTATTAGGGTTCTAATTATTCCCTTGCCCTAGGTCCTGATTGAGAGATGGGGTGTAGGAGGATTGTATCTCACATATGTCAATGACTTAAAGATTATATCGAATCGAGACATTCTAATTCAGCTAAGGGTCAAACACCTGTTGCTGGACTATGGTTTTTGATCAGTGGACTGATTAAGTAATTAGGGAATTAATTAATTGGGGTCACTGCTAATTGAATTAAGAACCTAGAGGGTCACACATAACAACTCGGTCACGTGGGTTAAGGTTTGAATCGATTAAACGAGTTGATCGAACCATTAATAGAATAGAGGGGCCCACACGTGTGGATCACACATGTGGAAGGCGTGTATGACACGTGTCCTTGGGGACATCACGTGTATATAAGTGTGTATATTAAATAATTAATGTGTTAATTATTTAATGGACTTTGATTTAATTTTGAATTATTATTGAAGTCCTAATTTGGAGAATTAAAGTGTAATAAATAATTAATTATGAATTAATTAACTATTAGTCTTTAAGTTATTTATTATTTAATAAATAAAGTAAATTAAAATATTTAAGACAGTTAATATTATTCTTGTTTAACAAGTTGGTCAAAAGGTGGACTTTTGGTCAAAGTAAGAGACTTACTCTCCAAGCAAAAATCAAGATAGCATAAGGGATTCGAATCCTATCCAGATTAGGATGAGAGGTTCGAACCCCATGCTATATATTAGTAGGGTTCGAACCCCATTGATGGGTGATACACAAAATTTCTCCTTCTCCAATAATTATACACTAAACCGTAGAGCCTAAACAGAAAATATAGAACTAGCATCCTCCCTGTCCGGATTGTGGTCGAGGTTGGTGGACTAATTCTCTAGAGGGCTACTATCGTGAAGTCTTAAAAGATTCAAAAGAGCTTTTGGGGATCAAGCCGCGTGAAGAGCGTTCTTGGGTGGCCAGAACGTGTCAAGAAAGCTACTACCTAAGTGAGTCTCTTGATCTCTATGGATTTGGGAATAGGAATTACAAGATTCGATCCTAGCTTATTGGGAAAATTTTTAAATTTTCGCTACGTTTCTGTCTCGTTTTCCCAACAGTGTGTGTGTATATTTAAGGGTTTATTAGAATCTTAGGTTTTAGATTTAAATTCTTGTTGCAAGGTATGTATTTATATGCAATATATTAGAATTCATGAGTTTATGGTCCATTTTTTTTTGGTTGTTGAAGCATGATCGAAGATGTGCATGTTTGGGGGTTTGGATGATTGATTTTGGATGATTTAAATGTTCCAATATGTGTTATATGTTGTGTAATTAAGGTATAGTATGTGTTTTTGGGTTGAAAATTATTTCATGTCACTTTGGGTGTTGGTTTGTGTTGGTTTTGGTGATTCTCGAGTTTTACTCCTGTTTCCTGTGTTTTTTCCCAGTCTATGTACTGAGACACGGGGGTGTCTCCTTTTGCACTGCACGGGAGATACGACCATTTCTCTTTCCCCTCGAGTGCCTGTACTGAGACATGGGCATGTCTCAGTTTGGCCGTAAGGTGAGACACGCCCGTGTCTCATCCTTTCTTGTTCTTGTGTGTTTTATACTTTCTTTAATTGCTTCATGTATTCTCTTGTTACTTCGTTTACGACGTATATGCATTGTAATCATGTTGATATATGTGTTATGTTATTGTATGGAGTTCATGTACATTTTCATAACATATTATCATTGAAATCTTATATCATAACATCCATACATGTGTCTTTCGTCAATTATTTGGTTCATAAGTCTAAAGTCTTACGTACACTCATGTTTCTTAGACAGAGCTCAATCCGGTTGTTGAGGAGAAAGGTCATTAGGCTTCACTTCTTCAGTCCTCTTCACACTCTCTTGCCAAGGTGAGGTTTCATTCTTAGTTAATTAGAACCCTAATATCTCGTGTGAATCATTAAGCCAAAACTTAATAATTATACTTATATCTTGGAAACGATTAATTATGCAAAGGTTTTCAAATGTTTTCATAAAAATGTTTTGGCGAGAATCTTGCACATGTTATTGGGCCCCGGGAAAATGTGTGAGTGGACACTGGTATGGCATTGGGCTGTCGGATAAGCCATTCCATATAGTACCCTTTGAGAATTTCTCACGCGACCGTGTAATGTGAAAGGTGAGATATTCTTGAGTCGGTGGTTAACCCATCGAAGGAGCGGGTAGGAGTCATGATCCCCCACCTCGATATTGTCTTATGAGGTGGTTTGGGCCTTGCAAACCCTTCCAGCGCCCCAAAGGAAGAATGATGGAAAATTATGATTAGTTCTCATGATTATGATTATGAATATGATTATGGATACTACGATTATGTTATGCATAAACGCTTAATCAAGTTTTATGCACACACTATGGGAGTAAGGTTGGAGAATTGCCCATGCACTGGGCCACGTAAAGTTTATGAATTATCAAGTAATAATTATGATATCCGATATTTTGAGCGATGCTTCTCTTAAACTACCAACTTGGGTTACTCTAAAACTTTACTCGGAGTTATGGATTGAATGCGCATGTGATATATTTATTACGCCCCTCACTCAGTCCCCGGACTGACACACCACGTTATTTTAGTCTTTTGCAGGGTTTGCTAGGCTGGGAATAAGGACTTCTTGTATTCTTTATTTTGGTCCTAACATATCTTTCTTTATTTGCATCTCATACTTTGATACTTTCAAATTACGTATTAATCTATTTTGGGGGAATTATTGTAAATATAGGGTGGTTGTGTAGGCTTTGGTTGTAACACTTGATTACTATGCTTTATAATGTAACATTGGTCCCATGTTTAATTATTGCATCGTATTGTAATTGGTTAAGGGTTAGCCCCGCTTTGCTAGGTTGAGTTATTTTATCTTGTCACCCGTTCACCACACGTTTTATCCGTGTATGGACTTCCATTTTATACGTGGATTTGACTCATGGTGCGGGGGATGTGGTGCCTATCGATGCGGGTGCTACACCCTTGCTTGAGCTCCATGAATTCCTGGAGCCTTCTCTCTCGGGCACTTGGGGGATTATACTTATTACGAAACTCTCTCACAAAGCTTTCCCAGTTAAACTCCTCTCCAAGTCTTTCCAACCGGGCCCTCATCCCTTTGAACCATTTTGAGGTCGGACCATGGACAAAACGGGCTATACAAATAGCTTTCTCTTGTGATGGTGCGGGGCATATCTCCCATATCACCGCAATCTCAGATAACCACTCCTTCGTCTTTATATCATCACCCCCATACCATTTTGGAGGATTGTTGTTTCTAAACTCTCAAAATGTCGGCGTAACCTGCCATTCTTGTACATCCCCAGGTGGGGCTTAATTCCTTTGATTATGTTGTAATTGATTCAGAAGAGCCTGTACAATGTTTTATGCATTCATTGGTAGTGGTTTTAGAGGAGGTTGATTGAGGTCGGGTGTCTGGTCGTGGTCTCGTCTTCTAGGAGGCATCCTAAAATCAAAAATCAAAGCAAATATCGATGCATGGGGTTTAGTACATGTTCATGTAAGAAATTTAATATAAATAAAAACAATTAAATCACATAAATGAGAAGAGTGAATGCAAGCAATCACATAATCCTAAGCCGAACGACCTAGATAGACCCGACACGACACTAGAGCTTCGATTTTGAAACCTAGAGCTCTGATACCACTTAAGGATGTAGCACCCCGAGCAGTGGGCACCACATCCCCGCACTAGACCACAACACGTGTAACGAAATACAACTCTGCACACATGTCAAACTATAGCGAACGGGTGACAAAACAAAAACTTTCCTAAGCCAGTCGGTCTAGACCAATAAATCAAAGTGCGCAAATAAACAAGTAGTAGCGGAAGCCTTAAAATAACATCATAACAAGTTAGTAATCGATATAGTATCTGCAAGATTGACATAGGCAGTATCAATTCTCGTATATATATATGCCAATCCCAAGCCAAAAGAATAATTAAAGTAACAAGAGTATTCATAATACAGGTCCACAATATTGATAAGTTCATATACAAACTCCGAAATACATGGTACTCGAGGTACCCACAAGTAAGAGATACAGACAGACTTGCCGCCTAGCTCAAGACTCCAAAAAGCTACCTGGAACTCAAATGGAGGGGAGAAGAGAAAGAGCAACGAGGGTTAGTCCTAATGACTAGTGAGGTGGTGAACACTCGCACCCATATACGTATAGAGCAAAGCATTTATCAAAATAAGAACAATTCATAAACTTGGGATGGTTTTTGCACTCTAAAATGGTTCCCATGAAAATAGAGATATAGGTATTTAAGAGGAGTTAAGAGTCGGAGGTCAAAACACCAAATTTTAAGTATTTAGAAGTTCATTCCCATTTTATAGATTCAAGACACGACAAAACACACGACAAGTACGAGTTTTCCAAGCTTCACAAGACAAGACATATACGAAACCAAAATAAGAAACAATGCCAACCAAGCTCCAAGTGGGAAAGAGAGACACGTTCTCTCAAACCCCAAGCCAAGTACGCTCCTTCGGCGGGGGGTAATTACTCCTACGCACTTCTTCGACGATTGTCACAGCTAGCTCAAGAAAACTCACCTTCCCCTCAAACTCCGGAGGTTGGATGAATTCTCTCAAATGGAAATATGCACGGGAGGTGTACCGGGCGACCCCATAGTCATCCCGGATACTCCTTACCCATATTCCCGTGGCCCAAGCATTTCAGGATCAATTTACAAGTTCAAGAATCTATCTTTCAAGACTAAATCTCGTATATATGCACGCACACTTCAAGTCTTTTTAAAACAAAGCAAAATATGGCTGATATACTTATAAAAGCGTTTTCAAGATTATTAAGACAAGTGGAACAAGCCCTCAAATATGTATCAAACACATATCTATTACATACACATACACATATATATATATATATATACGTATATAATACTCGCATACGGGCTTCAATTCACATAAGGTTTTAGGTCAATATAACTAAAAGAAACAAAACCTCACCTCATCGGAGTAGCGGGGATAAAAAAGTGCAAGGAAGACACCTAAGGAGCAAATAGGCTTAATTGTCAAATGCACCAAATAGGAGCTCGGTAAACGGATATGAATGTAAGCGATGCAATGTACATGATATTCCAACAAATTCAAGTCATATAAACTCGCTTATCAAGCATCACAAGCCATATTATAGTAATCATCATGAAAAGACATCTAAAAGCATGCACAGGGTGCGACGAGATCAAAGGAATGAAGAGAAATAAGTAAAACGAGGTTCGGAGCGACATTAGCCGTTGGAAGGAATCCATGGTAGTGCATTTGGGACAGAAAAACCCAAATGCCTGCCTCAAATCAACCCCCGTGGATTTTTCAAAGGCAAAAATCCATGGTCATGGATTTCTGTCAGTGTAGTAACCCGGAGAGCAGAGCACTACATCCCCCGCACCATAACCCGACAAGTGTAACGAAATAGAGACTCTGCACACGCATCAAGTTACGGCAAACGGGTGACAAACAAAATCACACCTAAGCTAGGTGATCTAGACCCTAATTCAGAGTGCGCGATAAAACAAAATACATGCAGAAGCATCGGGATCGTCAAACATATAGATAATATCCAACTAATCCAAATAATTACACACATGCCCATCCCGGGCCAACATAAATCTAACAATTCATAAAATCAAAGTCATATACATATTCATACTTTATACATAGTACCCAAGTGAAAAGTAAATGTGCAGAATGCAAAAGACTCAAACTCAGACTCAAACAACTCGAAAGAAAACCACCGCATAGCTCGAACCGAACCCTGTTAGTGTAGCACCCGAAGTGCAAAGATGCCACATCCCCACACTATAGCCCAATCGACATATGAGATGGACAACCCATATATGAACCAAACTATAGCGAGCGGGAGACAAATCAAAAAACAATATAGCTAGGTGGGACTAACCTCCAAACCACGTCATACAATACATAAAATATAAACGATAGCATAGGTGACTATGTTACTAATCAAGTAGGGTTTATATCAAATGTATTCAATTCTTTCACGAACCATAACAATTACCATAATCCATAATCAACAATAAATAAAATTAGATCATAACAATTCATACGTTTATTGTAAAACTTAATCAATATACAAAATGCGTGTGGTGTGACTCGGACTTAATCACAGTACTCGACAGACCCAAAATCCCACCTAGCACTCTAAAACCTGCAAAAGAATTGAAAACAAAGTCGTGTTCAGTCTATAGGAGACTGGTGCGTATAAAACAGGGCATAAGTATAATATAAAATAATATTTAAACATTCACATTCAAGTTATAATCCCATTTGAGGTTTTCAAAATATTTCCTAGGTGGGCGAGATAAATAAATCATCAAAGGGGATTATAACAACCAATTTCCATTAGGCCTTTCTTGGCCCGGCGAGTGGGTGTGCATTATCTCCAACTAACACCTTGTGTAATTCTTTAAACATTCTTTCTATCTTTCTTTTCATGCATTACTTTCTTTCTTTGTGCACAATCATGATCACTTGCACCTTCTTCCTCCGGTTGGTGGACGGGTTAGCAAGACCCGGCCACCTCCTTCATTGACCAAAAGGGGTTACATGACTCCCCAGATGGCGCTCAGCGTCCATTCCTCGCTAACTCCTAACGAGGTCCGATTACGCCGTACATTGGTTGGAACTAGTGTGAGGGATCACCGTCGGCCCATGCCTCCCCGGATAGTCACTCACCCTAAGTCCCTGGGCCCCATTCTGTGCATTCATTCATTCATTCTCGCCAAAACATTGGGTAGGGTTCATAAAATAAAGGCTTTACGTTGTAATCATTTACTCTTGAAACGACTCTATATACATATAATAAATTTTGGCTGAAATCTTTACATGTTGGAAGTATATAGGGTCATTTAACTAGATAGTAGAGAAACCCACCTGTACGCCTCTTACCGAATAAAACCAAGAAGACAAGAAGACTTGAAAGTGTCCTATGAACCCGGTACGTCTCCGCCCTGGAGAAAACTCTACAAAAGATAACACGGTGCATTTGTGAGACTGAAGACTCTAAATGAACCACATATGACGCACGGCGATGCATTGGCGTGGTATGACATGCGTAAGAGTTAACAAACTCTCAAGCGGATGTTCATATGCACAATAAAGCCACTTAGATATATAAATGATTCAATTACTCCATGCAAGAATAAATCACGCTCATTCATTACCATTCATTCATTCATTATCGTTTATTCGTTCAATGTTCAATTCATTCTATGTTCATGCAAATAAGAAATGTAATTCATGTACATTTAACTCATATCCATATTAAATTTTCATTGCAAAAGGCATTACATAATACAGCATATTCATAACACATTTTAACGAAGCATTTGTATCAATTCAAGGTGAATGGAATCCATTAAACAAATAAGGAATGCATTTGTTTCAAAGAGAGTCACATTGTAGCACTTAACCATTTACACTTTCTTTTCAAGTTTGCACAATAAATTCATAATATAAAATTCATAAATTTAGAAAAATATATCATATATTATCAATTAATCAAGCCTATATATCATGTAATTCACATATGGGAGCCAAGAGAGTGAATGGAAAACAAGAAGAGAGGTTTGGGTGAAGTTGGGCAAAACCTGATAATATTTGGAAACGTACACGCTGTAGGAAAACTCAAATATCTTGAGTTATAGGAGTTGGAATTAAGTTTTTCTTGTTAGGTATGAAACTAGACTCAAATACCTTTCCGGTGATATATGGGTCGTTTTCTGGTTCAAAGCGAGGTGAAAATGGCGTACGCCCGAAGTTGGATGAAAGCAGTTTTCCGTTAAAGTGACGACACCAAAAAGAATTGATCATATCTCACAAACTAGAAAATAGAATGAAGTGATTCCACTTGGAGAACATTCTAGACTTCAAGAGGTTTCCGAGGGTTTAAAAATCAGGACAAACGGAGTTCGGACGAGGGAGTCGCGGCAGTGACAAAATTGCAATGAGAATCAGTCGCGTCCGCGACTGAAAAATGACCAATTTTCTAGTTGTTGTTCGCGGCCACAACCAAAAATGGTCACGAAACGGTCACGGGCGCGACCACCACTCCAGCAGTAGCAAAAGCTTCGGGAAAAACAAGGCAAGCTCGAATTTTGGCTCCCAATCTTCTTTCACACCAAACCAATGCTAGAAATCAACTCCAAACTAACATATAACATGTATATGATCATATATATCAATTAAGCAACATTTAATCCAAGAAACATGCTTTGATTCTTCAAAATCATTCATGAAACCTTTAGTATGGAATGATGATTTAATATATTTATACCTCCATGAAACAAAGTTATATGTACAAGAATCCAACTCAAAATCATCATACATATTGCATACCGAGTCATAGAATTTCATAACTAAAACCCTAAAAATAGCTCATGATTCCTCAAAGAAATTATGCATGAACTTACCTTGACGATGGAGGAGAGGAAGGGGAAAGAAAAAGATGAAGTCTTGTGGCGGTCTCCTTGAAGAAAATGGAAGAATTCCTTAGCTCTTGCTCACCTTGAATGGCTCAGTTGGAAGAGGAAAAGGAAGAAGAGGGTTTGGCTTGTTCTTGCAAGAAGGAATGAAGAAACGTGCAAGTGTGTTTTGTGTGTGTGTGCTGATCATAAAAAGAGGGAAGGAAAGGGGAAGAATTTTCAACCAAGTCCTTGTGAGACTAAATGAATGCAATCAAGTATACAATTTAAGAAAGTTACAATTAGATCCTTATCAATTAGTTAATTAGGTCCACAAGATTTAAAATGTTGCAATTAGAACCAATTACACATATAATTTCCAATTAGACAGAATTATACATGTAACACCCCGCATTTTCGGAGCAAGATACGCTGTCATTTTCGTGCGATTAGATTGTTATTTATTTAACTCGGCTTGTGCTTGAATTGCCTTATTCGTGTTTTAATAGTTTAATTGACTCGTTCGCAACCTTATGAAAATATGTGTACTTAATTAAAATGTGTGTTTAGTGTCTAATTGCTCTTTAAATTAAATTATGTGGGCTAATTTGAAATTAATAACAGTTGGGGATCTATTTCTAATTATGAGAAATTCAATTTGGACTTATTTGAACACTACTCTAAATCTTGGGGGTACTTTTATAATTTACTAACCTTTAATTAGGCTTAATTGATCTTATTTAGAAATTGGAGGACTCAATCGCACCACGTAAGTTCTCTAGGGACTTAATTGTAATTTTGGGAAAATGGATCTCTTTATACACCGAAAACTCTAGCTGCTACCATTTCATTTCTCATTTCCTCCTCTCCTCTCTTCCGAGAAGCCGCAGCGCAGCAGTTGTTGTGCCAATCTCCACCACAGCCGCAACGCCTTCTTCTCCGGCGAGGCCCCCCCCCCCCCCCATCTCAACCTTATAAGCTCAGCAACAACGGCACAACAGCTCCTCCATCTCCGCCTTTCCGCCACCGCCTCTGTTCCACCCGCACCAACGCGACTTAGCACAAGCACCACCATTCATCGTCTCCCTCTCTTGCCCAGCTCTGGAAAGGAGGCGGATTTCGCAGCACCACCCAAGCACCACCAGATAGCCACCGTCGGACCACCACCCTCACTCAGATCTGAATAGGGGCGAACGACTCCCACCTGATCCCACAATTTTACTACCATTACGCCGCCGATCGGACTCCAGCTCAGCCGCCACCATCTCCGGCGAAACAGGCGTCGACCCGCCATCATCGCCAGTGAACCACCACCCCGTCAAGGCTCATATATGGAAACCACCCTCTCTTCTTCTCCATCTCATACCACGGCAGAGTTACCGCCTCACTCGCCATCCTCCGCCACTACGAGTCACCCCTGTAAATAAGGAAAACAGGGCAAGCAGCAGTAGATCCGACGCCTCCCGTTTTCGGTTCAAGCAGCGGTACAACGGCTTCTCCTTCTCCGACGAAAATCGCCACCAGCTCAGACGCCTTTCACCGACCACCACTAGCCGCTGCCCTTTGGAATTGTAGACCCATTTTTCCCGTTTCTTTTAAGTAATTCCTTATTTAATTTAGACTTCTATTTCAATTGCTTACTTTATGAATTTCTAATTGAAAGTGTACTATGAAACTACTTAAGTGAATTGGTTTATCAGTCAATCAGATTACAGTTTGAATTCTTATTATTTCTTACCCTGCGATTTGAAGCCTACTGTATAACTGTGATGTTATTGTCGTTCCTGGAGAATACATATATAGTAATTCAGTTAAATGATGATATGTTTATACCGGTTGGTTGCTATTGTGAGTTTAATCCATGAGGAAATGGGTGGTTGGATTCCTGAAATTTAATTGTCATAATTGGTATATAAACCTTGTTTCCAGAGATGCAATTTAAGTGGGTTGATTTAATTTAAATTGATTTTGGATAGCTGAAACTAGGTAATTTATAACAAAGAAATTGTATAAATGAATGATAAATGATTTAATTGGGACACTATATTAATACTGATGAATGGTAGATAAGTAAATTCATGTATGATCCTTTTTGGTTTGTTAGATTGAATGAACTTTGAACACTAAATGACACGGCATGTATGAGAATTGTCATTTAGGGTATTGCAAACTTTTCCTAATTGTACTGTAATGAATGTTGTATGTGAATGTATATATATACACGAATATATGGTGTTGGTACATATCTATATATTGAGTTAATATGTAAGATAACCCATTTTATAGGGTTAATACTGATACCGTGTTGTAACCGTGATCCTTGGTTGAATTGATTACCTCACATATGTAATTACAAGTACGGTTTGGAATAGGGTAGTTTTAATTAGATTGAATCTTGAATTACTAAAATTGACAATGTGTGCGTAACGGTGAGTTCGAAGTAAAGCTTGGATCTTGAATAAATTATGTTAGCTCAAGAGGAGTAAGTGCTATGCTTTAGATTGAATTTATCACATAAATTAAGTGTAATCATTTGTAATTTAGTTGAGTGGCTGATAATGAAGTTATTGAATATAATATGACTTTGGTTTATTCTTAAACTTGCTCATACATTTTGTTGTCTTCGATTATGGATTTATGCTTTACACATGATCTCAATGCCTGATTATTTATTACATAAGACATTAAATGTGCATATGAACACATTCGTGACCTATCATACCTTTCTATAATTCCTGTATTCATGACACGTTATCTCATACCATTGTCGTGTGTCTTACTTGGTCTCATATTGAGTCGTGTCTCACGAGTACACTGTATTTCCTTTTCTATCACTGATCTCCAGGGTGGAGATAATCCGATCAAGTTTCATCGTCTTCTCAGTTTTTGCGTCTCGTCGTTTCTCAAGTGAGGTTTAGGATTTTGTATAGTTAAGCGACCTATGGCATTTATATGCTGATTTCTACCCTTGCATGCGAGTATACCTTACTATATATATGTATGTGTTGGATATGATATGTTTATGACCTTATGCGTGCCTCCTGCGTGGGCGGGTACCTTCGGGCTATATCCCTGCAGCGTGGGAATGTACGTGTGTGTGTCTTGTGTGGGCGGGTGCCTTCGGGCTATATCCCTGCAGCATGGCAATATATATAAAAACCAGTTTTTGAGGCATATGTAAGCGATTTTGGAAAATTCAGTTGTGTTATGATTATGTAGCGAGATTGCCATGAAAGTTGGTATATGTTATGTTATGTTCTGTTATGGGGCCCAGGAGCTACGGGTAAGGAGCCCCCGTGACGGTTAGGGCCGTCGGGGATATACCCGTGCGTAGTCTCCATCTGTATGAAGAGGATGTACCGGGACCCACCAGGAGGTTGGGTTGGGAAACGGAGTCCTGAGGGTTTGAGTAGCATTAGCACTCCCCTCGACTGTGTGGATGGTTAGGGTCGCGCAACCCTACCATCACCCGGAGTTGAGGTTGGTATGTTACTTCTGTTTTGTTATGATATGAGGAGTTGAGGTTGGAAGCTTGTACTTGTCGAGCATATGGTATGATATTTTATGGGAATCATGAATCGGAATAGAGTTTCTAAAAATGTTTTCTAAGTATATATATATATATATATATATATATATATATATATATATTTGGGTTTTGCTTTGAAATGCTTTGGTATGCAACATCTACTCCCGGTTCATGAGTCCACCCTTTTGATATGTGTTGTGCTCTGTATATATATATTGTGGGTGTGTGTTAGCCCCCTCAGTCAGTCAGTTGACTGACACCTCATTTATCTTTTAGTTTGCAGGTTTCCTTTTCGCTTGAGCTAGGCGTAAGTGAGTCCCTTGAGTCACACTTGTCAGTCTAGTTGGTATTAGGATGCATTTGTCGCATACTTTATTTATGTTATGTATTTATGTTTCACACTTGAAGGTTATGTTTATGTTCTACTTAGACTTAAACCCGTGTGGGGTTAGTACGCTAGTGTTCAGATGTTTGTAGATATTATGATGATACTTATGCTGTTTATTATGTTGGATTATGAATTGATTCGGAACTAGGTATTTATGCTAGTTGAACCCGTCACCTGCTTTGCATGTTTTGGTTTGAATGCTTCCGCTATCTATTGTTATTGGTTTTAATTGCTTCCGCATTCTGAGTTTGTCAAGTTAGATCCGCCTAGCCTAGTGTGTGAGTTGGTCTCCCATACGCTATGATTCGGATTCGGGCATGGACTTTCCATTTCGTGACCAGGTCTGGGTCTTAGTGCGGGGGATGTGGTATCCTCCGTTTGGGGTATTACATCCTTAAGTGGTATCAGAGCTCTAGGTTGCAAAACCGAGCTCTAATGTCGTGTTGTGTCTGTCTAGGTCGAATGGCGTAGGACAATTTGGTTATGTGCGCATCCGCATTATGATTTGTTGAGCTATGCATTTAAATTTTCATCACTCTGTTGAATTTATACTATGTGATGCATTGCATTTCTTGGTAACTCTTGATTGAGGTATTTCGTGGCATGAGCATTTACTAATCGACATGCATACTTTGATATTGAAGTTGTTGAGATTTTCAGAATGCCAACGCGTCAACAATACCACGATCAACCTTCTCATCCAAATCTGAATGACCGGGGACAATCTTCAACTGAATTACTGTAACACCCGAGCGCAAGGTGTCACATCCGCCACACCGAGACCCGACCCGAATATGAAATGGACGATCCATACCAGAGCCAAATCACGGCGAACGGGGACAAACACACACTCTAAGCTAAGCGGGACTAACCCTTGAACCATAAAATCAGAATAAACATTAAAGCGGAAGCAATAAATGATCATACATCATATATATATACAATGAGCATCACAGCTCCAAAAATAATTCATATACATCATCACATGCCATGACGGCCCAAAATATGTACGCTCCATAATAATATCCATATACAAATATCGAAAGTATAGTATGCAAGTGCAAGACCAAAATACAAGAGCTAGAGACGAATGCAAGACCTAGGACTCGTATTCCCGCCTAGCTCCCTCAACACCTACACAAAACAACTGAAAACCAAACGGGTTCAGTCCAAAAGGGACTGGTGGGTATAAAACAGGGCATAAATAGAATATATGACGGTAATTAAACAATCACATGCAAGCTATAATCCCAAGTGAGGTTTTTAAAGACTTTCCCAAGTGGGTGAATAGAAATCATCAAAAGGGATTATAGCGAATCATTAACATTAGGTAATTAGTGGCCCGGCGAGTGGGCGTGCATCATCTCCAACCAACACCTTGTGTAAATCCTTTAAACATTCATTCATTCATTCTTTTCATGCAATCATTCTTTTGTGCACATTCATTAACATTTACGCCTTCTTCCTCCGAGTTGGTGGTGGGTTTGCAAGGCCCGACCACCCATTCATTGACCAAAAGGGGTTACATGACTCCCCATATGGCGCTCAGCGTCCATTCCTCGCTAACTCCTAACGAGGTCCGGTTACGCCGTTCATTGGTAGAACTAGTGTGAGGGATCACCGTCGGCCCGTGCCTCCCCAGATAGCCACTCACACTAAGTCCCTGGGCCCCATTCGTGCATTCGTTCATTTCTCGCTAAAACATTAGGTAGGATTCATAAAATAAGGCTTTACGTTGAAAACATTTACTCTTTAAATTGACTCTATATATATATATTAAGTTTGGT
This sequence comes from Lantana camara, assembly GCA_037501455.1. NCBI lineage: Eukaryota > Viridiplantae > Streptophyta > Magnoliopsida > Lamiales > Verbenaceae > Lantana > Lantana camara. Next base: position 79,393,395 of record CM074861.1, on the reverse strand, counting down.
CAAAAACTTTCACAATGAAGGTATATATTGGGTCATATATCTACGTAGAAGAGAAACCCCCCCTTAAACCGTAAAAAGGAGCGAACACGAGCCTCACTGACCGGCCTCGTCTCCAACGTGATCAAAATCTGTGTAAGAGAAGTGAAGTGAGACTCAATATGACCAAATAAGACGCTCGGCAATGCAATGATCATGATGTGAATATGTAAAAGATAAGATTATGTTCATGTGCACTATTAAGGAATTAAATCATACATTCAAGTCATTCATTCAATCATTCAATTCATTCGAACTCTTAATTCCACAATTCCAATCAAATAAATCCAAATAATATTAAATATTCACTAAGCATATACAAATGTGTAAATATGTTACATTATATAAAACATATACATATATAATACATGCATACGTACAACAATGCATGCAAAATAAATGCATGAAAAACAGAGGGTGACACGCCCGTGTGACCTTTATGCACTAAGTCGTGACACCCCCGTGTCTGGGTACAGCGGACAATATGCATGATAACAGAAGGTGACACGCCCGTGTCACCGTTACAAAGCAATCCATGACACCCCCGTGTCATGCTGAACAAGGCAAAGTTGACACGCCCGTGTCAACTGTACGCTGCAGAAAAAAAACAGGGGAGTTCTCCGACAACATAAAAAACCAACCAAAACACCAATTTTCAATCGTCAAATGCAATCAAAACTTGAAGAAACATGTATCCTTACTTGAAGCACCGTAAAATCTAACATATATGCTCGTATCATGTATTGATCATCAAGATTTATCAATATCAAACCCATATACAAGTTCATCAACCAAGTCCATAAATTCCAAGACTTCAAGCATAAATTCAAGCTAAAAGCATGTATCCAAGTCTCCAACAACAAATAAGTAAATTATCCAATCCAAACCATAACCGTAGCTTCACATATTCAACCAAGAATTCATACAAAATCTCCATCTTACCTTGGATGAAAAAGAGATGAAAAGAGATGATGTTGATGATGCTTGAATGATCACAAAACCCACAAAAATGAAGCTTGAAAGAAGAAATCTTCCACCTATCTTGAGAGGGTTGGCTCGGTTGGCAAGGGAAGCAAGAGCAAATGTGTATGTAATATTTGTATGAATGAAGGAAAGGAATGATACGTAATTGCTGCTAAGTATGAAGAAGAAATGGCCAATTTGCTATTAAGCCCCTTCATTTATTAAGTCATGCAATTAGCCACAATTCCAAGACAAATGAACAATTAAGTCCTCAAAGTTCATGAAATGATCAAATAAGGTCACAAAGAAATTAAGTCAAGTTCGGGAAATTAATTCACGTTGCAATCAAGTTCGATTTAGGCAATAAATATCAACTGTAATGAATTCACAAAATACTAAATATTAAATAACTTAAGATATAATAATTAACATATATACACATTTAATATATTTAAAATAAAAATTAAGCATGTAAATCAAATATGAATAATTATGTCGCGCAATTAGGTAAACAATTACGTCATACCTGTACGGCCGAAAAGTCGGGGCGTCACAACCTCTCCCCCTTAAAAGAATCCGTCCTCGGATTCATTGATCACTCGGGAACAATCCGGGATGAAATCTTTTCATTTTATCCTCCGTCTCCCACGTAGCCTCTTCCGTTTTATCACTTCTCCATAAGACTTTAACTAGTGGGATCTGCCGATTTCGAAGCTCTTGAAATTTACGATCCAAAATCTTAATCGGCTTCTGAAAGAAGGTGAGATTCGGTTCTAACTCCATTTCCTCAACCGGGATAACTTCCGATTCATGCGGATAATATTTTCGAAGCTGAGACACATGAAATACATTATGAATTCCGGTCAAACTCGGGGGTAGGTCCAAACGGTAGGCCGTATCTCCAATTTTCTCCAAAATCTCATACGGTCCTAGATACCGAGGATTCAATTTCCCTCCTTTTCCAATCCTCGAAAATCCCTTACGAGGTGAGGCTTTCAAGAATACCCTATCACCAACCTCAAATTTAAGATCTTTCCTTCGGTGATCAGCATACCTTTTCTGTCTGTCCTGGGCTGCTTTCATCCGTTGTCTGATTATTTGGACCTTATCAATTGCCTCTTGCACGGCCTTAGAGGGTTTTTCCTTATTCCCTCCTCGTTTCACACCCTCTTGCTTCGTCCAATTCCATTCTTCCAAATCAAAGGACAACGGTGACCTGCATTTCCGTCCGTAGAGAGCCTCATATGGAGCCATTTCTATCGTTGCTTGAAAACTGTTATTATAGGTGAATTCAATCAAAGGTAATTGCTCGTTCTACGAACTCGAAAAGTCCAATGAACATGCTCTCAACATATCCTCCAAATATTTAATTAATCTCTCTGATTGCCCGTCTGTCTGAGGATGGAAAGCAGTGCTGAATTGAAGCCTTGTAGCCAGATTCCTTTGCAATTCTTGCCAAAATCTAGAAGTAAACCTCGAATCCCAATCTGATACAATGTTAACTGGTACTCCATGAAGTCGGACATTTTCATCCACACACTTCTTAGCTAATTTATTCACCTTATCCGGCATCCGAATAGCGAGAAAATGTGCCGATTTCGTCAGTCGATCCACTATTACCCAAATTCCATCTAAACCATCTTTCACTCGTGGAAGACCCGAAACGAAATCCATCGCCACTTGCTGCCATTTCCATTCTGGAATAGGTAACGGTTGCAGGAGCCCTGATGGCTTCTGATGCTCTGCCTTCACCACTTGGTAAGTCAAAAAATGTCTCATGAAGTTGATCACATCCCGTTTAAGTCCATTCCACCAATAAAATTTCTTTAAATCCTTATACATCTTATTTCCCTCGGGATGTATCGAATACCCTGATCGATGAGCTTCTTCCAATATCAACCGTTTCAACTCTTCCGGAACCACAACTCTGTTCTTAAATCTTAGAAGTCCAGTATCATCAAATCCGAACGGACTCTCTGAATCATTTCTAACTTTCTGCACCAACCTCTGAACTTCGGAATCCACTCTCTGAGCTTCAAACAATCTGTACTGAAGATCCGGTTGAACCGTAATTTTCCGAATACTAGCTCTTAGCTTGAAAGACTCAGATTCATCCATAGCTCCCACCTGAACACTTGACACGCTTGCCTTCCTACTAAGCGCATCCGCGACCACGTTGGCCTTTCCAGGATTGTATCGAATCGTACATTAATAATCTGCCAACATCTCCATCCAATGCCTCTGTCTCTTGTTTAATTCTTTCTGAGAGAACAGATATTGGAGACTCTTGTGGTCGGAAAAGATCTCAAAAGAAACTCCGTAAAGATAGTGTCTCCACTTTCCCAAAGCGAAGATCACTGCTGCAAGCTCGAGATCGTGAGTGGGATAATTCTGTTCATGATCTTTCAATTTTCTCGAGGCATAAGCTATCACCTTACCATTCTGCATCAAAACACATCCCACCCCTTCTTTCGAGGCGTCCGTATAAACCATGTATCCTTCAGTACCCTCGGGAAGTGCTAATACAGGTGCAGTGGTTAATTTTTCCTTCAAAAGTTGAAAACTAGCTTCGCATGCCTTATCCCACTCAAATTTAGCTTCCTTCTTAGTTAATCGAGTTAAAGGACCGGCTATCTTCGAAAAATCCTTCACAAACCTTCGGTAATAACCTGCCAATCCCAAGAAACTTCTAACCTCGGAAGCATTTTTGGGACTCTGCCACTGAATAACCGTCTCGATCTTTGAAGGATTAACTTCCAAACCCTTACTTGAAATAATATGGCCTACAAAAGCAACCTGGTCGATCCAAAACTCACACTTACTAAACTTCGCATACAACCGGTGCTCTCTCAACGTCTCCAATACCAATTTGAGATGCCTAGCATGATCTTCCGGTGTCTTTGAATACACAAGAATGTCATCAATGAAGATTACGACGAATTTATCCAAATAGGGCTGAAAAATCCGATGCATCATATCCATAAATGCTGCAGGGGCATTTGTCAAACCAAACGGCATCACTACGAACTCATAATGCCCATACCGGGTATTGAATCCTGTCTTTGGTATATCCTCTTCCCGGATTTTTAACTGGTAGTAGCCTTGCCTTAAATCCAATTTCGAATAAACCTTTGAACCTTGTAGCATATCAAATAAATCCTCAATGTGGGGCAACGGGTACTTATTCTTGATAGTCATCCGATTAAGCTCCCGATAATCTATACACATTCTCAACGACCCCCCTTTCTTCTTGAAAAAGAGAACCGGAGCACCCCACGGAGATGAACTCGGTCGGATATATCCATTCTTAAGTAATTCCTCGAGTTGAATCTTCAACTCCTTCAACTCTGCCGGAGCCATTCTATAAGGAGTCTTGGAGTAAGGTTCTGATCTCGGATATAAATCAATAACAAATTCGATCTCCCGATCCGGTGGTAGAGAACCCAAATTTTTTGGAAATACATCGGGATATTCCTTTACTACGGCCGTCTCCTCAAAACTTGATTGATCCTTCGGTTTATTAAGGAGATAGGCAATAAATCCCATGGCTCCATCCTTTACCAACTTGCGAGCTTCCATAAACGATAAAAAAAATACATTCTTGGACCCAACTTCTCCAATCAACTCTTCACCCAATTTTTTCTTCTTCTTAAAACAATCAACTTCGGCCCGGTGCCGATACACCCAATCCATCCCGAAGATTTCCCCATACTTCTTCATAGGCATAACAATGAAATATGCCGGATAACCTTTCCCCTCTATCAAAACAAAAGAACCCCTGACGATCCGATCTGTCTGCAAACTACCTCCAAGAGGCGAACTCACATAATAACAGGAATTTGAGCAAATAACAGGTAGGCACAGAGAGTCACATAGATCAGAAGATATAAAAGTATGCGTGGCACCCCGATCGAATAATGCATGAATGCTCCTGTTATAAATGCAAACGGTACCTTCCACCACGGCGTTTGGGTCGACCTCAACATTCAGCTCCTCGCTCTCAAGAGCATAGGCTCGTGCCTGAACCATCGGTCTCTGAGCTCCAGCTTGATATCCTGGAATCTTGTCCGGGCATGCAAAAGCCATATGATCTCCTTTCCCACAAATCAAACATAACTTCAATCTTTTTCGGCAATTGTTATAAGAATGAGTTGGCCATCCACAATAAGTACACGGTGGCTGATCCACAATAAGAATGAGGTGGTCGTGGAACGGGTGCAATCGGACCTCCTACTCTAGGCTTCTTGAAAGGCCCTTTTTGTGGTGGAGTTGGTACATTCATTGTCCTCTTTCCTTTGTTAAATCCCCAGCCGGATCCTGACCCTTGTCCTTGGCGATAAGCTGGCCTCCTAGCATTCACCGAATCTTCAACCTTTAAGGGTTTTGAAGTAGCCTTCGCCCAAGTGCTCGTATTAACTGTCTCTAGAGCTATCTGAATATCCGGTCGAAGCCCCTGAACAAACTGCATAGCCTTATGATGTCATTGCCTGCTATATTTGGTGCATAGCGGGATAACCTCTCATACTCTGAAATATATTCGGCCACATACCTCGATCCTTGCTTCAATTCAGTGAATTCCCTAAGCCTTGGAGTCCGGGATGCGAGAGGGATGAACTTATTCTGGAATTCCCTTGTAAATATTTCCCAATTGATCTCCACTCCAGCTGCTTCCAATACAATTCGAGTGCTTTCCCACCAAGAGTTGGCTTCCCCCTGTATTAAAGTGATGATGCATCGAGCCTTCTATCGGGACTCACATGGAATGAGCTCCCATATCCTCTCAACTTCCTTCAGCCACATTTCCGCCTGCATATCATTTCCCTTGAAGAACTTGGGAGGTCTTTGATTCTGAAACTCCCTAAGTATAATAGAAAGCGGTGCCTCGGGCGGTACAACAGGTGCAGGTGGTGCTGGAGGTGTCGGTGGTACATAATCTCATAGCCTTTGATCTATGACATTGATAACTGAATTAACAAAGGCCTCTGCCGGCGGTGGTTGTGGATGTGGAGGTGTAGGAGTACGATCACGATGATGACGTCGTCCTGGAGATCGATCACGATGTCTACGTGGAGGCATCCTGTCAATAAACACTAAAAATGCGTGCTATTTTTAGTCTATGCATGTTAATGCAAATAATTCAATCAAAATTCAAAATTTAAATCAATTAAGCACAAAAGAGATGCATTGCAACACATTGTCAAGTAGTCCCTAAGCCGAACGACCTAGACTGACTCACACGACACGGAAGCCCGGGTTTTGCAACCCTAAGCTCTGATACCACTTAAGGATGTAACACCCGAGCGCAACGTGTTACATCCCCCGCACCGAGACCTGGCCCGAATATGAAATGGACGATCCATACCCGAGCCAAATCACGGTGAACGGGGACAAACACACACTCTAAGCTAGGCGGGACTAATCCTTGAACCATAAAATCAGAATAAACATTAAAGCGGAAGCAATAAACGATCATACATCATATATATATACCATGAGCATCACAGCTCCAAAAATAATTCATATACATCATCACATGCCATCACGGCCCAAAATATGTACGCTCGATAATAATATCCATATACAAATATCGAAAGTATAGTATGCAAGTGCAAGACCAAAATACAAGAGCTAGAGACGAATGCAAGACCAAGGACTCGTATTCCTGCCTAGCTCCCTCAAGACCTGCACAAAAAAACTAAAAACCAAATGGGTTCAGTCCAAAAGGGACTGGTGGGTATAAAACAGGGCATAAATAGAATATATGATGGTAATTAAACAATCACATGCAAGCTATAATCCCAAGTGAGGTTTTTAAAGACTTTCCCAAGTGGGTGAATAGAAATCATCAAAAGAGATTATAACGAATCGTTAACATTAGGTCATTAGTGGCCCGGCGAGTGGGCGTGCATTATCTCCAACCAACACCTTGTGTAAATCCTTTAAACATTCATTCATTCATTCTTTTAATGCAATCATTCTTTTGTGCACATTCATTAACATTTACACCTTCTTCCTCCGAGTTAGTGGTGGGTTTGCAAGGCCCCACCACCCATTCATTGACCAAAGGGGGTTACATGACTCCCCAGATGGCACTCAGCGTCTATTCCTTGCTAACTCCTAATGAGGTCCGGTTACCCCGTTCATTGGTGGAAATAATGTGAGGGATCACCGTCGGCCCGTGCCTCCCCGGATAGCCACTCACACTAAGTCCCTGGGCCCCATTCGTGCATTCGTTCATTTCTCGCCAAAACATTAGGTAGGATTCATAAAATAAGGCTTTACGTTGAAAACATTTACTCTTTAAATTGACTCTATATATATATATTATGTTTGGTCGAAAACTTTCACATTGAAGGTATATATTGGGTCATATATCTACGTAGAAGAGAAACCCACCTTAAACCGCAAAAAGGAGCGAACACGAGCCTCACTGACCGGCCTCGTCTCCAACGTGATCAAAATCTGTGCAAGAGAAGTGAAGTGAGACTCAATATGACCAAATAAGACGCTCGGCAATGCAATGATCATGATGTGAATATGTAAAAGATAAGATTTTGTTCATGTGCACTATTAAGGAATTAAATCATACATTCAAGTCATTCATTCAATCATTCAATTCATTCGAACTCTTAATTCCACAATTCCAATCAAATAAATCCAAATATTATTAAATATTCACTAAACATATATAAATGTGTAAATATGTTACATTATATAAAACATATAAATATATAATACATGTATACGTACAGCCATGCATGCAAAACAAATGCATGAAAAGCAAAGGGTGACATTCCCGTGTCACCTTTATACACTAAGTCGTGACACCCCCGTGTCTGGGTACAGCGGACAATATGCATGAGAACAGAAGGTGACACGCCCGTGTCACCATTACAAAGCAATCCGTGACACCCCCGTGTCACGCTGAACAAGGCAAAGTTGACACGCCTGTGTCAACTGTACGCTGCAGAAAAAAAACAGGGGAGTTCTCCGACAACATCAAAAACCAACCAAAACACCAATTTTCAATCGTCAAATGCAATCAAAACTTGAAGAAACATGTATCCTTACTTAAAGCACCGTAAAATCTAACATATATGCTCGTATCATGCATTGATCATCAAGATTTATCAATATCAAACCCATATACAAGTTCATCAACCAAGTCCATAAATTCAAAGACTTCAAGCATAAATTCAAGCTAAAAGCATGTATTCAAGTCTCCAACAACAAATAAGTAAATTATCCAATCCAAACCATAACCCTAGCTTCACATATTCAACCAAGAATTCATACAAAATCTCCATCTTACCTTGGATGAAAAAGAGATGAAAATAGATGATGTTGATGATGCTTGAATGATCACAGAACCCACAAAAATGAAGCTTGAAAGAAGAAATCTTCCACCTATCTTGAGATGGTTGGCTCGGTTGGCAAGGGAAGCAAGAGCAAATGTGTATGTAATGTTTGTACGAATGAAGGAAAGGAATGATACGTAATTGCTACTAAGTATGAGGAAGAAATGGCCAATTTGCTATTAAGCCCCTTCATTTGTTAAGTCATGCAATTAGCCACAATTCCAAGACAAGTGAACAATTAAGTCCTCAAAGTTCATGAAATGATCAAATAAGGTCACAAAGAAATTAAGTCAAGTTCGGGAAATTAATTCACGTTGCAATCAAGTTCGATTTAGGCAATAAACATCAACTGTAATGAATTCACAGAATACTAAATATTAAATAACTTCGGATATATTCATTAACATATATACACATTTAATATATTTAAAATAAAAAATAAGCATGTAAATCACATATGAATAATTATATCGCGTAATTAGGTAAACAATTACGTCATACCTGTACGGCCGAAAAGTCGGGGCGTCACAACCTCTCCCCCTTAAAAGAATCCGTCCTCGGATTCATTGATCACTCGGGAACAATTCTGGATGAAATCTTTTCATTTTATCCTCCGTCTCCCACGTAGCCTCTTCCGTTTTATCACTTCTCCATAAGACTTTAACTTGTGGGATCTGCCGATTTCGAAGCTCTTGAAATTTACGATCCAAAATCTTAATCGGCTTCTGAACGAAGGTGAGATTCGGTTCTAACTCCATTTCCTCAACGGGGATAACTTCCGATTCATGCGGATAATATTTTCGAAGCTGAGACACATGAAATACATTATGAATTCCGGTCAAACTCGGGGGTAGGTCCAAACGGTAGGCCGTATCTCCAATTTTCTCCAAAATCTCATACGGTCCTAGATACCGAGGATTCAATTTCCCTCCTTTTCCAATCCTCGAAAATCCCTTACTAGGTGAGGCTTTCAAGAATACCCTATCACCAACCTCAAATTTAAGATCTTTCCTTCGGTGATCAGCATAGCTTTTCTATCTGTCCTGGGCTGCTTTCATCCGTTGTCTGATTATTTGGACCTTATCAATTGCCTCTTGCACGGCCTTAGAGGGTTTTTCCTTATTCCCTCCTCGTTTCACACCCTCTTGCTTCGTCCAATTCCATTCTTCCAAATCAAAGAACAACGGTGACCTGCATTTCCGTCCGTAGAGAGCCTCATATGGAGCCATTTCTATCGATTCTTGAAAACTGTTATTATAGGCGAATTCAATCAAAGGTAATTGCTCGTTCCACGAACTTAAAAAGTCCAATGAACATGCTCTCAGCATATCCTCCAAATATTTAGTTAATCTCTCTGATTGCCCGTCTGTCTGATGATGGAAAGCAGTGCTGAATTGAAGCCTTGTAGCCAGATTCCTTTGCAATTCTTGCCAAAATCTAGAAGTAAACCTCGAATCCCGATCTGATACAATGCTAACCGGTACTCCATAAAGTTGGACAATTTCATCCACACACTTCTTAGCTAATTTATTCACCTTATTCGACATCCGAATAGCGAGAAAATGTGCCGATTTCGTCACTCGATCCACTATTACCCAAATTCCATCTAAACCACCTTTCACTCGTGGAAGACCCGAAACGAAATCCATCGCCACTTGCTGCCATTTCCATTCTGGAATAGGTAACGGTTGCAGTAGCCCTGATGGCTTCTGATGCTCTGCCTTCACCACTTGGCAAGTCTTATGAAGTTGATCACATCCCGTTTAAGTCCATTCCACCAATAAAATTTTTTTGAATCCTTATACATCTTATTTCCCCCGGGATGTATCGCATACCCTGATCGATGAGCTTCTTCCAATATCAACCGTTTCAACTCTTCCGGAACCACAACTCTGTTCTTAAATCTTAGAAGTCCAGTATAATCAAATCCGAACGGACTCTCTGAATCATTTCTAACTCTCTGCACCAACCTCTGAACTTCGGAATCCACTCTCTGAGCTTCAAACAATTTGTGCTGAAGATCAGGTTGAACCGTAATATTCCGCATACTAGCTCTTAGCTTGAAAGACTCAGATTCATCCATAGTTCCCACCTGAACACTTGACACGCTCGCCTTCCTACTAAGCGCATCCTCGACCACGTTGGCCTTTCCAGGAAGGTATCGAATCGTACACTCATAATCTGCCAACATCTCCATCCAATGTCTCTGTCTCTTGTTTAATTCGTTCTGAGAGAACGGATACTGGAGACTCTTGTGGTCGGAAAAGATCTCAAAAGAAACTCCGTAAAGATAGTGTCTCCACTTTCCCAAAGCGAATATCGCTGCTGCAAGCTCGAGATCGTGAGTGGGATAATTCTGTTCATGATCTTTCAATTTCCTCGAGGCATAAGCTATCACCTTACCATTCTGCATCAAAACACATCCCACCCCTTCTTTCGAGGCGTCCGTATAAACCATGTATCCTTCAGTACCCTCGGGAAGTGCTAATATAGGTGCAGTGGTTAATTTTTCCTTCAAGAGTTGAAAACTCGCTTCGCATGCCTCGTCCCACTCAAATTTAGCTTCCTTCTTAGTTAATTGAGGTAAAGGACCGGCTATCTTCGAAAAATCCTTCACAAACCTTCGGTAATAACCTGCCAATCCCAAGAAACTTCTAACCTCGGAAGCATTTTTGGGACTCTGCCACTGAATAACCGTCTCGATCTTTGAAGGGTCAACTTCCAAACCCTTACTTGAAATAGTATGGCCTACAAAAGCAACCTTGTCGATCCAAAACTCACACTTACTAAACTTCGCATACAACCGGTGCTCTCTCAACGTCTCCAATACCAATTTGAGATGCCTAGCATGATCTTCCGGAATCTTTGAATACACGAGAATGTCATCAATGAAGATTACGTCGAATTTATCCAAATAGGGCTGAAAAATCCGATGCATCATATCCATAAATGCTGCAGGGGCTTTTGTCAAACCAAACGGCGTCACTACGAACTCATAATGCCCATACCGGGTATTGAATCCTGTCTTTGGTATATCCTCTTCCCGGATTTTTAACTGGTAGTAGCCTTGCCTTAAATCCAATTTCGAATAAACCTTTGAACCTTGCAGCATATCAAATAAATCCTCAATGTGGGGCAACAGGTACTTATTCTTGATAGTCATCCGATTAAGCTCCCGGTAATCTATACACATTCTCAACGACCCCCCTTTCTTCTTGAAAAAGAGAACCGGAGCACCCCACGGAGATGAACTCGGTCGGATATATCCACTCTTAAGTAATTCCTCGAGTTGAATCTTCAACTCCTTCAACTCTGCCGGAGCCATTCTATAAGGAGTCTTGGAGTAAGGTTCTGATCCTGGATATAAATCAATAACAAATTCGATCTCCCGATCCAGTGGTAGAGAACCCAAATTTTCTGGAAATACATCGGGATATTCCTTTACTACGGCCGTCTCCTCAAAACTTGATTGATCCTTCTGTTTATTAAGGAGATAGGCAATAAATCCTATGGCTCCATACTTTACCAACTTGCGAGCTTCCATAAACGATAAAAAAAATACATTCTTGGACCCAACTTCTCCAATCAACTCTTCACCCAATTTTATCTTCTTCTTAAAACAATCAACTTCGGCCCGGTGCCGATACAACCAATCCATCCCGAAGATTACCCCATACTTCTTCATAGGCATAACAATGAAATCTGCCGGATAATCTTTCCCCTCTATCAAAACTGAACAACCCCTGACGCTCCGAGCTGTCTGCAAACTACCTCGAAGAGGCGAACTCACATAATAACAGGAATTTGAGCAAATAACAGGTAGGCACAGAGAGTCACATAGATAAGAAGATATAAAAGTATGCATGGCACCCGGATCGAATAATGCATGAATACTCCTGTTATGAATGCAAACGGTACCTTCCACCACAGTGTTTGGGTCGACCTCAACATTCAGCTCCTCGCTCTCAAGAGCATAGGCTCGTGCCTGAACCATCGGTCTCTGAGCTCCAGCTTGATATCCTGGAATCTTGTCCGGGCATGCAAAAGCCATATGATCTCCTTTCCCACAAATCAAACACAACTTCAATCTTTCTCGGCAATTGTTATAAGAATGAGTTGGCCATCCACAATAAGTACACGGTGGCTGATCATTGCGAGATCCTTTAGGAACCGGTGGAGCCTGAGGTGGTCGTGGAACGGGTGAAATCGGACCTCCTATTCTAGGCTTCTTGAAAGGCCCTTTTTGTGGTGGAGTTGGTACATTCATCGGCCTCTTTCCTTTGTTAAATCCCCAGCCGGATCCTGACCCTTGTCCTTGGCGATAAGCTGGCCTCCTAGCATTCATCGAATCTTCAACCTTTAAGGGTTTTGAAGTAGCCTTCGCCCTGTATTAAAGTGATGGTGCATCGAGCCTTCTCTCGGGACTCACATGGAATGAGCTCCCATATCATCTCAACTTCCTTCAGCCACATTTCCCCCTGCATATCATTTCCCTTGAAGAACTTGGGAGGTCTTTGATTCTGAAACTCCCTAAGTATAATAGAAAGCGGTGCCTCGTGCGGTACAACAGGTGCAGGTGGTGTTGGAGGTACCGGTGGTACATAATCTCGTAGCCTTTGATCTATGATATTGATAACTGAATTAACAAAGGCCTCTGCCGGCGGTGGTTGTGGATGTGGAGGTGTAGGAGTACGATCACGATGATGACGTCGTCCTGGAGATCGATCACGATGTCTACGTGGAGGCATCCTGTCAATAAACACTAAAAATGCGTGCTATTTTTAGTCTATGCATGTTAATGCAAATAATTCAATCAAAATTCAAAATTTAAATCAATTAAGCATAAAAGAGATGCATTGCAACACATTGTCAAGTAGTCCCTAAGCCGAACGACCTAGACTGACTCACACGACACGAAAGCCCGGGTTTTGCAACCCTAACCTCTGATACCACTTAAGGATGTAACACCCGAGCGCAAGGTGTCACATCCCCCGCACCGAGACCCGACCCGAATATGAAATTGATGATCCATACCCGAGCCAAATCATGGCGAACGGGGACAAACACACACTCTAACCAAGGCGGGACTAACCCTTGAACCATAAAATCAGAATAAACATTAAAGCGGAAGCAATAAACGATCATACATTATATATATATACCATGAGAATCACAGCTCCAAAAATAATTCATATACATCATCACATGCCATCACGGCCCCAAATATGTACGCTTCATAATAATATCCATATACAAATATCGAAAGTATAGTATGCAAGTGCAAGACCAAAATACAAGAGCTAGAGACGAATGCAAGACCTAGGACTCGTATTCCCGCCTAGCTCCCTCAACACCTGCACAAAACAACTGAAAACCAAACGGGTTTAGTCCAAAAGGGACTGGTGGGTATAAAACAGGGCATAAATAAAATATATGATGGTAATTAAACAATCACATGCAAGCTATAATCCCAAGTGAGGTTTTTAAAGACTTTCCCAAGTGGGTGAATAGAAATCATCAAAAGAGATTATAACGAATTATTAACATTAGGTCATTAGTGGCCCGGCGAGTGGGCGTGCATTATCTCCAACCAACACCTTGTGTAAATCCTTTAAACATTCATTCATTCATTCTTTTCATGCAATCATTCTTTTGTGCACATTCATTAACATTTACACCTTCTTCCTCCGAGTTAGTGGTGGGTTTGCAAGGCCCCACCACCCATTCATTGACCAAAGGGGGTTACATGACTCCCCAGATGGCACTCAGCGTCTATTCCTTGCTAACTCCTAACGAGGTCCGGTTACCCCGTTCATTGGTGGAAATAATGTGAGGGATCACCGTCGGCCCGTGCCTCCCCGGATAGCCACTCACACTAAGTCCCTGGGCCCCATTCGTGCATTCGTTCATTTTTCGCCAAAACATGAGGTAGGATTCCTAAAATAAGGCTTTACGTTGAAAACACTTACTCTTTAAATTGACTTTATATATATATATTAAGTTTGGTCGAAAACTTTCACATTGAAGGTATATATTGGGTCATATATCTACGTAGAAGAGAAACCCACCTTAAACCGCAAAAAGGAGCGAACACGAGCCTCACTGACCCGCCTCGTCTCCAACGTGATCAAAATATGTGCAAGAGAAGTGAAGTGAGAGTCAATATGACCAAATAAGACGCTCGGCAATGCAATGATCATGATGTGAATATGTAAAAGATAAGATTTTGTTCATGTGCACTATTAAGGAATTAAATCATACATTCAAGTCATTCATTCAATCATTCAATTCATTCGAACTCTTAATTCCACAATTCCAATCAAATAAATCCAAATAATATTAAATATTCATTAAACATATACAAATGTGTAAATATGTTACACTATATAAAACATATACATATATAATACATGCATACGTACAGCCATGCATGCAAAACAAATGCATGAAAAACAGAGGGTGACACGCCCGTGTCACCTTTATACACTAAGTCGTGACACCCCCGTGTCTGGGTACAGCGGACAATATGCATGAGAACAGAAGGTGACACGCCCGTGTCACCATTACAAAGCAATCCGTGACACCCCCGTGTCACGCTGAACAAGGCAAAGTTGACACGCCTGTGTCAACTGTACGCTGCAGAAAAAAAACAGGGGAGTTCTCCGACAACATCAAAAACCAACCAAAACACCAATTTTCAATCGTCAAATGCAATCAAAACTTGAAGAAACATGTATCCTTACTTGAAGCACCGTAAAATCTAACATATATGCTCGTATCATGCATTGATCATCAAGATTTATCAATATCAAACCCATATACAAGTTCATCAACCAAGTCTATAAATTCCAAGACTTCAAGCATAAATTCAAGCTAAAATCATGTATTCAAGTCTCCAACAACAAATAAGTAAATTATCCAATCCAAACCATAACCCTAGCTTCACATATTCAACCAAGAATTCATACAAAATCTCCATCTTACCTTGAATGAAAAAGAGATGAAAAGAGATGGAGTGAGATGATGTTGATGATGCTTGAATGATCACAAAACCCACAAAAATGAAGCTTGAAAGAAGAAATCTTCCACCTATCTTGAGAGGGTTGGCTCGGTTGGCAAGGGAAGCAAGAGCAAATGTGTATGTAATGTTTGTATGAATGAAGGAAAGGAATGATACGTAATTGCTGCTAAGTATGAAGAAGAAATGGCCAATTTGCTATTAAGCCGCTTCATTTATTAAGTCATGCAATTAGCCACAATTCCAAGACAAGTGTACAATTAAGTCCTCAAAGTTCATGAAATGTTCAAATAAGGTCACGAAGAAATTAAGTCAAGTTCGGGAAATTAATTCACGTCGCAATCAAGTTCGATTTAGGCAATAAATATCAACTGTAATGAATTCACAGAATACTAAATATTAAATAACTTAGGATATAATAATTAACATATATACACATTTAATATATTTAAAATAAAAATTAAGCACGTAAATCACATATGAATAATTATGTCACGCAATTAGGTAAACAATTACGTCATACCTGTACGGCCAAAAAGTCGGGGCATCACAATTACCGGCAATGATGTACCGAGAAGTTAGGACACTTAATCCTCCTCAATTTCGGGAAGGGGATCATATAAGGGCCGAAGAGTGGCTTTTGGAATTAGAGGGCATTTTTTAGATTTGGCGATGCAACTCTCAAGATATGGATCGCCTTGCTACGTTCCTCCTACAAAGACAGACAAGGCAATGGTGGAAAAGACTTGAACGAAGATTTGCACCGGTCATTTTACAAGAGGTTTGCATCTTGTTCGAGAATTCCAAAAGAGGTTTGCACCGGTCATTTTACAAGAACGAAGATTTGAAGAATTCCTCAATTTAAAACAAGGAGAAAGAACCGTTGTGGACTACCTAGGACAATTCGAGAGTTTGGGCATTCATGTGCCCCACCTTAAGAGTAATGATCGGGTCAAGGCTAGATACTTTATGGAAGCTCTTCGGGAGGAGTTCAAGGAAGCCTTAATTGCTGAGGATACAAGCACATAGGATAAGGCCACGGAGAAAGCATTACGAGTTGAAAATAGGTAGTTGACAAAAAGTAAGGAAAGAAATGTGTCGGGGCCTAGGCCTGAGCTTGGCTTATGCTCAAATTTATACGTGAGAGAGAGATCCAATCAACAGGGAACTCGAACCAAGAAGATTCGTGGAAAGAAGCATAAGAACAAAAACCCTCGAAAGCTGAAGAAAAAAATCCAACCGTGTACCCATTGTGGGGGAACCAACCACGCTTACGACGCGTGTCGGGATCGATTGAAGAGGTGCTATGCTTGTGGGTCGAAAGGAGCACAAGGTTTTCGATTGTGATCGATCGAGAGCTAACAAACAACAAATACGAGATCAACGACTTTAAATCGGAGATCAAGATGAACCCGAATATTGAGGTATTAGCATTCATGGCATTTGCATACATGCATCGCTTAAATACTCTTACCTTGTTTTGCTTGATGTAGGTGATGACTATTGTTATTTTAATTGTGATAACCTGGATACCTGATATAGTATTTGTAACCTGAAATTTCTACTTGTTTTGGACAGTTGCTGAAATGAATGAATTATGTACTTATGTGAACTATTCATGCCTTTGTGATTTAAAACTCTCTTGATTGCTCACTGACTTCTCATGTAGTATACATACATACTGTAACCTTGTTTTACAGAGATTCCATCGCGATATCCCCCTTGAGTTGAGGTATGAGCATTGAATCTATACTCAAGGGGATACCGATATCAGTTGTATAAGGTACACCAAACATGTATCGTATACTTTTCATCAAGTGTTATTCTAATGTGTGTATGTATGAATAATTGATCAGTGGATTTGTGCGCCAGAGAGACCTTAGGTTCCCTCTTTTACGTGCTTGGGAGATGTTAATTCTCTCAATTTATATGTTAGAGAGTCGCAGGATTCTCTACTTATGTGATAGAAAGATGTTGGATTCTTTCTAAGCTTTGTGCACGAGAGATGTTCGATTCTCTTATACTTAGGCTTTCGGGAGATGCTGGATTCTCTTGAATTTAGGGGTTTAAGAAATGTTGGAATTTCTTGAACTAGAATGTTGGAAGATGCTGGAATCTGTCCAACTTAGGCTGAGAGACGGGGTTCTCTCAATTGTCTGCTCGAGAGACGGGGCTCTCTCTTATGTCATCGAGAGACGGGGGTCTCTCCCTTTCTGTGTTCGAGAGACGGGGTTCTCTCACCTTTTGTGCTGAGAGATGGGATTCTCTCTTGTTTGTTGAGGTTGCGTTACGCGTTGTCCTGGCTACGGTCTGCGGTGACGAGTTTGCGACGCCATCTAAGTTGAGTGCAATGACAACTATTCGTCTTATGGGAATGATGAACTACTTGATGAAAGCAACGATCCAGTACTCGAATGGATCCCAATGGCAACGAGACATCGCGAGAAAGGTTCAGTAAAGACAATGAGAGTAAACTTCACAACGGAGGCTAAGTTTTAGGCAGCTCCTCGAGAAAGGGTAATTCACTATCACTCAAAGCTTTTCCAGCTCAGCAGTGGAACCTGGGGACCAGGTTCTCTTAAGGGGGGAAGGTTGTAACACCCCGCATTTTCGGAGCAAGATACGCTGTCGTTTTCGTGCGATTAGATAGTTATTTATTTAACTCGGCTTGTGCTTGAATTGTCTTATTCGTGTTTTAATAGTTTAATTGACTCGTTTGCAACCTTATGAAAATATGTGTACTTAATTAAAATGTGTGTTTAGTGTCTAATTGCTCTTTAAATTAAATTATGTGGGCGAATTTGAAATTAATAACAGTTGGGGATCTATTTCTAATTATGAGAAATTCAATTTGGACTTATTTGAACACTACTCTAAATCTTGGGGGTACTTTTATAATTTCCTAACCTTTAATTAGACTTAATTGATCTTATTTAGAAATTGGAGGACTCAATCGCACCACGTAAGTTCTCCAGGGACTTAATTGTAATTTTGGGAAAATGGACCTCTTTATACGCTGAAAACCCTAGCTACTACCATTTCATTTCTCATTTCCTCCTCTCCTCTCTTCCGAGAAGCAGCAGCGCAGCAGTTGTTGTGCTAATCTCCACCACCGCTGCAACCCCTTCTTCTCTGGAGAGACCCCCCCTCCAAATCTCAGCATTATAAGCTCAGCAACAACGGCACAACAGCTCCTCCATCTCCGCCTTTCCGCCACCGTCTCTGTTCCACCGGCACCAACGCGACTTAGCACAAGCACCACCATTCATCGTCTCTCCCTCTCTTGCCCAGCTCTGGAAAAGAGGCGGATTTCGCAGCACCACCCAAGCACCACCAGATAGCCACCGTCGGACCACCACCCTCACTCAGATTTGAACAGGGGCGAACGACTCCCACCTGATCCCGCAATTTTACCACCATTACGCCACCGTTCAGACTCTAGCTCAGCCGCCCCCATCTTCGGCGAAACACCATCCCGTCAAGGCTCAGATATGGAAACCACCCTCTCTTCTTCTCCGTCTCACACCACGGCAGAGTTAGCGCCTCACTCGCCATCCTCCGCCACCACGAGTCACCCCACAATTTTACTACCATTACGCCGCCGATCAGACTCCAGCTCAGCCGCCACCATCTCCGGCGAAACAGGCGTCGACCCGCCATCATCGCCAGTGAACCACCACCCCGTCAAGGCTCATATATGGAAACCACCCTCTCTTCTTCTCCATCTCATACCACGGCAGAGTTACCGCCTCACTCGCCATCCTCCGCCACTACGAGTCACCCCTGTAAATAAGGAAAACAGGGCAAGCAACAGTAGATCCGATGCCTCCCCCTTTCGGTTTAACCAGCTGTGCAACAGCTTTTCCTTCTCCGACGAAAATCGCCACCATCTCAGACGCCTTTCACCGACCACCATTAGCCGCTGCTCTTTGAAATTGTAAACCCATTTTTCCCGTTTCTTTTAAGTAATTCCTTATTTAATTTAGACTTCTATTTCAATTGCTTAGTTTATGAATTTCTAATTGAAAGTGTACTATGAAACTACTTAAGTGAATTGGTTTATCAGTCAATCAGATTACAGTTTGAATTCTTATTATTTCTTACCCTCCGATTTGGAGCCTACTGTATAACTGTGATGTTATTGTCGTTCCTGGAGCATACATATGTAGTAATTCAGTTAAATGATGATATGTTTATACTGGTTGGTTGCTATTGTGAGTTTAATCCATGAGGAAATGGGTGGTTGGATACCTGAAATTTAATTGTCATAATTGCTATATAAACCTTATTTCCACAGATGCAATTTAAGTGGGTTGATTTAATTTAAATTAATTTTGGATAGCTGAAACTAGGTATTTTATAACAAAGAAATTGTATAAATGAATGATAAATGATTTAATTGGGACATTATATTAATACTGATGAATGGTAGATAAGTAAATTCATATATGATCCTTTTTGGGTTGTTGGATTGAATGAACTTTGAACACTAAATGACTCGGCATGTATGAGAATTGTCATTTAGGGTATTGCAAACTTTTCCTAATTGTACTGTAATGAATGTTGTATGTGAATGTATATATATACACGAATATATGGTGTTGGTATATATCTATATATTGAGTTAATATGTAAGATAACCCATTTTATAGGGTTAATACTGATACCGTGTTGTAACCGTGATCCTTGGTTGAATTGATTACCTCACATACGTAATTACAAGTGCGGTTTGGAATAGGGTAGTTTTAATTAGATTGAATCTTGAATTACTAAAATTGACAATATGTGCGTAACGGTGAGTTCGAAGTAAAGCTTGGATCTTGAATAAATCATGTTAGCCCAAGAGGAGTAAGTGTTATGCTTTAGATTGAATTTATCAAATAAATTAAGTGTAATCATTTGTAATTTAGTTGAGTGGCTGAGTATGAAGTTATTGAATATAATGTGACTTTGGTTGATTCTTAAACTTGCTCATACATTTTGTTGTCTTCGATTATGGATTTATGCTTTACACATGATCTCAATACCTGATTATTTATTACGTAAGACATTAAATGTGCATATGAAC
Source organism: Lantana camara (assembly GCA_037501455.1). Lineage (NCBI taxonomy): Eukaryota > Viridiplantae > Streptophyta > Magnoliopsida > Lamiales > Verbenaceae > Lantana > Lantana camara. The sequence continues at coordinate 79,372,952 of CM074861.1, read as the reverse complement.
ACATTCGTGACATATCATACCATTCTATAATTCCTGTATTCATGACACGTTATCTCATACCATTGTCGTGCGTCCTACTTGGTCTCATATTAAGTCATGTCTCACGAGTACATTGTATTTCCTTTTCTGTCAGTGATCTCCAGGGTGGAGACAATCCGATCAAGTTTCATAATCTTCTCAGTTTCTGCGTCTCGTCGTTTCTCAGGTGAGGTTTAGGATTTTGTATAGTTAAGCGACCTATAGCCTTTATATGCTGATTTCTACCCTTACATGCGAGTATACCTTACTATAGATATGTATTTGTTGGATATGATATGTTTATGACCTTATGCGTGCTTCTTGCGTGGGCGGGTGCCTTCGGGCTATATCCCTGCAGTGTGGGAATATATATAAAAACCAGTCTTTGAGGCATATGTAAGCTATTTTGGAAAATTCAGTTGTGTTTTGATTATGTAGCGAGATTGCTATGAAAGTTGGTATATGTTATGTTCTGTTCTGTTGTGGGGCCCAGGAGCTACGGGTAAGGAGCCCCCGGGACGGTTAGGGCCGTCGGGGATATTCCCGTGCGTAGTCTCCATCTGTATGAAGAGGATGTACTGGGACCCACCAGGAGGTTTGGTTGGGAAATGGAGTCCTGAGGGTTTGAGTACCATTAGCACTCCCCTCGACTGTATGGATGGTTAGGGTCGTGCAACCCTACCATCACCCGGAGTTGAGGTTGGTATGTTACTTCTGTTTTGTTATGATATGAGGAGTTGAGGTTGGAAGCTCGTACTCGCCGAGCATATGGTATGATATTTTATGGGAATCATGAATCGGAATAGAGTTTCTGAAAATGTTTTCTAAGTATATATATATATATATATATTTGGTTTTTGCTTTGAAATGCTTTGGTATGCAACACCTACTCCCGGTTCATGAGTCCACCCTTTTGATATGTGTTGTGCTCTGTATATATATATTGTGGGTGTGCGTTAGCCCCCTCACTCAGTCAGTTGACTGACGCCTCATTTATCTTTTAGTTTGCAGGTTTCCTTTTGGCTTGAGCTAGGCCGAAGTGAGTCCCTTGAGTCACACTTGTCAGTCTAGTTGGTATTAAGATGCATTTGTCGCATACTTTATTTATGTTATGTATTTATGTTTCACACTTGAAGGTTATGTTTTTGTTCTACTTAGACTTAAACCCGTGTGGGGTTAGTAAGCTAGTATTTGGATATTAGTAGATATTATGATGATACTTATGTTGTTTATTATGTTGGATTATGAATTGATTCGGGACTAGGTATTTATGCTAGTTGAACCCGTCACCTGCTTTGCATGTTTTGTTTTGAATGCTTCTGCTATCTATTGTTGTTGGTTTTAATTGCTTCCGCACTCTGAGTTTGTCAAGTTAGATCCGCCTAGCCTAGTGTGTGAGTTGGTCTCCCGTTCGCTATGATTCGGATTCGGGCATGGACTTTCCATTTCGTGACCGGGTCTGGGTCTTAGTGCGGGGGATGTGGCATCATCCTTTTGGGGTGTTACAAGACATATAATTCACGTAATGAAATTCACGAAAGCAGAAATTAGAAATCATATAATCACAAGAATTCACATTAAATAAATTGAACCGAGAAATTAAATAACGAAAAAGAATTAAAATAAATCCTAAATCTCAAAACTCGCACGAGTGGCGTGCGTACCTGAACGACTGGAAAACTGGGGTGTTATAATCTCTCCCCATTAAGAGGACCTGGTCCCCAGGTCCATTGCCTCGAGTTCTGGATTATTAACATCTCTCCCGTATTCATCCCAAGCGGGTTAGCAACTCCCTGTCAGAAATTAGTTCGGAAAAGGTCTTCAAGCGACTCGGGGTCTTCAATTGTTGTTAAGTCACGACCCTTAACTCACCGGAACTTACGCACTCGGGAAAAATCTAATCTACCGCTTGAGCAAGTTAAACAAAAGCAGATGACAAAGAGAGAGCCCCGTCCCTCAACAAACAACGAGAGAACCCCGTCTCTCAAAACAAGCACGAGAGAACCCCGTCTCTCAAACGGGCACGAGAGAACCCCGTCTCTTAAACACCAAACACAACAACCCAAGAGAGCAATTAAATAAGCACTCACACAAGTTCACGTAAAGAACATATAGAAAATAACAGATACACCACTTATTGTTCATATAAAAATAATCAATACAACTAATGATCAAGTCACTTAGCATCATAAAATTACTCAAATTTAAGTTGCGTATATGCATATGCCAGGTATGATTGATGTACCGTTCACCGTTGCTTGAGGATTTTCCATTGTAGTGATCTGACTCAACACTTGATTCTTTGGTTGGAATTTCTTCTAACCAAAATACCATGCCTCGAAATGCCCGATGTGTATATTTATTTCAATAGCCACTCGATCTTTATTCCGTGCTCGAATTCTTTATCCTTTCTAACATCACCGTCCGAGGTGTTAACTCTTGAGTGTATGCTTGATCCTAACCCAACTAACTCGTTCTTTATCGTGAATTATAATCAACCTTCTCGGATGTTCTGGTTAGCTATTTAATAGCGCAAATCTAGCCTTTAATCTTCATAGTGTTCCTTTCATCACAAAATATGGTAATCCGATCGAGTTTCTTTACCTAATACTCTCCTTACCAATTCTTGAAATTCTTCAAGGCATGGGATATGGTACACAAAACACTATCCTAACAACCTTGGAAGATTTAGTTTGTAGGGCCACGTAGTAAGAAATTAACGGCGTTGATCATGCAACCGAAGTTACCATTAATTATCTTTTTCCTCGTCTTGTCGAGTCAATTTCTATGCATTTCTTGAATCTATATCTTCATCTCTTGAAGTACCTGCTTCTTCCAATATTATTCTCAACTTCATCCATCCCGGTTTAAAATTGAATCGAGTGCTAAATCTCCCATCCTTTCATGAATATCCGTTTTTGACTCTTGAGGCAGTTACACTTCTTTTTTTTTTTTATTATTCCCAAAATTATCTCACGGCCACCTCTCCCCCTTAAGAATTTATATTCTAATCCGTTGGGCTCGTGACCTCGTCTCTTAAATTGAAGATTCTCGATCTCTTCAACCTAACTTCCTTGGTGTAAATGGTTCCAATCATGCCAATTGTCCGGTAGTCTTCTCACATTTATTTTAAAGCAAATGGTAGGATTAGCAACCTACTTTCTTTGTCCCATCCTCCGGTTCTACTTTCCCCAAGCCTCGATATTTAATCTTTTTTTTCTCTTTTTTTTTTTTTTTTTTAACCCACACTTTGCCACCCAATTATTTCTTCTTCACTTGTTTCAAGCCAAACCCAATCGGAGTTACACTCGATGAACGAAGTGGAGAAAATTCCATCGAAGTTCGGATTGGATTGTCTATCTGCTCAAAACTTTCCTATGCCGACTGAGGGAAACATGACAATACACGACGGACAAGTTCCTTCGATTCTGAGCAAACTCCAGAATAGACCAAAATCATGGATCAATGGGTAACCGTGAATTCTCAGAATATAACCGGACTTCGAATAACACCGAATATTCCCAATTGCAAAAGAGTAATGACAGATGACACAGAAATATTCCTTTTTTTCCCCTGTATTCGGTAGGACTCAAGTTGTTGCGATCATGGAAACATAAAATCGATGGAGAGGAGAGCATCCTGACAATTAAACATTAAGTAATGCATGTTGGGTTAAAATGCCAATGCACGTATCACACTCGTAATTAATTAAAGACGTAGCACCTCGGAACAATTACATTAATCAAAGAAACGCACATAAATAAAGGAATTTAAATAAAACAATGTACTTGGCACATCAAATATATGATCTCTAATAACAATTATAATAACATACGTAAATAAAAGTCAAATTAAATTAATGCAACATATGATGCACGTGCTTATGAATAAATTGAACCTGTCATCGTAGTTATGGGAAGCTTTATCTCGGCACCTTGTTCGTTGTTTGTTGAGTTATAAGCTTGTCTTGAATTGTTGGTTATTTCTTGTTTTTCCCACAGTTTTCTAACTCTTCAAAACTCTCTATCTTCAACCTATATATTTACATTCCCCGAGATTGAAATTTCTTGAACTCGATTCTTTCCCAAATATCGATCTCTATGTATTACCCGAATCTTCACCATAAATGTCTCCTTGATCAAAGTTTCCTTCTATTAACTTATATAACTTAATAATCCAAGTTTGGGATTCTTGAATCCAATTTATTCCACATCTATGAAATTGATACCTTACGTTTCTCAAAGAATTAATCTCCAAAGGTTATCCTGGTCTCCATCATAGTTATTACTTTCATCGAAGCTTCCTCGGGTTATTCTTTATGAGCTGAAGGGTTGAACGAACTCATCTTTCAATTATTCATACTTGAGCACGTAACCTTACTCCAACAGCTTTTTGGCTTTCTTTATCGTTTCCATTTGTTGCTCCATATCTCCCAATTTGACCTGTTTCTAATCCATCTTTTCCTCACTCGAAGCCTAAAGTGATCTCAATTCCCTTCTTCTTAGTCTCTTCATTCTCTGTATTCATCTAATCCCCGATTTAAAACTTTTCCCCATATTTTCCTTGACTTCTTTCTTGAGTTAGATAATCTGTGTTGCATATCAACCCCGATTCCACTTTAATGTTAATTTTCCTGAAGATCATTGCCTCTTTGTTGATAGAAACCTTGACCCTAAAACATCTTCGAGACTTTCTTCAGTTTTCTCTTAAATAAATGATCTTACAAAAATCCAGATGAAATGGCTGTTGTAATAAAAAGGTGTGAGTGTTGAACTTGCAAGTTGTAGACACCACATCACCCTTAACATCATCTTATCGAGTATTCACCAACTTCCATTAAACTTATAAGCTATTCTCACAATTGTTTCTTCTATTCCCGATCTCATTACTCGAACCATAGCTCCGTTAGAAAAACCATAACTCCCAACTTCCCATATATAATCCGGGTATATTTCTTGCATCTTCTATGGTTGAATGTAAGACGGGAGATAATTCATTGTTGTCATGGAAATTTGCCGTGGTTTGATATGATCTTCATAGCCTATAAATCAAAATCAATCCAAGACTAGATGCATGTGGTTAACACATGCTCATGCCATATAATTGATATCAAGTACGTGAATTTGATGCAAAATGTAGTAGATAAATCAACAAAATTTAAAGTAAACCATGTTGACACATAAAATTTCTACAAAAGTTTAAATTGACATATTGATGATATAAATTTTCGACCCATAGAAGGTCAATTAATCAACACGTAATGACACGAATCAATACCACGCACAAGTTATCAAGAAATTCAGAGATGTTCAGGCAGGTTCAAATAAAATGCATGACTCTCAAATTATCAATTAATCCTATGTCGTACGACTTAGACTCACAAGACACGACACTAGAACCGCGGTTTTGCAACCGGGCTCTGATACCGCTTAAGATGTAGCACCCGAAGCGTAAAGATGCCACATCCCCGCACTATAGCCCAATCCACACATGAGATGGACAACCCATATATGAACCAAACTATAGCGAGCGGGAGACAAATCAAAAAACAATATAGCTAGGTGGGACTAACCTCCAAACCACGTCATACAATACATAAAATATAAACGATAGCATAGGTGACTATGTTACTAATCAAGTAGGGTTTATATCAAATGTATTCAATTCTTTCACGAACCATAACAATTACCATAATCCATAATCAACAATAAATAAAATTAGATCATAACAATTCATACGTTTATTGTAAAACTTAATCAATATACAAAATGCGTGTGGTGTGACTCGGACTTAATCACAGTACTCGACAGACCCAAAATCCCACCTAGCACTCCAAAACCTACAAAAGAACTGAAACCAAAGTTGGGTTCAATCTATAGGAGACTGGTGGGTATAAAACAGGGTATAAGTATAATATAAAACAATATTTAAACATTCACATGCAAGTTATAATCCCATTTGAGGTTTTCGAAATATTTCCCAGGTGGGCGAGATAAATAAATCATCAAAGGGGATTATAACAACCAATTTCCGTTAGGTCTTTCTTGTCCCGGCGAGTGGGCGTGCATTATCTCCGACCAACACCTTGGTTAATTCTTTAAACATTATTTCTTTCTTTCTTTTCATGCATTACTTTCTTTCTTTATGCACAATCATGATCACTTACACCTTCTTCCTCCGGTTGGTGGAAGGGTTAGTAAGACCCAGCCACCTCTTTCATTTACCAAAAGGGGTTACATGACTCCCTAGATGGCGCTCAGAGTCCATTCCTCGCTAACTCCTAACGAGGTCCGGTTACGCCGTACATTGGTTGGAACTAATGTGAGGGATCACCGTCGGCCCATGCCTCCCCGGATAGCCACTCACCCTAAGTCCCTGGGCCCCATTCTGTGCATTTATTCATTCATTCTCCCCAAAACATTGGGAAGGGTTCATAAAATAAAGGCTTTACGTTGTAATCATTTACTCTTAAAATGACACTATATACATATAATAAATTTTGGCTGAAATCTTTACACGTTGGAAGTATATAGGGCCATTTAACTAAATAGTAGAGAAACCCACCTGTACGCCTCTTACCGAACAAAACCAAGCAGACAAGAAGACTTGAAAGTGTCCTACGAACCCGGTACGTCTCCGACCTGGAGAAAACTGTACAAAAGATAACATGGTGCATTTGTGAGACTCAAGACTCTAAATGAACCACATATGACGCACGGCGATGCATTGGCGTGGTATGACATGTGTAAGAGTAACAAAGTCTCATGTTGATGTTCATATGCACAATAAAGCGACTTAGACATATAAATGATTCAATTACTCCATACATAAATAAATCACGCTAATTCATTGCCATTCTTTCATTCATTATCATTTATTCGTTCAATGTTCAACTCATTCTATGTTCATGCAAATAAGAAATGCAATTCATGTACATTTAACTCATATACATATTAGATTTTCATAGCAAAAGGCATTACATAATACAACATATTCATAACAGATTTTAACAAAGCATCTGTATCAATTCAAGGTGAATGGAATCCATTAAACACAGAAGGAATGCATTTGTTGCAAAGAGAGTCACATTGTAGTACTTAACCGTTTACACTTTCTTTTCAAGTCTGCATAATGAATTTATAAAATTTGGAAAAATATATCATATATTAACAATTAATCAAGCCTATATATCATGTAATTCACATATGGGAGCCAAGAGAGTGAAAGGAAAACAAGAAGAGAGGTTTTGGTGAAGTTGGACAAAACCCGACCATATATGGAAACGTACACGCTGTAGGAAAACTGAAATATCTTGAGTTATAATTGATTTTTTTTTTATTGTTTATGAAACTAGACTCAAAGAGCTTTCCGGTGATATATGGCTCGTCTTCTGGTTCAAAGCGAGATGAAAATGGCGTACGCCCGAAGTTGGATGAAAGCAGTTTTCCTGTAAAGTGGCGACACCAAAAAGAATTGATCATATCTCACAAAATAAAAAATATAATGAAGTTATTCCAATTGGAGAACATTCTAGACTTCAAGAGGTTTCCGATGGTTCAAAAATCAGGTCAAACGGAGTTCGGACGAGGGAGTCGCGACCTTGAAAAAATTGCACTGAGAATCAGGTCAAACCAGTTTTCGAGTTGTTGGTCGCGGCCACAAAAAATGGTCACGAAACGGTCGCGGGCACGACCACCACTCCAGAAGTAGCAAAAGCTTCAGGAAAAACAAGGCAAGCTCGAATTTTGGCTCCCAATCCACTTTCACACCAAAACAATGATAGAAATCAACTCCAAACTAACATATAACATGTATATGATCATATATATCAATTAAGCAACATTTAATCCAAGAAACATGCTTTGATTCGTCAAAATCATTCATGAAACCTTTAGTATGAAATTATGATTTAATATATTTATACCTCCATGAAACAAAGTTATATGCACAAGAATCCAACTCAAAATCATCATACATATTGCATACCGAGTCATAGAATTTCTTAAGAACTAAAACCCTAACAATAGCTCATGATTCCTCAAAGAAATTATGCATGAACTTACCTTGAAGATGGAGGAGAGGAAGGGGAAAGAAAGAGATGAAGTCTTGTGGCGGTTTCCGTGAAGAAAATGGAAAAATTCCTTAGCTCTTGCTTACCTTGAATGGCTCGGTTGGAAGAGGAAAAGGAAGAAGAGGGTTTATCTTGTTTTTGCAAGAAGGAATGAAGAAATGTGCAAGCGTGTTTTGCGTGTGTGTGCTGATCTTAAAAAGAGGGAAGGAAGGGGGAAGAATTTTCAACCAAGTCCTTGTGAAACTAAATGAATGCAATCAAGTATACAATTTAAGAAAGTTACAATTAGATCCTTGTCAATTAGTCAATTAGGTCCACAAGATTTAAAATGTTGCAATTAGAACCAATTACACATATAATTTCCAATTAGAAAGAATTAGACATATAATTCATATAATGAAATTTACGAAAGCAGAAATTAGAAATCACATAATCACAAGAATTCACATTAAATAAATTGAACCGTGTAATTAAATAACGAAAAAGAATTAAAATAAATCCTAAATCTCAAAACGCACATGAGTGGCGTGCGTACCTGAACGACTGGAAAACTGGGGCGTTACAGTTAGCAATAGTGCCCTTAAAGCAGATGTTTGCTTTACTATTTCCTTGTAAAATCACAAAACAAACTTCAAATAATAAACGAGATGATTTCGTTTATAGGCAATTACTTCTTTATGTGCTTATTTATGTCTCTTTAGGTTGACTGTATTTTGCATGTATTGAACTCCCCTAATCCGAAAAGGTCGTTAAGAACTTTTTCGTTATGGGAACGACACATGACACTAGATCTTAACTCCATAGGTAAGGATTAGAAACTTCTCCAAGTCAATGAGTCCGACAGACAGTGGGAGTGTCGACCTTGACTCTGCTGAGACTTGCTTATGTGATTATGTCCTTTTGAATGATTACTCAGTTTCATGGAGTGATAAGTGCATACATTAAAGCGTTCATAATATATAAGGGTGATTGTTACAAGAACTTCATCACTGAGATGTCCCGTGTGAGAAAATTCCTAAATGGGAATGGAAGTTTCCTGAAACTTCCAGATTAGGAAATATCTCACAGGTCAATGACGTGATTCATTAATCCTTAGACTTGAGATTCTGTAGTGTCTCATATGAGCTAACTCTGTAATATTTGATATAGGATCAAAAGGGTGTCGCCATATAGACACCTGAACCACGACCTATGTTGGGATTACACAAGTTGCATATGTAGAATTAGTAGAATCGATAAAGGACCTGCACTTGTTAAGAACAAGAATGATCTCTTTCTAATTGAGTTATTCGTAGTCCATTAAACTTTAAACCCTTGGCCAAGGTGGATAAAAGATCAAGACATATAGAAAATGAGGTTTTCCAGGATTGAGATCGAAATGGATATGAAACGAACTTAACTTTACAGATCAAGAATATTTGGGCTCTGAGAATTTTCCTATGCCTTAGTTCTTGATTGAGAGATGGGTTTGTAGGAGGATCGTATTTCACTGATTGCCATTGACTGAAAGGTTCTTCGATTCATTTCGTTATTCGGCTAGGGGTCACACACCCATTGTTAAATTACGGTAGTGTGATTTGTGAAGTGATTAATTAATTAGGGGATTAATTAATTATCGTCACTGCTAATCGAATAATGAACATAAAGGGTCACACACAAATGCCAGAACACGAGGGTTATGGTAGGATGTTAATTTGATTAACGAAGGATCAAAATGTTGATCGAAGAGGGTAAGACGAATCACGCCCCGCCACGTGTCATGAACACATGGCTGCCACGTGTCATGTACACGTGGCCTACACGTGCATTGTGCACGTGTGGTGACGTGGTTCATGCGTGTGGAATTTTCCACACGCGAATTCTTTTCTAGAATTAATTAATTAATTTTGGTCTTTTAATTAATTTTCAATTAATTGTTAAGACTATTCGCAAATAAACTTAACCCAATAAATAATTAATTGGGAATTAAATTATTTTTTGAATCTTGACTTTTAGATTTAGGAAAGTTGAAAAGTCCAACTTCCTATTGTAGGAGAGAGAAGTCCTCTCTTGCTAGACTTGGAGAATAAGTTAGGAACTTATTATTCCAATTAAATTAAATAATTAAATGAGTTAATTAGTGAGCAAGAAAACAAGCCCACCACGGTTAGGAGAACCTTAGGCTTTTCGAAGCCCCTTGTATAAATACAAGGGTGGGTGCTTCTCTTATTCTTTAGACTAACACTCAAGAAGTGTTAAGTTTTTGAGAAAAATAAAAGAAAAGTTTTCACTTCCTTAATCGTGTTCTAGGTCTGGTATGGATACGCTTTGGAGGATCATTGCTTTGGGAACTAATCGAAGGTCGTTCGAGGCACTTTCCGCTGGAAGGGTGTCCATTAGGCAGTAACGAAATCACTAGAAAGCTTCTAACTTCGTAAGTTTCTAAAACACCCAATGTTACAGTACAAAAATTGCAAGACAATGATGAAACTTTTGGAAAATTTTAAACTTCCGTTGCTCAACTCTTTCGTGTTTTCCAACAAGTGGTATCAGAGCCACCTTGCAACGTTCGTATTGTATCTTTATTACTTTTGGAATTTTGACGAAAATTCTTGAATTTGAGTATACGTTGTGTATTCATGGTTTTTGTTTGAAATACGAAGTTGCCGGATCAAAACTGTTTCTTGAAAATTTTGTGAAATTTGTTTCCTGATTAATCTAGTTTTAAACTGTTTTAATTCAGATTGATTTGAACTATTTTAATTCGAAATTGGATTGCATGAATTTGGTGAAATTACGAAACGAAAAATACGGAACGGGTATCGCGCGTGGGATTACACGCAGCATGTACGCGTATGGGGCCACAACAGGCCACCCCGCCTGCGGAGACCTGCCCGAGCGGTCGCCCGGACGCGCCTAGGCGCGACTGCCGCTCTGTTCCGCTACGCTGTCGGGAGCTCCTGCTCGCAGGCGCGTGTGGGCGGCTTCGTCGCGCGGCGTGCGCTGCCCAGCGCGCTGTCGCGACGCTCGCTGGCGGGCGCTTCCCGCACTGTCCTAGCACAACTAGGCGAGCAGTCGTGCGGGACTGCCTGCTCGTGCACGCCTCGCATGCGCACTTGCGGGCAGTCCTCACGCGCCTCGCGTGGGCCGTCCCGGGACTTCATTTTCTTTTCGTGTTTTCCAAGTTTCATAAAATCCCATAAAATCTGATTTTATTTTAAAATTTGATTTTAAGATTATAAAATTATTTATTTGAAATAATTATAAAATTTGAGATTTTATGAATTAAAATGAAGTTCTAATTTTTTTCGAGAAAATAATAAATATCACTTTGAATGATATTTTAGACAAAAATTTAATTTTGAATTAATTGTTGTTTTGTCTAGATCCGGTGATTCGATTTTGAATAAATTCTTGAATAATGAACTATATTCAAATTACTTAAGTTAGTTGTAACTTGAAGTCAAGGGAATTTTAAATTTAATAGGTAAATTTCAATTCGAGTGGAATCATACCAGTTTAGGTGATCATGGGTAAGTCTTATGTATGGTTTTAAATTCTGCACTTGGATGATTTCAATTAGGCTCGGAGCCCCATAGTTGCGCCTTTTCAATTGTTGTTGGAGCCCTAGTTATGGGCGTATTGTTATGTGTTTATTATGTGGCGTTCCTTATTATTGTTTTTGGGCCGGGTATGCCCCGTGTACTTGTCTATGGACAATATGAAAATTGAGCTATATTACTTTATGTAAAGAGAGTAGAACTTAAGAAGTGAGGTTTTATTTTCATTTTGGAGACAAGAACCCATGGAATAAGAAGGATCCACAAGGAGCACTTGAAGAACGGTGGCCATAAGAAGACCCCTCAAAATGTTTAAGAGGGTTTCTATTAAATGTAATAGATAGGGCGTTTTTCTATTAAATTTTGTACCCCTATGTGATATGAACTATCTTATGTGGCATGAATGTTAGAACTAGTGATTTTGAAGTGGCTCCCAAAATCATATATAAGATAGGATACCCATGATCATCTCATAATTACTATGATGCTAGGACATGTTATCTGCTAATTGCTTATGTGATGTACTTGATGTGAAATTGCATTAAACAAGATAATTAAAATTTGGATAACATTATATGTTGGTGACTTCATTCGAAAATCCCATTTAAATATTGAGTAAAATTCGAATAAATAGGTGTTTTATCACGGTAATAAAATTCCAAGCATTCCATCAATAGGATTTACGGTAACACGATAACACGATAATGGGAAGGTAGCGAGCCTTCACCAATCACGATAATACGATAGGGTTTGTTCTTCCTATGATTGAACGGACAACCACCAACCCGAAGACCAGCCCAGCATCCTCACTAAAGGGGGACCTGGCCAGGAGAACGCGTTATTCCTGTGGTTGGACGGACAACCGCCAGCCCGAAGACCAGCCCAGTGCCCTCAACAAGGAGGACCTGGCCAGGAGAACGCAGGTACACGATAACACGATAGTCACGATGATCACGATAACATGGAGGCCGAATTGCTTTGCATGATCCTGACAATGACACGATAACCACAATACGTGCATGGCTTTGCATGATCTGACTTGCTGGCTAACGATTGACACGACGATTCATGAATGTGTGAACGCACTTATTAATCTCGATCTCTGTTCTGAAAAACATTGGCAAGGAATAGAAACATTGGTACCCTCATTAGACCATAAATTGATAACGTTATCAAATAAACACACGACATGATCGAATGACGAGACGGCAGGAAATGAACAATTTGGGGTCAAAGAGGTCGTCGGATCGAGGGGCTAAAAATGTAATTTTATGCAGAATGTTTCTGCACTTCCAGGAGCCTGGGAACGACCGTTCCAGGTTTTAGTGTAAAATGGGAATGGCCATTCCCCCACTCCCGAACCACTCCCCGAAGATGGGAACGGCCGTTCCCGTCTGTAAGACAAAGTGGGAACGGTTGTTCCCGCTCTCGCCGCCTGCACATTATTCAAATCTATGGGAACGGCCGTTCCCCAATTACAAAGGGAACGGAAAGGACCGTTCCTGTTTTACAGAAGATACAGAAGCAGGGGACGAAGAACAGGGGAAGCACGAATCAACCTCCAAAACTCACCAAACACTCATAATTCACTTCCACAAGCTAGAATTCATGAAGGGAAATAAGTATACATGCTTGGGAGACAATAACACTCAATATAAACACATAATTCATGCCTAATCATCAAGAATCCTCATATCAAGCTCACATATGAATCCATCATATAATTCCATAAATCTCAAGATTTGATCATGAAATTCAACTATAATCATGTGATCATGCTTCTAACAACTAAAATACAAGCTATTTAATACAACTCCTAACCCTAGCTTTATATATAGATTTCAAGAAAACATGTGGGCTTCCCTCTCTTCCTTTGAAGAACTTAGAAGATGAAGATGAAGTTGAGATGATGATGATGATGATCCAAGCCTCTCAATTTCCCCCAAAATATTAGCTTCAAATGAATGAATTCTTCTTCTCCCTCTTTTGATGTTTCATCGTGGAAAAAGGGAGCAAATATGGTGTGTATTTCTTGTGTATCCTCAAAGATGATATGAAATGGAAACATGGAGAAACATTTAACGTGATTCATCCCTTGGAGTTGATGAATTGGAACAAATTGCAATTAAGTCCCCTGATAAATCAAGTTATGTAATTAAGGATGTGAGGTTTGGTAAATGATCAATTTAGTCCCAAAAGATAATCATGCAATTTGGTCCTTAATTTAAAATAATGATCAATTAAGAACATATAACAATCACTACAAAAAAAACTATTTTTCGTGATAATTTGTTGTGACGAAAAATAATAGCGTCATAATAGATTACACTATAGCGACGATATATAAGTTTGTCACCACAAAATAATCTTTAAGAGACAAATTCTTGTATGTCACGAAAAACTTTATTTTATATGACAAAATTTAATACTCGTCACAAAATATTCAGACATTTGTCACGCTAAATGGTATAATATACGGTGACAAATTATTTAACCTTTTGTGACGAAATGTTTTGCTATTTATGTATCATATATATGACAAAATTTAATATTCGTCACAAAATATTCAGACATATGTCACGCTAAATGGTACAATGTACGGTGACAAATTATTTAACCTTTTGTGACGAAATACTTTGTCACTTATGTATCATATATATGACAAATTTGAGGTTTGTCACAAGAAATTATTTTGTCACAATAAAAAATAATATCATCATATAAAGTATTGTTATTTTATAAATTATTTGCATGTGACAACTTATAAAAGTCACAATAAATTATGATATCTTGATAAAAATTTTATTGTCACAATAGGTCATTTGTGGTGACAAAATTAATTATTGTCATGTGAAATATAATGTTATGATAAATGATTGGCCATCACAATTGTAGCATCCACCACGATAGGCGCCACAACCCCCGCACTACAAGTGTAGCCCACACAAGAAATGGATAGTTCAAGCATGGACCGGACTCATAGCGAACGGGTGACAAACAAAATATCCTGGCTAGGCGGAATCTAACCCTGAACCAAATTAAATCAGAATACCAAAGCATATTGCGGAAGCATCAGAGCCAAACATGAATTTCAATAATGGCTACAAGCCCAATACATATCATGAACATAAATTAAATCAGACATGCATCCTAACAACGGGTTCAACTAAACACGCAACCTGTCCCGAATCAAATCCAATAATCAAAATTGGCACCGAGGCCTAAATTCATAAAGAGATACAATTAAATTCATAATAATGTGAAATGTGACTCAAGTGAACAAGTGACTCGAACAAACATGATAAGACTCGACTCCCGCCTAGCTAAACCTGCAAGAGCTGAGAGAGTGAAAAGAGGGATCAGTCTCTAGAAGACTGAGTGAGCAGGGGCTATACATATAATATAGAAACATGTGCATGCAAGTCATAAATCCCGAGCAAAGTTTTATTTGAAGTTAGTTCCCTCGAAGGGCTAGAAATTAAGTAAGCAATGCTCGAACTTTACGACTAATTCATATTAAATTCATTAAGTTCATAATTCATATATAAACATCAAGGCTCGGCGAGTGAGAGTGCATTATCTCCAACCAAACTCCGACCGTGTACGAAAAATATCATCAATACATTAAATAGGTGATTATGCAATATATCATAATACACACAAATCATATATCATATCCTAAATCATATTCGTTTGGGCAATCCGTGTCCCGGCCTTCCCGCACGGTGCCTATCAATCATAACATATTCATAATCATAATCATAAAATGAGTTCCAACCTTCTTCCTCCGGTTGGTGGACAGGTTAGCTAGACCTGAACACCGGTTCATACATAGGCACAATGAGGGTACATGAATCCCTCAAAGGCACTCGGCTCCCATTCCCCGCCAAATCTCCTAGCGAGGTCCGGAGTCGCCGTTAGTTTGGTGGAACTAGTACACGGGATCACCGTCGGCCCTTGCCTCCCCGGATCACCACATGCACTAAGTCCCGTGGCCCGTGTGGTTCATAATCATATCATGCATTCGCCAAAACATTTTAATTCATAAGAAACATAATACATATCGATTCATTAGAAAATAATTTACTCTATTAAAAACATTTACTCGATGACTCCATTTTGAAACGATATATATATATATATATATATATATATATATATATATATTTATATATAGGGTTTTGGGCTAAAACTTATCACGTAAAGGTTGTAGGGTTTGATATGTAACTAGAACGAAAACACCCTCACCTGGAATACCACGAGACAAGAAACATGAGCAATACGGGTGCCTATTCAATTTGGAAGTCTCCGCCCTGCAAACAAACTGTACAAGAGAAGGAACAATGTGTACTCGTGAGAATTGACTCAATATGAAACCACATAGACGCACGGCACTGCTAAACACATGATATGAGATGTAAAAGAAGTAAAATGATGTTATGGAGTTACATAATCAAGTAATTCGTTCAAGTACATTCCATACATGAGGGTTTCAAGCCGAATCATTTCATATCTTCCATAATTCAAGGCAAATCAAGTCATGAACTTCATATAACATTTATAATTCAAGTATATCAAGTTTACAATTGTAAAATAGATAAATAGAGACATTCAAATCATTAAAATATCACAAAATCACATACCAATTCTAACTATATCAATTTTATATAATTCACACATGGCATACTCAATTCATATATCACTAAACGGATTCAATTAACAAGGTTACCTAATTAAATCAAACATTATTCATATTGTTTACAAAATTACACATACGCCCCTTCAAGTTAGACAGATAGCTCAAAGAAAACATATTACAAATTAGGACACATTCATGCGCACAATTAATGTAAACAAGAGAAATAGAAAGACAAAGCAAATTCGAATTATTTCATATTAATTCATATAGCACATTTCATACAAATTCACGAAGTCATTTATCAATTTCCAACTATATCAACAACAACATGAATTCATACATTCATAATTTATTACATGTTTTCAAATGTCATACAATGCATATTCATTAATTATCAAGCAAGCAAGAACAAATTACATTTTAAAACAATTAACAATTAATACAATTTCGGCATAACGGGATTCAAATTGCAAATCAAAGCATCAACATATATCGTAGTTCATTTAATACATGCTTTCGTACACATTGGAATTCATATTGATCGACAAATCAAGCAATTGACAATTCATGGCAATTAAAACAATTAATTTCAAATAAATAGAAATACACAAAATAAATCACAACAAATCAACCGGGCATCCGATTGACGAACAAAAAGTGGCGTTGGACTCACCACAACGAAAGGAACCTTCTGTCCGAAGGTCACCGGAATGCCGCTACCGGAGCCGCCGGAACAGTCACCGGCCGCCACCGGAATACCGTCTTCGGTGGTCGGAAAAATCCCCGGAAGGACAGAAACGTGGGCCTCGGCCTGCTCAACAAAAGCCCTCAATCAATTTCAAAAAATACCAAACACACCGGACTTCGTTGATGAAAAACCGAACTTAAATCCTAGTACGAAAACTGAAATTAAATACAAACCGCTAAACGAAAATAAAATCCGAATATACCGTTGGAAAGCTTGTAACGAGCCCTACGAAAGCCCCAAGTCAAATCACCGGAAAAATCATCGAAAAATCGGACCACCGGTCCAGCCCCGGTTCGCCACCGGTTCACCGCCGCCGATCGGTTCTCGTGCCGCCACCACCACGAATAGCTCGGACTCGTCGTCAGGAATAACGTTTGTGAAGCGACCACCACCAAAACCGGTGGTTTTCGTGCTGAACGGAAGCCGGAAATGGAACGGGAAGGTCCAAAAACGTAGGGTAGGGTCAAGCTCCGCTCGCGAAACTCATCGGAACACCGGCGGCGAAGTGGTGGCGCCACCCGCCACCTTCAGGCCGTCGGTGCGCCGCCGTCGGTCTTCGGTTGGCCACGAAATTGGTACGGTTGTGACGGGCTCATCGAGCTGATGAATTTCCACTATTGATTCGTCGAATTCCGTCGAGAAACGAGGGAGAACGAGCATGTGTGTGAAATTGCACCTTCACTGTGTGAATAGTGCTGCTGCACGAGGAAGAAGACGATGCGGCTGGAGCTGCTGAAATGGCACGCAAAACAAGGATTCGGGGTATGTGTCTCGGGTCCTCGTACGCAAAAAGGGTCGGAAGAACAGGCTAACGAAGTCAGAATTGAGCAAACTTAGAGTCTACGAACTCGTTTCGCTGCCCCGGACGCGTTAAAGGGATCAAAGAAGTCAAAATCTCTACCGAACGAGAAGTGACCGGAAAAACCCCCTAAAAGGAGAAAATTACAAAAAGGGCCCTAACTCTAAACGAGTTCAAAAGAGGGCCACACAACGCACCAATCACATAATTAAACACATAAAAATGTTGAAAGGTGACATACCTTATTTATCGGATGAGCGGGGCGTTACAACAATAATTAATTTTATCCTGACAAAATGTAATATTGTCATATAAAAATTTATTATTTCAAAAATTATTTTGTTATGATATATTCATATTGTCATAATAGAAATATGTTATGTGACAATATATTTATCGTCAATACGATAGTTTATATAACTTTAGGTATATAAATTATTAATTAAAACCTTAAAGTATATAAACTAACAATTTTAATACAATATCTCCATAAATATGATTATATTTAATTTAAATAATTATATATTTTATATTTTAAAATAATAACACAAAAATATTTAAATAATTAATTGAAATTAGTGTATGAATATATTCCATTGTTATTAAATATATTAAAAGACATAATATTAACATGAAAGAAGCTGTCCAAATTGGTTTAGGAGTCAATATTCTATCTTGGAGACCCGAGTTCGATTTCCAACTAGCGCAATTAATAAAAAGAATTAATTCTCGCGTTAGATCGTGCTTGGCTCGATGGGTTCGGTGCTGGCTCGTCTGAGGGGTGGGTGTGGTTCATGCCAAGGGTGGCTCAGGTCTCACACAAATAAAATTTTTAATTTTTTTTATTTAATTATTTTGCGACAAAATATGATGTGGTGACAAATATGTTTGTCACAAGAGGTGCCCAACTGACATGACTGTAGTGACAAATATATGACTATGATGACGATAAGTGTCAAATATGTGACAAAAAGATTGTCACCATAGAAAATGATATTGTGACAAAAACATTTGTCATAATAAGTGATCATTTGACCGGGCCTTTAGTGACAAAATCGAATTGCCGTGACAATACATATATATTGTTATGACAATAAGTTTGTCATGAGAATGAAGTTTTTTGTGACAAAAGTACGTTTGTCACAAACCTATTGTGATGAACGTAGAAATTATCGTCCGGAACTTTATACGACGGGCCTGTTGCGACGGCGACTGTGATAAAAATAATCGTCACAATAGATCTATTGTGACAAAATTATCAAATATTGCGACAAATTATTTTGTCACAAAAAAGTGTTTTTTTTGTGGTGAATTAAGGCATATTGGGCAATTAATTCGCGTACCTGGAAAGCCGGAAATTGGGGCGTTACAATTCTCCCCCCCTTAAAAGAATCCGTCCTCGGATTCACTTGGGCGAGCATGTAATATCATAAAGAAATGCAATGCACGAACAAGCAAATAATCCCTAAACTGCTTGACCTAAACTTGACACGACACTAGAACCTCGGTTTTGCAACCGGGCTCTGATACCACTTAAGATGTAGCACCCCAATACGTGAGGATGCCACACCCCCGCACTATAGGTCGATCCACATATGAAATGGGTGGTCCATACATGAATCAACCTATAGCGAATGGGTTACAATGCAAGTAAACAATAAACTAGACGAGACTAATTCATACATGCAACAGGACAAAGCGGAAGCATGCTACACTATCGATCACTTATCAAGTAATTCATACTCAGAGTTTACATATCAATACATTATCATCTCCTAAAATACATAACATGTAATCTGGACAATAATTCCTTGGAAATGATAAACAAATAAGTAAATACACCTCGCGGGGCTCGAATGCAAGGACTCAACTCAGCTTGGTTCCCGTCTAGAGTTGTACCTGCAAGAACATTGCATGTATATTGATTTCACGAATAACCATGTCACTCCATTAAACACCATCACTCCAATCACACCAAACCCCAATCACTCCATCACTCCATTTCTTCCATCACTTCAATCACGGTAACACGATAACACGATAATGGGAAGGTAGCGAGCCTTCACCAATCACGATA
This sequence comes from Lantana camara, assembly GCA_037501455.1. Lineage (NCBI taxonomy): Eukaryota > Viridiplantae > Streptophyta > Magnoliopsida > Lamiales > Verbenaceae > Lantana > Lantana camara. The sequence continues at coordinate 79,353,061 of CM074861.1, read as the reverse complement.
ATACGATAGGGTTTGTTCTTCCTGTGGTTGGACGGACAACCACCAGCCCGAAGACCAGCCCAGCGTCCTCACTAAAGGGGGACCTGGCCAGGAGAACGCGTTATTCCTGTAGTTGGACGTACAACCGCCAGCCCGAAGACCAGCCCAGCGCCCTCAACAAGGAGGACCTGGCCAGGAGAACGCAGGTACACGATAACACGATAGTCACGATGATCACGATAACATGGAGGCCGAATTGCTTTGCATGATCCTGACAATGACACGATAACCACGATAAGTGCATGGCTTTGTATGATCTAACTTGCTGGCTAACGATTGACACGACGATTCTTGAATGTGTGAACGCACTTATTAATCCTGATCTCTGTTCTGGAAAACATTGGCAAGGAATAGAAACATTGGTACCCTCTTTAGACCATAAATTGATAACGTTATCAAATAAACACTGTGACGCCCGTTTTCTCGAAGGGCGTTCTTACTACATCAACAAGTAAGTCTCTACACTTATGTGTGTTTAATTTAAGAGTTCTTGAATTATGTGATTTAATGTAAATCCAATTTAATATGTGTTCATTTGAATTATTCTAAGATTAATTGTCAACTTGATTAATTACGCGCATATTTAACCCTAACTGTCTAATTTGATTTAATTCAAATTTACTCCATGAAATAATTGTCAAGTTGATTTTAAATCCATCATATTATTTAACTTGTTTAATTTCGGTTTACTTGAATTCCTTGAGATTAATTGTCAATCATGTGTTTACGAAATGTCGTTAAATTGTACGAAAGGTTTCTAAAATTAAATTGAATTAAACTCTAATTGGTAAATCTATCTCTTTCATTTTAAATTGTAAAATTAATTCGGAGCTTGAATGTTTATTCGTAACTTTACCAATTTTATTTACGATTATTTGTACGCGCTATTACTTGCTACGCGATAAGGATACCCGGTTGTATATATCTTGTGCAAAAGACACATTTCTCCCAATCCCTTTTCTCTCTCTCTCTCTCCTCTCCCACTTTCTCTCTCCCGCAGGTTACTATCGCGACTTCGGTTACGAGCCCATAACTCGATCGTTTCTCGACGGAATTCAACAAACGAATAGTCCATTTCGATTATCTCGGTGAGACCGATGTAAGAGTACCAATTTCACGGCCTAACGACGAATGGTGGCGGAGTTATGGCCGGATTTCAGTAGCAGCGGCGGAGCTGTCAGACCACCGCCACTTCGCCGGCGTTTCGCGGCGTTTTCCGGCCACCTCCTTGTTACACGCGCCGGAGACCCAGAAAGTAGACTTCCTGGCGCAGCGGTTGACATCAGCGGCGCAGCCATCGGAGTAGAGACGGAGATGCACGCGCCGCCCAAAGCTCGCGGCGGCGGCGCGAGTTACTGTAGTGGCGGCGGCAGAAACTTCGACGGCCAACGGGGGCCTTTTCCGGCCATCTTTTGGTCTCGGGCTCTTCATGAAAGTTGTTCAGAACGACGAGAACTAGTGACCTGTGATCAGGCGACTCCAGATTCGGTGGTTTGGCGGCGGATCGGCTGCGGCAAAGTGGCGGTGCAATGGCGGCACTAGCTCCGAGGATTTTTCCGGAAAGCTACCTTAGGGCTTTCGAAGAACTCGTCATGGGTAAGACAACGCCTCTTTCGGATCGCATTTTGGTTCACCGGTTTGGAAGTAATTTGAGTTTGAAGATTTAGGGTTTTCGTGTTCTTAGATTTCAGATCTAGGACAATCGGCTTGGAATTTCTAGAAATTGATCGAGGATTCAGAACGGGCACGAAGACTTCATTCAGGACTGATTTTTTGGGATTTTTCCGGTGACTTTTGACGGCGGCCCGTTGGCGGTCCGGCCAAATTCCGGTAGCTACAGTGGTGGCGTTCCGGCGGTGTTTGGTCAGAATGTTCGTCTCGTTGTGGTGAGTTCAACGCCACTTTCCGTTTGTTAATCGGACACTCGGTCTGTTTATTACGAATTATTTTGCGTAATTGTGATTATTTGAATTAATTGTTTTAAGTGCAAATAAATTGGTTATTGTTGGTTTGTTGATCGAGATGTCTTCCAATCATATTCGAAAACATGTATTGAATGGATTGTGATATGCATGAATGTTTCGATTTACAATTTGAATCCCGATGTGATGAATTTATGCTATGTGTTTAGATATGAAGGGGTGTTAGTGTAATATTTAGAAACTAATCTTTTATGTGACTAAATGAACTTGAATAATATTTTAGAAGAACGAAAATGTTGTGATTTCTCTATATGAATTTGAGACGTTCTCAATGTTATGTTTATTGTAAATTGTGTTTCAAATATAAATTTAGATACATGAAAGATGCTTGAACAACTTGCGACTTGATGCATGATAGGAGTTAGAATTGTAATATCTTGATTTACTCTTACTACTTGAAAATGGTATATTATGAATTACGATAAATTGATAATTGTAATGCTTGTAAGTAATTAATTCGTAGTTGAATAATTGTATAAACACTTTAAATGAACAATTATGCTTAGTAATCAACTAAGGGGATATATGTGTAATGATTCTAAACTTTTATAAATGACTTAGGGGATGTAAGTGTAATATTATGAAACTATGAATGTGACTTGAGCTTGTGTACCAAACATGTTGTGAAGTTGTAAAGTATGATCTTAAGTGAATTAGATGCACTCTTTAATTGTATCAAGCATGCCGTCTACGTACAACGACTTTGTATGTTTATATGATCAAGTTGCTCTTACTTATGCACTATATAACTCGTCATGAACTTGATGCTTAATTCTAATATTATAATTGAACCCTGTGATATTGGATGATTTAATATGCATTTTCTGAATACATTGACTTCCTAAATTGATCTTGCATCTTTGGATATGGAATTGCATGATGGTTGCTTGTAAATATGACCTTGTTGAGCATTGATTTGCCTTGAATGACCACGACACCTCATCCAAGCACAACATGAACACTTATGCATAACCACGATCATGTTGAGCAACGCCGTGCGTCTTGTTTGGTTCATATAGAGTCTAAGTCTGGGCTTCTGTATGTCTTGTCACAGAGTTTGGTGGTGCCGATGGGTACGAGGTTTAGAGTGTTTGGCCCTTCACACTCTCAGACTCTACTACTACGAGGTGAGGTTTAGGATTTTGTATAGTTACATGACCTATGGCCTTTACATGTTGATTTCTACCCTTGCATGTGAGTATACTCTATTATAGATATGTATGTGCTGAATATGATATGTTGATGATCTTGTGTGAGTCCTGCGTGGATGGAGGTCATGAGGCTTAAAGTTCCATCGCGTAGGAAGGGTGTAAATATAAAAACCAGTTTTTGAGGCATATGTAAGCTATTTTGGAAAATTCAGTGGTGTTATGATTCTGTAGCGAGTTAGCCATGATATATGGTATCTGTTCTATTATGTATTGTTCTGTATGTGGATCCAGGAGCTGGTACGAGTGGAGACCGGTACGGCATAGGGCCGTCGGATAAGCCACTATGCTAGTTTCCATTTGAGATATCATTGCGCGACCTTAGGGTGATGAGGGAGGCGTGATATCTTGAGCCTTCGGTGTTTTATCCGGGGATGACTCTTGTGGGTTCGCTACCCTCTTGAGATCGAGTCTATTTTAGACGGTGTTATTATAGATGGTTTTGGGGACTGTACATCCCCTCCATCATTGGTGTAGCGGTTGGATTGATTGTGATTTATGTTCTGAGGAGTAAAGGTGGGAAGCTCGTACTCGCCGAGCAGTTGATTATGTTATGTTATGGAATTATGAATCGGGATAGAGTCTTTCTGGAAAATGGTTCCTAAATTTATATCTATATCTTATTCGGGTTCTTTCAAAACGTTTTGGTATGTAACACCTATCCCCGGTTCATGAGTCCATCTTTTTTATTCTGTGCTATGCTCCTTATATATATATATAATGTGGGTGTGCGTTAGCCCCCTCACTCGGTCAAGTTGACTGACCCCTCATTTACACTTTTAGTTGCAGGTTGTTGGCGTTTGCTAGGCGGAAGTGAGTCCTTTGAGTTGCACTTCGTCGGTCTAGTCTTTCTATTTGCATTTGTCTTTTCATACACTTTACTTATGCTTTGACTCGTAGACTTGATATTATACTTTACTATTCGGTAACCCTGCGTGGCACTCTCATTCGGCCCCCTTGTGGCACTTGATGATTATTACTTTATGTTGATATTCGGGACTAGGGATTTATGCTAGTTGAACCCGTCACCTGCTTTGCATATTTTGTTTGAAATGCTTCCACTATCTATTGTTGTTGGTTTTAATTGCTTCCGCACTCTGAGTTTTGGTCAAGTTAGATCCGCCTAGCCTAGTGTGTGAGTTGGTCTCCCGTTCGCTCTGATTCGGATTCGGGCATGGACTTTCATTTCATGTTCTGGGTCTGGGTCATAGTGCGGGGGATGTGGCATCCTCCGTTTGGGGTGTTACATCCTTAAGTGGTATCAGAGCTCTAGGTTGCAAAACCGAGCTCTTGAGTCGTGTTGAGTCTATCTAGGTCGTACGGCATAGGAATAACTGCGCATTGCATTTGTTTGACTTGATATTTTGATCCTTCGGCATGAATTGTTTCGTGATTATATGATTGTGTGCACATTGTGACTTTAATTATGCAACATCTTATTTTATGTGCTTTATAAATTACAACTAATTGTTGCATTTATGTGATGTACTTGTTACATTTCATTTGCATCTTAATCCGCATGCATAGAATTTAGTGTTTGAATTTCAGGGTACCCTATGAGTCAACACTGAGGTTTCCCTCCGTCAACGCTACCTATTGGTACTACAACGGAAACACGCCATAATTCGAAAATGAAAGGGTTCCTCTCCAAGATCAATACTCATGAAAAGGTTCAGAGTTGAAGGAATGAGATTTGCTATATTGACTTACTACCTTAAAGTCAATTGAAAGATTAAGTTTGACGAATTCTAACCTTGAGGATTCGTTCATTTGGAAGTAGTCACCTTGTTAAGGAAATGAGTCAATGGAGGAGAGTCTGATCAAGTAGAACCGTTTTGGAGGATTTTGATGAGCTTTCGCCTTGATGATTCGTTTATTTGGGAGTAGTCACCTTGTTGATGGAAACGAGTTAATGTAGAAGAATCCGATCAAATAAGATCCGATCAAGTTCAAGGGATATGGATAGGTAACCATGTTACATGAGCAACGAGTTACAAACCATCGGTGAGTGTTGAAGGATTTGGTGTTGTTTAGAGTTAACAAACGACAAAACAAGATTGGTTGCTGGCTCTCTGGGTGTCTTCTTTCTGCTGAGGTGGAAGATTCTGCTAAGATCGAAGATTCTACTGAGATGGGAATAGAACACTTAGATGCCGAAAGACTTTATCCAAGTTTCAGAATCATATACCATGGATTGCTTTGGGAAGTGCTTAGCACCATGATCACTCAATGAAACTCTGAGGTACATATCTAATTGACAAACGAACCATGAGCAACTCGTTGAAGATGAGTAGACTAAGATTTAACACATGAATGAGAATTCTTGGGAGAAACTGAAGATGATTCTAGTTGAGCAAGGATTACGGTCTAGTAAGGGGTTTGGTGATAAACGAGCATTGTTGAGTTACCATTTTATGAAAAGACTCAAGACAAAGAAGTTCAGATGACGAGGGTTGCATCATTGTCGGCTTAACCAACGTCTACCGCTTCATCTTGACTTTCTTGTCAAGACTTTTACACTTTGGTTAACGGTACGCCAAGCATTCATGGCATTTGCATACATGCATCGCTTAAATACTCTTACCTTGTTTTGCTTGATGTGGGTGATGACTATTGTTGTTCTAAATTGTGATAACTTGGATACCTGATCTAGTAATTGTAACTTGAAATTTCTACCTGTTTTGAACTGTTGCTGAAATGAATGAGTTATGTACTTATGTGAACTATTCATGCCTATGTGATTTGAAACTCTCTTGATTGCTCACTAGCTTCCCATATAACATACATACATACTGTAACCTTATTTTACAGGGATTCCATCGCGATATCCCCCTTGAGTTGAGGTATGAGCGTTGAATCTATACTCAAGGGACACCGATATCAGTTGTATAAGGTACACCAAACATGCATCGCATACTTTTCGTCAAGTGTTACTATGATATGTGTATGTATGAATAACTGACCAGTGGATTTCTGTACAAGAGAGACCTTAGGTTCCCTCTTTTTACGTGTTGGAGAGATGTAGGATTCTCTCTATTTATGTGGTAGAAAGATGCTGGAATCTTTCTAAGTTTTGTGCACGAGAGATGTTGGATTCTCTTGTACATAGATATTCGGAGACGCTGGATTCTCTTGAATCTAAGAGTTTGAGGAATGCTGGATTTTCTCAAACTAGAATGTTGGCAGATGCTAGAATCTGTCCGACTTAGGTTGAGAGACGGGGTTCTCTCAATTATGTGCTTGAGAGACGGGGTTCTCTCTTTTGTGTGTGCTCGAGAGACGGGGTTCTCTCTCTTGTGGGTGCTGAGGGACGGGGCTTTCCCACATACGTGCTGGGAGATGGGATTCTCTCTTGTTTGTTGTGGTTGCGTTACGCGTTGATCTGACTACGGGTTGCAAGTGGCGAGTATGAGATGACATCGAGGTTGGGTGCAGTTGCAGCTATCCGATCATGGGAATGACTGACCGAGTTCGAAACAACTAATGGATCAAGTACTCGCACTGACCTCAACGATAACAAAACATCCTAAAGGAGGTTCAGTGTAGATGACCGGAGTAAGTCTCACCATTAGAGTTATGATCTCACGCGAGTTCGGGAGAAGGGTTGGAGCACTACAACTCGAGGATCTACATTTTCCAGTGGAACCTGGGGACCAGGTTCTCTTAAGGGGGGAAGGTTGTGACACCCCGTTTTCTCGAAGGGCGTTCTTACTACATCAACAAGTAAGTCTCTACACTTATGTGTGTTTAATTTAAGAGTTCTTGAATTATGTGATTTAATGTAAATCCAATTTAATATGTGTTCATTCGAATTATTCTAAGATTAATTGTCAACTTGATTAATTACGCGCATATTTAACCCTAACTGTCTAATTTGATTTAATTCAAATTTACTCCATGAAATAATTGTCAAGTTGATTTTAAATCCATCATATTATTTAACTTGTTTAATTTCGGTTTACTTGAATTCCTTGAGATTAATTGTCAATCATGTGTCTACGAAATGTCGTTAAATTGTACGAAAGGTTTCTCAAATTAAATTGAATTAAACTCTAATTGGTAAATCTATCTCTTTCATTTTAAATTGTAAAATTAATTCGGAGCTTGAATGTTTATTCGTAACTTTACTAATTTTATTTACGATTATTTGTACGCGCTATTACTTGCTACGCGATAAGGATAACCGGTTGTATATAGCTTGTGCACAAGAAACATTTCTCCCAATCCCTTTTCTCTCTCTCTCTCTCCTCTCCCACTTTCTCTCTCCCGCGGGTTACTATCGCGGCTTCGGTTACGAGCTCATAACTCGATCATTTCTCGACGGAATTCAACAAACGAATAGTCCATTTCGATTATCTCGGTCAGACCGACGTAAGAGTACCAATTTCACGGCCTAACAACAAACGGTGACAGAGTTATGGCTAGATTTCAGTAGCAGCGGCGGAGCTGTCAGACCGCCGCCACTTCGCCGGCGTTTCACGGCGTTTTCCGGCCACCTCCTTGTTATACGCGCCGGAGACCCAGAAATTAGACTTCCTGGCGTAGCGGTTGACATCGGCGGCGCAGCCATCGGAGTAGAGAAGGAGCCGCACGCGCCGCCCAAAGCTCTCGGCGGCAGCGCGAGTTACTGTAGCGGCGGCGGCAGAAACTTCGACGGCCAACCGGGGTCTTTTTCGGCCATCTTTTGGTTTCGGGCTCTTCACGAAAGTTGTTCGGAACGACAAGAACTAGTGACCTGTGATCAGGTGACTCCAGATTCGGTGGTTTGGCGGTGGATCGGCAGCGGCAAAGTGGCGGTGCAACGGCGGCACTAGCTCCGAGGATTTTTCCGGAAAGCTACCTTAGGGCTTTCGAAGAGCTCGTCATGGGTAAGACAACGCCTCTTTCGGATCGCATTTTGGTTCACCGGTTTGGAAGTAATTTGAGTTTGAAGATTTAGGGTTTTCGTGTTCTTAGATTTCAGATCTAGGACAATCGGCTTGGAATTTCCAGAAATTGATTGAGGATTCAAAACGGGCACAAAGACTTCATTCAGGACTGATTTTTTGGGATTTTTCGGGTGACTTTTGACGGCGGCCCGTCGACGGTCCGGTCAAATTCCGGTAGCTACAGTGGTGGCGTTCCGGCGGCGTTTGGTCAGAATGTTCATCTCGTTGTGCTGAGTTTAACGCCACTTTCCGTTCGTTAATTGGACACTCGGTCTATTTATTACGAATTATTTTACGTAATTGTGATTATTTGAATTAATTGTTTTAAGTGTAAATAAATTGGTTATTGTTGGTTTGTTGATCGAGACGTCTTCTTATGGAGAAGTGATAAATCAGAAGAGGCTACGTGCGAGACAGAGGAGAAGATGAAAAGATTTCATCCTGAATTGTTTCCAGCCGATAAATGAATCCGAGGACGGATTCTTTTAAGGGGAGAGGTTGTGACACCCCGAGTTTTCACACGTGCGGGTAAGTATTATGTGCGTATTTATATTTAATTATATGATTTTATATTTTGAGTTGTTAATTGAATTTGTTCATAATTTGATTTATTTGTTTAAAATTTCTTATGATTGTCTATGTAAGCTATGAATATATTATCGGATTTGTGAAAATGTGAATTTTGTGATTATGGTGCTAATTGAATGAAATTACGTGTTTCGTGTAATCCGTGGACTTAATTGTAATGTATTTGAATGTTTTGGACTCAATTGGAAATTGAGTTTGGGCTTAATTGCCACTTCTTGAAAGTTTAGGGACCTATTCGTATAATAGGCAACCCTGAACGGTTTTCGCGATATCTTGAGCTCCGGACCTCAAAATCGAGATCCGTAACCGGCGTTGAACTTGTTTCGACGTTACCTACCCTTTGAACTTGACCTTGTATCTTTTCGGTATTATTTAAACCTTCAATAACGAACCGTTCCATAACCCAATTTTATAACTTGTTTGAACCTTTTCTTAAACGAACCGGACTTGGACCAACCCGTATCCTACCCATTTTTCCTTATTAGATATCATCATTTGGCTTCCTTTCTCCCCATTTTGATCGATCAAAATCAGCCAAGGCAAGAGCAAGGAAGATAGCCAAGAAACCCTCAATTTTTGACCATCCAAGCTTTGAGCTCAAGCTTAATCAATCCTCCATCTTTTTCCAATGTAATTGGTGATTTGAAACCTCCATCTTCCCCTCTATATTTTCATCTAGTTGAAGCATGATAGAAGTTGAGGACTAATGTGTTTGAATGTATGAGCATGAATTGAGGGTTTGGTTTCATCATTAGTTTTCATGGTTTAAGTTGAGATTTGGTGCATGTAGGATGATGTGTGGAGCTTACTTATCATTTCTTTTTGCTTGGATTTCATGTTGGGAGTGTATAGCATGAGTTGCCATTGTTGAAGCTTGAAAACCTCCATGGATGAAAGCTTGGTATTGATTGATCTTTTGCCAACTTTGAGCTTTAATTGATACCTATATGAATGAGTTTTGTGAATTGCATGAATTATGTGGCTTGAAAGCATGTCTTTAGGTGGTTTAAGAGCTTCTTGGTGGCTGCCCTGTTTTTGCAAGCTTTTCCCTCGCGTAACAGAGCTGATGCTCTGTTATTTCTTTCAAAACGATGAGCTGACACGGCCGTGTCAGCTTTATACTGAAAATGAACACGGCCGTGTTGGGCTTTTGACTTTGTTTTTTTTTCAGATTTTAACCTCGGACACGGCCGTGTCCAAATCCTTTGAAAACTCAACACGGCCGTGTCAAGCCCTCGACTTTGAATTTTCTGATTTTTAAACCTCGGACATGGCCGTGTCCATTTCCCTTTGAAACTCAACACGGCCGTGTCATTTGAATTGGCAACCTTGGGAGGTCTCTTTTCTTGCTTGAATTGCATGAGAGACTCGTATTTGTATTGCTTACGTGGCTCGTATTTGTGGGTTATATTGAACATGACTCCAATTAAGCTTTGTTCATGGTTGTTATATAATGCAAGCGTGATAGTTATGATCGGTTATATGTTTCAAGACATTAATAGTGCACACGAACATGTCCATTATATTTGTTTTATCCGTTCATATCATAAGCATGGCATTGCTGAGCGTCTTACTTGGTCATTTGAGTCTCACTCACTTGTTTTGCACAGATTTTGATTCCTTTGGAGACGAGGCCGGTCAGTGAGGCTCGTGTGTTCTTCTTTTGCCGTTCGAGGTGGGTTTTTCTTCTACTTAGCTATATGACCCTATAAATACCTTAATGTGGAAAGTTTTCGACCAAAGTATATATATATATATAGAGTCATTTTCATAGAGTAAATGTTTACAACGTAAAGCCTTAATTTCTAAATCCTACCAAATGTTTTGGCGAGAAAGAAAGAATGAATGCTATGCACGAATGGGGCCCAGGGACTTAGTATGAGTGGCTATCCGGGGAGGCATGGGCCGACGGTGATCCCTAACATTAGTTCCACCAATTAACGGCGTAACCGGACCTCGTTAGGAGTTAGCGAGGAATGGACGTTGAGCGCCATCTGGGGAGTCATGTAACCCCTCTTGGTCAATGAATGAGTGGTCAGGTCTTGCAAGCCCGTCACCAAACCGGAGGAAGAAGGTGTAAATGTTAATGAATGTGCACACAAGATTGAAATGCATGAACAGAATGAATGAAAGAATGTTTAAATGTTTTACACAAGGTGTTGGTTGGAGATAATGCACGCCAAGTCGCCAGGCTAACATTGACCTAATGTTAATGATTCGTTATAATCCCTTTTGATGATTTTTATTCACCCACTTGGGGAAATTCTTAAAAAACCTCACTTGGGATTATAGCTTGCATGTGATTGGTTAATTATCGTCATATATACTATTTATGCCCTGTTTTATACCCACCAGTCCCCTTTGGACTGAACCCGTTTGGTTTTCAGTTATTTTGTGCAGGTGTTGAGGGAGCTAGGCGGGAATACGAGTCGTAGGTCTTGCATTCGCTTCTAGCTCTAGTATTTTGGTGTTACACTTGCATACTCGTACTTTTCATTATTGTATGTAATTGTTGTTTTGGGCGGTGATGGCATGTATAGGTTGATTTTGATTTGGAGCGTACGTGTATTGGGATTTAACTTCCGTGAACTTAAATGTTGGTACATAGAGCATAGAGCTCAATATATGGAATAACTGTTGGTACCTAGAGCATATAGCTCAATATATGGTTTATGATTTGTTGCTTCCGCTTTTCTGTTATGCTGCTACTTTGATTGTTGAGGTTGTTGGGGTTTAAGTGATAGGCTAGTCCCGCCTGGCTTAGATGTGTATGTGTGTCCCCGTTCGCCGTGATTTGGCTCGGGTATGAATCGTCCATTTCATATACGGGCCGGGTCATGGTGCGGGGGATGTGGTACCTTGCGCTCGGGTGCTACAACTCAGGCCTAAATAAATTTAAGAACAACCCACAAAGACAAAACCAACAAAAACGATTAATCAATCAGGCCTTTCAACAAGAACCAAAGATTCAACATTTCACTTCACAAAAATAACAAAATACCAAAACCCGATTCTCAAAAACTCATTAAACCTTTAAAAAAAAAATTTATAGCTCAACTTCTAAACCCAAAGACAGAATCAACAAAACAAGAAACACTCAAAGGAATGCATATACAGAGTCCCATAAACAGCTCCGTCAATAATACCATATACGAAACAAATATCAATCACAATAAGAGAAAGCAAAAATATCAATTGATGATGTAGAATGAAAATTTTGAAGATAAACAAAGTGGAAATGGAGAACCCACCGCCAGTTTCCGAATTGGGGCTGAACTAAAGGAGTTCACTCCTTGTGCAGTATTTATGGCTCAAGGTAATGTTTATGACTTATGCAGAGAGGGAAGCGCAAGGTGGAGCTTCAAATCCTTATACTTAGTCACTGCTACTGAAAATTGGGGATGAATTTTGCAGCTCAAGGAAGAAGGATAATAACGTAATTTTGAGGGACAAAACAGGGGTGTGTTTGTCATTTTGCCTTATCTATCTGCACTGGTGTAAATAAAACATCAAATTTGGAGAGATTATTTGTCTGGCCAAATCTCGTACGAAACCCGGGGCTCTGGGAAAAGCTTGAAATGCAAACTTAGGAAGTAAACGATTGGAAAGGTGGGGTTAGCTAACCCCAACCCCCGTTTTCTTTAGTAGTAAAGAAGCCACTAGTTTATTGCCCTGATTTAGAAATTTTCGGATTTCAACAACAGATCAGTTGACCCGGTCTACGAATCTATTCTTACTCTCAACGAATTCCTAGAATTTTAGGTGGGATGGGGATTGTAATTCTTTCGACTTCTCGAGGGATAATGACAGATCGAGAGGCTCGACTAGAAGGAATCGACGGAGAAATTTTGTATTATATATGGTAATCCTTTGAATATCCAAACGGGATCCGAAACTCTTTCCTATTAAAAAAAAAAAAAAGAAAGGGGGGGAGTTATCTAATATCCCTTCTCCTCTCTAGGTTGATACTTCATGGAGGCTTTGAATGAAAGAAGAAAAACGGATTTCAAAATTCCGAAGAACTGTGGGAGGGGGCCATTGAACAGCTGGAAAAAGCCCGGGCCTCTACGGAAAGTGGAAATGGAAGCAGATCAGTATCGGGTGAATGGATACTCTGACATAGAGCGACAAAAATCGAATTTTATTAATTCAACTTATCAGACTTTGGAATAATTAGAAAAGCTCTAGTTCAAATCCTAGCCTGTTTTATAAATTTCTCCTATTTTTCCTAAAGTACTATTCCCATCGTAAAAACTAACTTTTAAACCGTACGGCGTTTAGTATTCAATATTATACTCAAAATAATCCTTAAATTATTTTATAAATTATGAACACTTTCTCAGAAATTAATTCTCATCCTAGCTTCGTTTTATATATTTTCTCATGTTTTTCAAAATTTCGAACGCTTACTACTTTAAATTTAGACGTTTAAACATTAAGTATTTATAACCATCAGAAAGCTCTTTCAATTCTCTTTCTTTTGCAGTTTTTCTCACTTTAAACTAAAATCTAGAGATTCTTCTACGAATTTATTATTATTTTCACCATATTTTAGATTTATTTTATTATGATATAATTACTAGATAAAATATGAATACATAAGCACATACGTCATTATACACCTAACAGTACACCTTGATACCCTATAATAATACACCTAGTTACACTAAACCGTTAGTCACCACCCTAAAGAATAGGAAATTTCACTGAAACCCTCAAGATTATACCAATAAATACCCTAAGAAGCATTCACAAAATTCACACAAAAATCACTCACAACTCTCCCTCTCTCTCGGCTCACTCTCTCTCTCTCACTCTACATAAGGTGCGTTTTTCTTTTATTATTTCATGATTTATATTATGTTCTTAGTATAATATAGTTGTAGCATGCTTATCATTAATTAAATTATACTTTAGAAATTTTATTTTATAAAATATATGCATCATTGTTAGTTTTAAATAAAATGTGCCTACAATATGGAATCCTATTTAATTAAATGCATAAATTATGACATGATATAATGTGATTATGTATTTAAATTTTCATTATCTTATTTGATTAAATTCATGCCTAGAACAATTTATGTATAATTAATTTTATGATTAAAGTTACATAAAGTGCTACATTTTAAGTTTGATTATGTGTTATGAACTTAGAACTTAATAAATATGATCATGAACTAATACAAACTCATTCATAAGTCTAAGAACATGTTCATAATGTTCTCGAAATAAAACAAGGTGCACGTGTGATAGTGTGTGTGTTCAATTTTATGTTATAAAGTGTTTAATTCTTAGAAATTTGAATAGTAAAAGTTTTCAATAGTAATTTTGAATTTTTGGTCAACAAATATATCAATTATTTCAAAAATAATATAAAAATAAGTTTTAGAATTTTTAAAGAATGATTTTATCAGAATTTTCCAAAAATCGGTAAATTGTAAAATATTTTCAAAACATAACCTACATTGTCAAATTAAATATCATTTCTAATCTGATAATTAGGATCATAATGTGATTAATAAATATTTGATTAGTTAAAGACTTCATAAATCCTAATTAATTAATTAAATTTACTTAAACCGTTAAAATTAGGATTTATCGGGTATTCTTTAATGTCTTGCACTTTATGTACCTTATGTGCTTATTTGAGTACAATAAATAAGAATCTAGTCCTAAGTCTAGAGTAGCTATTACTTTCAGGCGAGAATAGGACTGAAGAGTGGAATCCACAAAATTTCACTTGAATCCCGGTACTAGGTGAGGATTAAAACCTTTTCAACTAGAATCATGCCTATAACTATGTATACATATAAAATGATTTTCGAACCTACCTATTATTTGATTTATACTACCTGTACATATTATTACATTACAATATCCCTCTTTACGAGGAAAATACTTTTATATATGTCGGAATCAGGATCTTATCCGGACATTATATACTTTAGTAATTTTATTATTATTAAGAACTGATTCCTGACAATGTAAGTAAAATATTTATCTCTTATTATTATGGGCCCCGGAGGCACCCGTAGAAGTAGCTAACCCGGAAGGTATCGGGCCGAGGGTTGTTATTATACGGACCACCACACATATCCTTGGTAGTGGTCTAATTGGAGGTTAGTTGCTCCATGCCAAGTGATCGGGAGATGTATGACCTCCAAGGGAGTGGTATGAGCTCCCAATTATTATTACTGCCACTAGGGGTAGCTCCCCACGGTACTGGAGTAAAAGAGATATTATCATATTGGTTTTATTAAAGTATCGGTGCCTTGATCAGCCCGATACTATTTTACCAAATATTTAAGGAGTTACGGTTGGAGAGCCCTAACTTGCGGGCAATACAAACTCTTTTATTAAACGGTTCATACTTTTATAAATACTTCCAGTATACCCTTACCCCTATTTTAAACATATTATGAACCGGATTATATTTGTTTATCCTATTGCTAATATTTTAGATCTAGATCTTCTTGGCCCTATATATGTATATACATATATACCCATACCTATAAAGTAATATCCCTTCACTTAGTCACTTTGACTAACCTCTCACCTGGTTTCAAATACATGATTTCAGGTAGCAATAGAACGACACCTAGAGATGTCTTGAAGTAGTAGGGTGTCGAGTATATGAAGTCAGGACTAATCTAAGGTCACTTAGTTCTAAGTATGTACATATTATGAATAAGCAGTCCTTACGCTTTACTTTAGCATGCTACTATATCATAATCCTTTAATGTGAACTATTTCGATCATTAATAATAAGTTCTTACTCTTTATGCATCCCCATTTATTTGTAAAGTTTTAAATTTCTCTATCTTCCGCTGTGTTATGCCTTACGATCTATTTAAGTACTATTTAAATCGTTCGCCGTAGTATTTTCTGAGTGTTAGGTCTAACCTCCACTTAGGGAGTATTGCGGTAGGGGGGTTGTAGTGCTAGGGGAGGCGCTACAAGTCTTAATAATTAATTCATAATTAATTAAAAGACCAAAATTAATTAATTATAATTTAATTAATTAATTCTAGAAAAGAATTCACGTGTAAAATATTTACATGTTGGAGCCAAGCGTGCGTGATACGTGGCAACCACGCAGGCCGCGTGACACGTGGCATTCACATATCGTGCGAGACACGTGGCGGGCCCACGTTTTCATGGACCTCTTAGATAAACAATTTGATCCTTCGTTAATCATATGAATATCCTAGCATAACCCTCGTATTCTGGCATTTGTGTGTGACCATTTAGGTTCATTATTCGATTAGTAGTGACACTAATTAATTAATTTCCATAATTAATTAACCACTTCACATATCACACTACTTTAATCTAGCAATGGGTGTGTGACCACTAGCCAAATAACGAAATGAATCAAAGAATATTTCAGTCAATGACAATCAGTGAAATACGATCCTCCTACAACTCCATCTCTCAATGAAGAACTAAAGCATGGGAATAAACTCAGAGCCTCGTTATTCTTGATCTTTAAAGTCAAGTTCGTTTCATATCCATTTAGATCTCAATCCAAAAAAACCCCATTTTCTTGATGTCTTGATCTTTTATCCACCTTGGCTAAGGGTTTAATATTTAATGGACTACGAACAACTTGATCAGTAAGAGATCATTCTTGTTCTTAACAAGTGTAGGTCCTTTATCGATTCTACTAATTCTATATGTGCCACTTGTGTAATCCCAACATAGGTCGTGGCTCAGGTGTCTATTTGCGACACCTTTTTGAGCCTATATAAAAGATTACAGAGTTAGCTCATATGAGACATTACAGAATCTCAAGTCAAAGGATTATTAATCACGTCATTGACTTGTGAGATATTTCCTAATCTGGAAGTTTCTAGGAGACTCCCTTTCCCATTTAGGAATGTTCTGACGCTGGACATCTTAGTGATGAAGTTCTTGTAACAATCACCCTTATGTATTATGAACGTATCATCGAATGCACTTATCATTCCATGAAACTGAATGATCCTTCAAAAGGCCATAATCACATAAGCAAGTCTCAATGGAGTCAAGGTCGACACTCGCGCTGTTTGTCGAACTCATCGACTTGGAGAAGTTTCTAATCCTCGCCTATGGAGTTAAGAACTTATTTCATGTGTCGTTCCTATAAGGGCAAAGTTCTTAATGGCCTCATCAGATTAGGGGAGTTCAAAACATGTAAAACACAGTCACCCAAACAGATATAAATAATCATATAAAGAAGTGATTGCCTATAAACAAAATCATCTCGTTTATTATTCAAAGACTGTTTGTGATTTTACAAGGAAATGGTAAAGCATAAACACTTCTTTAAGGACAGTATTCTTAATAGGTATGTCGTTACGGGTGTGTTAATTACGCTTTTAAATTATTTAATTATGTAATTTTATGCTTATTATACTATTTAAATGTTATTCTTGAATTTATTTGAATTATTTGTTAAATATGTGTTTTGGATTTTGAATGTTTTTGCCCCTTTTTGCCTCATTTTCGATCCGTTTGAAATTGTTTTCGATTCTAATTTTTGTGACTATGTGATATGTATGAAATATATATGTTATAAACTTGTTTACATGCTCGTTTTATGTTTTTGAGTTTGTTTAATATGGTTCTTAAACCGTTTTATTTGTTAAGGGACTCCAGGGCCTAACACGTTTTAGCACACCTTGGGTTCAGGAAGACATATCTTGCTCTCGGGAATTTGGATTCGAATTTCGGAAGTGGAGCTAGACTTGTATTGAAGATACGGAGCTAAGTAACCCAACTTTGCATTTTTCTAAGCCCGTTTGATTCCCCGAACTTTGCCCAAACCGAGCCCATGTGATACTTTCGTCACCCCCGCCCATTTAGCTTATATCTGACCCGTTTCTTAACTAAATCGACCCGTTTTTTAGTCCTTGAATATATTGTTGTTCTCCACTCCTTTGTACTTCTTTTAAGCTAGGGTTTGCTGAGTTTCATGGAGATTTGAGCATGCCATGAGTTTGAATGTGAATAGTAAGGGTTAGAGACTTTTTGATAAATTCTTGCATCTCTTTGATCCATTTCATGATTTAAAGCTGAATATGTGATCTAAATGACTCCTATGTTTCATTTATAAGCATGGATTTCGTGGAAATTGTGTGTATATAGGGTTCACCATTAGAGCTTTGAAGAACATGAATAGTATGTTTGATTCTTGCAAGACATGTATCATCCTTGTTGTTCCTTGTTGTTTCTCAATTCTTAGTTCATTTCTAAGTGTTATTTTAATTCCTAAGACCCTCCCCTTGTTCCCCCTTCTCTTATATATGTTTAGGTGTGGTTTAATGTGTGTTTTACAGGTAGAAACGCGACGAACACGAAGTCTGGGCCCGTTAACGCCCGTTAGTCCACTTGTGCACAAAACGGGGATAACGGCCGTTAGTGGCTCCCCTGAGCCACTAACCTGACTAACGGCCATTTTTGCCTGAGGGCTAACGACTGTTAGTCACCCCGGGTGGTGTGTTCCTGTGTTTTGTTCGTTTATTTTCTCGTTTCATTCTTTTCCCTCCCCGACCTTGTTCCTTGTGTGTTGTATGCTTGTTTATGTGTTTGTATGGTTGTGTTATGACTTGTTTATGCATGCCTTTAATGTTTTATGGTTATGAATAATGTGTTGCATTACGTATTGTTTTATGTGCCAGTTATGGGATTTTGATCTTTGTATACGTGTATGAGCTTATGCGCCCTGTATGCTAACTCTTGTCGCTTCCTTGTATCTTTTGCCTTCCTTATGTGTTTTAAATTCATATATGGTGTTAATATGCTATAATATGATGTGTTATGTGCTTATTTGATGAGTTATGAGTTTAATTGGTGTGTCATTCCTTTGATAGCATCATAATTGCTTCGATATGACTAAGTTTGAAGTTACGTGATGTGCATTGCATCGTATGAATCCATATACCTTACCCGAGCGTCTAATTAGTTCATATTGAGTCTAAGTATGTCTTTCGTTCTTTGTTTTATCTTCAGGATCTTCCCTTTGGTGACGAGGTGGTTCCATAGGTGTGTTCCGATTTGTTCCGTTTGGTTTGTTCGTCTTAGTATTATTTCTGAAAGAGATCCGAGATTCACTTTCAAGTTTTGGCAAGAACTTCAGATGGGAACTAAGCCTAAGTTCAATACAACTTCGCATCATCAGACAGACGGGCAATCAGAGAGGTTGATTCAGTATTTGGAATATATGTTTCGGGCTTGTGCATTGGATTTCCAAACTAAATGGCATGATCATTTACACCTGATTGAGTTTGCTTACAATAACAACTAGCAAGCCTCGATCAAAGAAGCTACTTATGAGATCTTGTATGGTCGGAAGTGTCGATTACCGTAGTTTTTCGATCTTGAAGAGTAGAGATAGTCGAAACAAGAAGGTGTTCAGTGAGATGTTAGGAAGACGAAACTCTCGGTAGCCACTCAACATGCTGGTCAGAAAGTTCAGATAATAAGATAACGGATGAAATCCGCTCAAGATCGATAGAAGAGTTATGCCGATCGCCGTAGAAGGAAACTCCAGTTTGAGGTTGGTGATCGTGTATTCTTGAGAGCATCTCCTCGCAAAGGTTCCACGAGAATTGGTCAAGGAGGGAAGTTAAACCCTCGATACTTAGGTCCTTTTGAGATTCTTGAGAAAGTTGGAGAAGTTGCTTATCGACTGGACCTACCGCTAAATTTAACCAGGATTCACAATGTCTTCCACGTGTCTCAGCTGAGGAAGTACTATCCCGATGACTCAGAGATTCTTCCCCTTTAAGAAGCCGAAGTTGATCCGGATTGAACTGTTGTCCAAAAGCCGGTTAAGATATTAGATCGAAAATTTTAAGAGTTAAGAAATCGGCGTATTCCCTTGGTTAAGGTTTTCTGGAGAAGTGACAAGACTAAAAAAGCTACTTGGGAAACGGAGGACAAAATGAAAAGATTTCATCCGGAGTTGTTTTCGAGCGACTAGTGAATATGGGGACTAGATTCTTTTAAGGAGAGGAGGTTGTGACACCCCGACTTCTCGACCGTACAGGTACACGCGCAACATGTGCGAGTTTTGAGATTTAGGATTTATTTAATTCCTTTCGTAAATTTATTTGCGCTATTTAATTATTTTATTTCGAACTTATGTGACTTGTGTGATTTAAATTTCTATTTTCTTGAATTTGATTATGTGAGTTGTGTTTAATTTTTCTGAGCATCTTTAAGTGTTTTTATTATACATATTTGTACCTAATTGTGTCTAATTGAAACTTTATGAAAACTTGTGGACTTAATTGATATGATTTGTGGACCTAATTGTAACTTTCATGAATTTGATATTTAATTGCTTTAAATTTCTTGAGGACTTGAGTGCAATCCTCTCCTTTTCTTCCTCGCACTCACACGATCAAACATACATACACACTCTCTTGTTCTTCATTTTATTTCACACAAACATAAGAACACCTCTTCTCCTCCTTCATTCCATTCGGTCCAAGCAAGCAAAAAAAGGGCTAAGATTTCTTCTCCTTTCCAAAAAGAATTCAAGCTTTATACACTCCTCTCTTCTTCCCCTTCTTGTTCTTAAACTTTAAGGTAAGGTATATATGTGTTTAATTGATGAATTCATGAGAACTTGATAGGGTGTTATGTTATATGTGCAATCCATGAATTTATATGAGTAATATTAATTGATTAGGAGTTATTTTATACGTCTATAACTTGAGTTTCATGAAGTTGGAGGCATGAATGATCACTCTTATATTAAAGGTTTCTTGATGATTTTTGATTAGTTTAGAGTTTGTATATTGGTTCTTTTGATGCCTAAGTGATTATGTGATGTATGTGTATGTGTTCTTGTTGAATTCTTGCCTTGGATTCGTGTGGTTTTAGCTTGGGGATGGGTTTTTCACCATCCCCTATTCCGTTGCTTTCATTTCAGGGCTACTGTTATAGTGTCGCGGCCGGGACACCTTCTGAACTATTTTCTGGCACGGTCGTGACACTAATACAGTTTTGGCTTCTGGGTGTCCGTCGTGCCCACGACGCTTTTGAACTAAAAACCGGCCGTGGCCGTGACACCTTGTCAGTGAGTGCTTCAAGACCCTCCCCCCCCCCGGTGGCCGCTACGTTAGTCCAGTGGCCGTTTCTACTAGACTTTCACGCCCGCGATGCGTTTCTATTGTTTTCTGGGCGTGGCCGTGATGTCTTCGCAGTGAGTTCGCCTGCTAGTTCGTCACGCCCACGACGTTTTCTATCACGGCCATGACATGGCCTGGCGTGCCCGCGATCGCTTCTTTCGCGGCGACGACGTTGCCCTGTTTTTCGGCTTGGTTTTCCTGCTTCGTTTTTATGCCTAATTTACACTTCGTTGCTTACTCTGATGCCTGATTAAGATTTATATGATTTTATCATGATTTAATTCTTGTTAAGGCGTGCGTTGAATGTTAATTGTGCACAAGAACTTGTTCATGATATATCTTGGCTTCATGATCATTCCATTTCATTCTTATTTCATTGTCGTGCATCGTATTTGGTTCATATTGAGTCGAGTCTCACTAGTATTCCATTTTTCTTCTCCAGAGAGTTCCCAGGAGGGAGACGAGCTGCTGTGTAGGGTTTGGGGAGTCTGTCTGCTTCTTTTGTTTTTAGTCCAGGTGAGGAATTTGTTAGGTTATACAATGCAGACCCTACAACCCACTTATGTGTCGATTTCGCCAAAAACTTATATTATATCGATACCTTGATTTCAAATGATCAAATGTTTTCAAAATTCAACCATGATTTGTACTTGACCCATTTTGGCGAGATTCTTGCACTTCGTGGGGCCTAAGGGCTTGTGTATTTAGAGAATTGGGAAAGCATGGGCTGACGACCATTTTCTTGCATATGTCCCGCCATTTTGGAGCAGCCCGGAGATGCACCAGGAGGTTTGGTGGATCGACGGGATTCCGGTCAATGGGGTTCATGTACCCAGTGATTACTGTGTCGTAGATGGCGAGGGCTAGCTTCCCGGACCATCAAACCGGAGGAAAAAGGAGTATTTGTGCACTTGAAATTAATACCCTTGTAATCAGAGGAAACTTATCTCGTCCATGAACACCTAATAACTTTAACTTGTACACGAAAGGAGAAATGATAAAGAGTGCTCACTTGTCGAGCCACTTGACCACTTGTCTTTAAATGAATTGGATAGTCGTAATTATATATATTGATTCTATCCTTGGTTTTTGTAAAAACTTATGTGGAATTATGGCTTACATGAACTTTACTGCTTTATATATATTATTTATGCCTTTCACTCAGTCTTGTAGAGACGGACCCTTCACTTCTTTGTCCCTCAGGTTTCTTGCAGGCGTAGCTAGGCGGGAAATTACATTATTTAATGTATTTTTTCATGTCTAGGTAGGATATACATCATTTTGTACCACACACTCGTTTTATATACTTTTGTATTATATATTTGTAGGCCGTGTGGGTCAAATACTCGAACCTTGGGAAGAGATTGTGTATATGTTTTGATGGATTTGATATTATGTTAACCCTAATATGTTTATGCTTCCCCCACTTCTGTTTAAACAATTGTTATATTACTATTGGAGATTTGCATTGTTGGTACAGGGTTAGTCCCTTCTAGCTAGGGTCCGTGTCATGTTTCCGTTCGCTATGATTGGACTTGTATACGGACTATATTCGTATATGTGTTTGGTCCTAGTGCAAGGGATGTGGTGACCCATACTCTGGTGTCATATCCTAAAGTGGTATCAGAGCTCCAGGTTGCAAAACCGGAGTTCTAGTGTCGAGTCTATCTAGGTCGTACAGCTTAGGGACAACTTGTCAACGTGTTCTTTCATTTACTTGTTAACTTCTTACTTACGCGAACTATTTGAGTGTTTCGTTTCTTGTTTTCATGGGCATAAATTGATCAAACATGCATTTTCAGTGTTTGATTTTCAGAATGCCTCCCCCAAGCGACCGGGACCGTTCTTCGGGTCACCGTCGTCACCGTGACCGCTCTCCTACACCACAAGGGAGAAATCCTCGAGATACACCCTAGAATTTAATGGAAGCAATGATGAACTATGTTGAAAGAAGACTCAGGGAGAATCCACCACCACCACCTCCGGCTCCAGCCCCTATCCCGATTCAAGAAAGGGGGCTTATCTCAGGCTTAGAGAGATTTTCGATCTTATCATACGCCACAGTTCCATGGTGGTAATGATATGTTAGCTGAGAACTGGCTTGCTAAGATACAAGATATATTTCGGGTATGTTGTTATAGCCCGCAAGAAATGGTCGATCTCGCTATATTCCATCTTCAAAGAGAGGCTCAGAATTTGTGGAACACCGCGAACACCACAATTCAAGCTAATGGGAATGAACTCACTTGGGAAACTTTTGTAAGGGAATTCAAAAACAATTACATTCCCCTGGCGGCGAGGACTCGAAGGCTTAGGGAATTCTTGGATCTAAAGCAAGCAGGGAGAACCGTGAACGAGTACATTTTTTAATTCAATAGGTTGGCCCCTTATACCTCTCATATTTTCGGAGATGACGAGCTTAAAGCTTTACAATTCGTGGATGGTATATGATATGAAATTAAAGATGTAATTGGGGTTTCTAATGTGAACACTTGGGCTAAAGCCACGGACAAAGCCTTGAAAGCCGAGGTTAAAATCTTGAAGAGCAAGTGTACGATTTTTCATTCCGGCTCGGGCTCGGGCTCGGGAGCAGGGAAAAGGCACGCATTTTAACAAGAGCTATGAGAAGAAGAAGAAAAATACGGGGAAAGTTCCAGTACTAATGGCTCTACCGGCTCCACCTCAACAAGGGAGACCCGGTTGTTCACATTGCGGCCACCCTTCTCAGACCTATGATCATTGTAGATGCCGGTTGGGATTATGCTTAAAGTGTGGAAATTCAGATCAGAAGATTGATGCTTGTTCGAAATTGAGACCCTGAGCACAACAAGGGGGCCAAAGGTCGTTGGTTCGGGCCCATGTTTACGCTATCAGAGGTGAGGAGCAAGACGCCGATATTGATCCCAATGCTGTGGTGGAAGGTACTATACACATTCATGGCATACACATTCATGCATTTTTTGATTTGGGTGCTACACATTTCTTTCTCTCTTGTAGTGTGGTTTTCTCTTTGCCTATGCCTATTTCTTGTACCTCTTCTTTTTATGTGATTAGTTCTCCTCTTGGTGGGAGCTTAGAGGCGAACCGTGTGTTAAGGAGGTACCAGTGAGCATTGAGGGCCGTGTTTTTTCAGCAGACTTGATTGAGATGACCATGGAGAGGTAGGGGGACTATCTTGGGAATGGATTGGCTTTTCCTACACCGAGCTAAGGTTGATTGCTTTGAGAAGAAGGTTTGTTTGGGTTCGGTTGTGTTTATGGGTGAAGGTTCGAAGACTCCACCACTTCTTTCTTTTACAGAAGTTTATGAGTTGGTCCGTAAAGTGGCTACAGTTTTTCTGGCTTATCTCCTTAATAAGCCCAAGGATCAATCTAAGATCAAGGAAACCAAGGTTGTTAAAGATTTTATTGGTGTATTTCCTGAGACTTTGGATTCTTTACCACCGGAACGGGAAATTAAGTTAATAATTGATTTGTTTCCGGAAGCTGAGCCTTGTTCGAAGTCTCCTTACCGAATGGCTCCGACCAAATTGAAGGAGTTGAAGACTCAACTCGATGAGCTCCTTGTGAGTGGTTACTGTTGGAAAACATGAATCAGAAAGCAGCGGAAATTTAAAAATTATCCAACAAAAGGACCTTGGACTCGCAATCGTGTATCCAAATTCGTAGAGTTAAGAAACTTAATTTCTTTTATTCTTTCTTGAAGCGTTTCAAGCCACCCAAGAACGCTCTTCTCGCGGCTTGATCCCCTCTCCTTGGTAAAGCTCGAATCTTCAAACTTCTAACTTGAAGCTCTCTAGAGATAGTCCACCAACTTGACTACAATCTAACTAGTAAGGATGCTAGTTCTCTAGTTATTGTTTAGGCTTAACCTAGGGTTTCATTTATCTTGGAGAAAGGATGGTGTTCAACAAATGAACCAAAAGAGTTGCCAATTAGCTCTAAGGGGAGCTTGAGCTCCCCTATATATAGGAGTGGGAGAGGGATGCCGAACCTAGTCCTTATGGGGCAAGGATTTGGTCCCTC
Organism: Lantana camara; assembly: GCA_037501455.1. Taxonomy (NCBI): domain Eukaryota; kingdom Viridiplantae; phylum Streptophyta; class Magnoliopsida; order Lamiales; family Verbenaceae; genus Lantana; species Lantana camara. The sequence continues at coordinate 79,328,166 of CM074861.1, read as the reverse complement.
TCTCCTATTACTTGATCATCAAGTAATTTTGACTTTGACTTTGAATTCTAATTCAAATCAACTTTCAAGAGAGCTAAAAATATCCAAACTATTTTTGGATAATTTTATACTTTATTTATTTAAAATAAATAACTTATTTATATCTAATTAATTAATTCATAATTAATTAACTAGATTATTTTTCTCCAAAATAAGACTTTCTTTTTAATTCAAAATTAAACAAAAGTCTATTAAATAATTAACACATTAATTATTTAATCACCAAATAAATATTCACAAACATGCACACGTGTCCTTCGTGGACACGTGTCACGCACGTGACCCACATGTGTGGTTTCACACGTGTGGAACCCTTTGGCTCGATCAACTCGTTTAATCATTTTAAAGCCTCAACTCAGGTAACCAAGTTGTTGTGTGTGACCCTCTAGGTTCTCAATTCAATTAGCAGTGACCCCAATTAATTAATTCACTAATTAATTAATCGGTCCACAGATTAAACGACCATAGTCTAGCAATAGGTGTTTAACCCCTAGCTGAATTGGAATGTTCAGATTCGACAGAACCTTTAAGTCATTGATTCACGTGAGATACAATCCTCCTACTTACTATCTCTGAACCAAGATCTAGGGTACGAGAATAATCAGAACCCTAATAATCCGGTCTTAAAGCTTAATGCATTTCATATCCATTTGATCTCAATCCAAGAAACCCTTTTCTTGATGTCTTGATCTACTGCCTTGGCCAAGGACTCCGTGTGGCATATGAATGACTTACAGAATAAGAGATCACCTTGCAAATGCAAGCGTAGGTCCTTTCTTGATTCTCATTCACTTTCATGAATCTCTGGTGCAGCCCCAGCATAAGCCTTGAATCAGTTGTCTAAGGCGACACCCTTTAAAGCTTATACCTAAGACTACAGAGTTAACTCATAAAGTGACAAGGAACCTCAAGTCTAAGGATCAATTAATCACATCAACGACTCGTGAGATATTTCCTAATCTGGAAGTTTTCATTTCCTGAAATAGAAACTTCCTTTCCCATTTAGGAATGTTCTCATACGGGGCACCTCAGTGAACTTACTTATTAAAGTAAGCACCCTCATGTATCACACACGTATCAACTATACACTTTGCACCTCCATGAAACAAGGTGGTCCTTCTTAAGGGCGTGATCCCACAAGCAAGCCTTAAAGGAGTCAGGTTGACACTCCCACTGTCTGTAGGACTCATCGGCTTGGAGTATTTTACTAATCATGACTTATGTGATATAGGGCTCGTTTCATGAACCATTTCACCTAAATGGTAGAGTCCTAAAGTCATCAGGATTAGGGGAGTTCTCATACATGCACAGCTAAATTAAACACATACCAAACAAGAGCATATAAAGAAGTGTTGCCTCAATTAGTTATTTCATTCAAAGATTGTCTGTGATTACAATAAGGAAAAGCACAAAGCGGATATACAATCGGCTTTCTAGGGTACTATTCCTAACAATCTCCCACTTGCCCGTCAAAGCCATTCTAAAGCTACTCTAAGTCCCATCTTCTGAAGATGACCTTGGAAAGCTTCTTGACTAAGGGGTTTAGTAAGTGGATCTGGCACGTTCTCTGCTGATGTAACCCTCTCAATTTGCACATCTCCTCTTTTGATAATATCACGGATTAGGTGATACTTCCTCATAATGTGCTTGGTCCGTTGGTGAGATCTTGGTTCTCTTGCTTGAGCAACCGCCCCAGTGTTGTCACAAAACATAGAAATGGGGTCTTTCATGCTAGGAATAACATTCAACTCTTGAATGAAGTTTCTAATCCAAACACCTTCCTTAGCTGCATCATCTGCAGCTAAGTATTCGGCCTCAGTGGTCGAATCTGCAGTGGTAGTTTGCTTGGAACTCTTCCAACTCGCTGCTCCGCCGTTTAGGCAGAAAATGTATCCTGACATTGACTTAAAATCATCTAAGTCTGATGCAAAGCTTGCATCGCAGTATCCTTCGATAGTAAGATCTTTCTGACCTCCGTAGACTAAGAATAAATCTTTAGTACTTTTCAAGTACTTGAGAATATTCTTCACGACAGCCCAGTGACCATCTCCAGGGTCAGATTGGAAACGAGTTGTTACACTAAGTGCATAAGCCACATCCGGTCGAGTACATAACATTGCATACATTATGCTACCTATTGTTGATGCATAAGGTGTATGAGTCATTCTTTCCTTCTCAAGGTTAGTCTTAGGACACATCTTCTTTGAAAGACATGTTCCTACACTCATAGGAAGGTTCTTAACCTTTGCTGACTCCATATTGAATCTCTTCAATACTTTGTCAATGTACATCGACTGTGATAGTCCTGTTAACCTTCTAGATCTATCTCGATAGATTTTAATTCCAAGGATATAGGACGCATCACCAAGATCTTTCATCTCGAATTGGTTCGATAACCATAACTTAGTCACTTTCATGTCATCCTTCGAATTCCCAATAAGAAGGATGTCATCAACATAAAGTACTAAGAATTTCACTGACGTCTCCAATTCCTTTCTATACACACATGATTCATTCCAAATTTGACTGAAGCCAAACGCTTTGACTGATTCATCAAATCGAATGTTCCAATTCCTAGAAGCCTGTTTCAATCCATAGATTGATCTTTGGAGTTTGCAAACCTTTTGCTCACTCCCACTAAATGTGAAACCTCTGGGTTGCTCCATATGAATGTCTTTATCAATGTCACCATTGAGAAAGGCAGTTTTCACATCCATTTGCCATATCTCGTAGTCATAATACGCAACAATGGCAAACATGATCCGAATAGAGTTTTGCATTGCAACTGGTGAAAAGGTTTCATCAAAGTCCACGCCGGGTCTTTGAGTGAATCCTTTTGCAACCAGTCTTTCTTTGTAGGCTGCAATGCTTCCATCAACTCCAAGATTTCTCTTAAAGATCCATTTGCAACCTATGGGGTTGACCCCATCAGGCAAATCTACCAAGGTCCAAACTTGGTTGGAGTTCATGGAATTCATTTCGGATTTCTTGGCTTCTATCCACTGTTCAGAGTCAGAATTTGAAAGTGCCTCCTCATATGTTAAAGGATCATTATCCTTTTGAGAGATTTCATGGAAAAATACATACCATCTCTCCGGCTGTCTACGAGTGCGTTCAGAAGGCCTTAGAGGAGGATTTTCGTGTGTATCGAAATTTGTGATTGGTTGTGGTTGGCCAGAAGGGGACGTGTCTTCAGTGGGTGGTGTGGGATCACTTTGTACTTCTTCTAATTTTATGATCTTGCCTTTCTTTTCTTCAAGGAACGATTCCTCTAGAAAAGTGGCATTTCTGGAAACAAACACTTTTTGCTCAGATTGATCATAGAAGTAGTATCCTATGGATTCCTTAGGATAACCTACAAAGTAGCATAAGTTAGAACGAGATTCTAACTTATCTCCCACTATCCTCTTCACGTAAGCAGGACAACCCCAAATTCTTAAGTAAGAATAACTAGGGATTTTACCATGCCACATTTCATATGGCGTTTTAGGGACTGACTTAGAGGGAAGTAGATTCAAAATCTTTGCTGCACTTTCTACGGCATAACCCCAGAAAGAAGGTGGTAAGTCAGTGAAACTCATCATGGAACAAACCATATCTAGTAGGGTTCGATTCCTTCTCTCAGAAACTCCATTAAGCTGAGGAGTTCCCGGAGGAGTCCACTGAGAGATAATCCCATTATCTTTGAGATGATTGAGGAATTCTTCACTAAGATACTCGCCTCCTCGATCAGATCGAAGTGCTTTGATCTTGTGACCAGTTTGGTTCTCAACCTCCTTTTGAAATTCTAAGAATTTCTCAAAAGCTTCAGATTTATACTTCATTGAGTATACATAGCCATATCGACTAAAGTCATCGGTAAAGGTTATGATGATTGTTTCTTGTGCTTACACTAAGCGGTCCACAAACATCAGTATGGATCAAATCCGAAACCTTAATGGCACGTTCCACAGTTCCTTTAAAGGGGAATTTGGACATCTTTCCTTTGAAACAGGATTCGCAAGAAGTTAACTCCTTAAGATCATTTTCAGAGAATGATCCTAAAGTGTTTATCTTGCTAATTCTGTTCTTGGAAATGTGTCCTAATCTAGCGTGCCATAAGGGAGCTGAAACTTTGTCATATCTCTTACGCTTCGTTTCTCGTTGTATATTCATAATATTGATATTCTGAGTTAGATAAAGTCCATTACTTAGAGTACCGATGTGAACGGAAGAGTTGTTTTGTTTGATAAAGTATTTACCATTCTTAATATAAGTTTCATAACCTTCACAATCTAAAATTCGAACAGAAATTATATTACGAATAATTTTCGGTACACAAAGGACTTTATTTAAGACTAACTCAAAACTACCTAAATCTAATCTAATTGTGCCTAAAGCTCGAGCTTCAACGTTTGAGCCATCGCCGATCTTCAAGACACATTCTCCTTCTTTGAGTTGTTGGACTTCACTTAGCATCTGTACATCATTACAGATATGAGTCCCACAACCGGTATCAAGTACCCAAGTCTTAATTGGAATAATAAGTTCTTAACTTATTCTCCAAGTCTTGCAAGAGATGCCTTCTCTCTCATATAATAGGAAGTTTGACTTTTCAACCTTTACTTACTAAAGTCAAAAGCCAATATTCAATAAATAATTTAATTCCCAATTAATTATTTATTGGGTTAAGTAATTTGATAATAGTGTTAACAATTAATTTAATAATTAATTAAAAGAGCAAAATTAATTAATTATAATTTAATTAATTAATTCTAGAAAAGAATTCACGAGTAACATAATTACACGTTTGCAGCCACGTACTGTAACGCCCCCACCCGTACCAGAACATACGGAGAGCGGCATCTCAAACCCCGCACTGAAGCATCTCTCAAGTAATGGTGTGAGCCATCACTCAAGAAACACTCCAGCGAATGGCTATCAAACTCAGAACTATACATGTATAACGATGTGGCTATGCAGCGGAAAATCAGAGTATTTTAAAACTTATGAAAACATGTGCGTGGTGGCATGTAATAAGTAAGAACACGTCGATCGGTAAGAGAGACTTGGCATGTCAGAACATATAACATATTCACATCGGTAGTAGAGTAGCAGAAAGAGTATTACAAAGATACTCAAATATTCAGAAACATATAGTGATGCAGCTATATAACATATGTAGGACACAAAAGAGAATAATAATAAGTCCTGACTGAAACAAAAATGACAATCTAGAGCTTCAAGATACCTCTAGATTGCAGCTGCAAGACCTGAAACCACGAGGCAAGAAAACGGGAGAGGTATTAGTCAAATGGACTAAGTGTGGGAATACTTAAAAGAAGTATTGAGTTAAAGAACTTGAAATGATACAAATCCTTTGAAGTCAAATTGTAATTGAAGAACTTGAAATAAGTTCAATGATAAATCTGTTTGAATGGAATGCTGTAAAAGAATACAAGTTTCAAAACTCTTTTATGAATGCTGTCACAGGCGCACACATATGCTATGGATAGTTCATAATACTTCTAGAAACGGGACAAGGGTACAGTGAACTTTTCCAAATATGAACCATCATTTATGAAACATAATTTTGCCCGCGAGCTAGGCTTCTCCAACCTTACTCCAGAAAACATGATGAGTAGAGTATCGGACCAGGATCAACAATAGCTCCAGACATAGTAGACTATCGGACCGAGGTCAACAATACCCCACCAACACATACAAACATGCACCATCCTCCATGGTTGTCACTTAGGGTAGCTAGCCGTAGGCGACCTATAAACATGTAATGGGAATAGATTTACGGTCCATTCCCAGATAGATTGTCCTGACTTAACAAACCTCCTATTAAAAGTCGGTGTCAATTGTCTATTGTGGCGGCTGGTATTAGTGATGTCGTTGGTGCACACATCCCAGACATCAACTCTACACATAACCTCCGGGCCCAAACTGTAAACTGTATGCTTGTATTTCAGATTAGCAGTGACCAGAGTACCACTCCGGGTGCTAACTATTAACATGTGAAACTGTAACTGCTATCTGTAAAACATGTGATGCTGTCTGTAAAACATATGATGCTGTCTTGTAAAACATGTGAACATGTGAAACTGTACTTTGAAAACATATGCAGAACATGTAACTGTCTTTGAACAAGAGTACAGAACTTCGAAAAACATGTGCTTCAAATCAAGGTATACTACTAAAGTATGAATGATCCTTTCAAGAGAATGTCCCGATAAAAGGGATAGTTCAAAACAAAGTTTAGTTTTGAATTTCGAAACATATGATACTTAGAGCAGAATCATGGTTCAAATTGGAAAACATTTTAACTTCACCTCACCTAATAGTAAATAAAGGTAGGTAGATATACTACATGGTGCCCTGGGGATCCCAGTGCTTGACTTTAACTCCTATATAGAGGGGGGGAGTGCTCACGGCCCAACAGGGGAAGAGAGGGAGAGAAAGGGTGTTGTTAACACAACTTTGAGCAAGGAATGTGATGCCTCAAGCCCTCTATTTATAGTTGAAGATAAGCCCCTCACCTTGGAAATAAAGTATAAGGAAGGGTATGAGAGCAAAACTAGAATAGCTTCTCTTTGAAGCTTCACACTCTTGTAACAAGAATAGGGGGCTGCTGGGAGTATTTTGGTCTTTTCACTACTAAAGCTCGAGGATAAGTGGCTGGAAGTTTGCTCATTCTGTTGGTACAAAAATTATCTTCGAAACACCTATTCATACGTCGAAATCGGATTTACCATTTAAAAGATACATTAGTTCAATGTATAGAAAGTTTGAACCCTAAACTTAAACACGAGTGTAAAACGACTTTCGGGGAATGATTTTGAAGTCTGGAATATTTTCAAAAATCATAAAATAAATCGAGAAGCATTTTCAGTCCAATATCGACTATGAAACGTTTTACCGATAAAAAGTTGAAAACGTAGAATGAATAGTGAATTCTCTCGTACAAACATTCGTTTCAAAATCTCAAGCTAGGATTTGAATCAAGGGCTGTAAAAGATCTCCAAAATCTTGAAATTGTTCAAGTAATGCAAATCCAAAGAGAAAATATTTTTCGAATGAAAACCGTTCGTAGTAGGAATAGTGAACTAGGATTTTCATAAACATTTTCAATAAAGCAAAGCTCAAAAATAGATTTCCAAGTTAATAATAAATTCAGAAGACTCATCTCGACTCAAGGATCGATTTGACTGTAAACTTGGTTAGGAAAAGATATCAAAACCAAAAGCTCATTTTCAAATGAATAGTAATTTTGGTCGGTAAGTTCCAAAAATTCCCGTATGGTTCAAGAAAGACTCTCTGAGCTTGGGAAACAAGTTCAAACGATTGGGAAACATGTGTTGTGAACCTCTAGGGTTCGAGTAGCAATACGGGTAAAGTAGGCTCGAAAAATAAATAGTAAACTGAGTCGAAAGTCAAGAATTCCCCCTTAAAATACTGTCGGTCACATATAAGCACTTTGATCATGTAAGAATGCAATGCATGAAGGTTTTAAAAAGTTGGATCACGGTCTATAAACTCTTTACCAATGCCCTTAGCTTACCGTTTTCATCCAGGCCCTATTTTGGGCTATTACAATCACCCCTCCCCAAAGAGAATTTGTCCTCAAATTCTTCCGTTGTAATTGTAAACAACTCGGGGTGATGCTTCTGCATTTTCTCTTCTGTCTCCCAAGTCGCCTCTTCTGTCCCATGTCCCTTCCAAAGGACTTTAACCAAAGGAATCTTCGTATTCCTTAATTCCTGAAACTTCCTATGTAAAATCTTAGCGGGCTTCAAAACATAAGTCAAATTCGGTTCCAACGGTATCTCCTCTACAGGCACGACCTCTGTCTCATCCGAGAAACACTTCCGAAGTTGAGATAAATGGAATACATTGTGGATTCCTGTAAGAGTCGTAGGCAAATCCAATCTATAAGCAGTCGGTCCGACTCTCTCCAGTATCTCATACGGTCCAACATATCTCGGGTTTAGCTTTCCTCCTGTCCCAATTCGGGTAAACCCTTTCCTTGGCGATGCCTTCAGAAATACCTTTTCACCCACGGCGAATTCCAAATCTCTTCTTCGTTGATCAGCATAACTCTTTTGCCTGTCCTGGGCAGCTTTCATTCTTTGACGAATGATCTTAATCTTCTCCGTCGCTTCTCTTATCCATTTAGCTAAATTCACTATGGTTGGTCCCTCCACAGTACATCTTGCTTCATCCAAATCCCAGTATAACGGGGATCTACATTTCCTTCCACATAGGACTTCATATGTAGCAGCTTTACTAGAAGCTTGATAACTATTGTTGTATGCAAATTCCACAAGAGGTAAACAATCTTTCCAACTTTCCTGGAAGTCTAAAGTGCAAGCTCTTAGCATATCGTCCAAGTACTTAATCATTCTTTCAGATTGTCCATCCGTCTGAGGATGCGATGCAGTACTGAAGTTCAACTTTGTTCCCATCAAAGTTTGAATTCCTTGCCATAACCGCGATGTGAATTTCAGATCTCTATCCGACACTTTGTTGTTCGGAACTCCATGTAGTCTGAAAATCTCTTGTTGATACAACTTTACCAACGTGTTGACCTTATTCGTCGTCTTCACTGGGAAAAAGTGTGTTGACTTAGACAATCAATCAATGATTACCCAGATACTATCTTGTCCTCCTTTGACTTTGGGAATAGTGCCCTAGAAAGCCGATTCGACGTAATCTGCTTTGGGACTTTTCTTGTATCACAGACAATCTTTGAATAATATATGATTGATCATAGGCAAACACTTCTTCATATGCCAATACGTGTTTTGAGTGTTTCCATTATGTGCGCATGTATGAGAACTCCCCTAATCCTGATGACTTTAGGACTCTACCATTTAGGTGAAATGGTTCATGAAACGAGCCCTATATCACATAAGTCATGAAGATAGCGAAAACCGTCCGTTCGTTTTGCTTGATGCCCACTTTATGGTAAAGCTCGAATCTTCCAAACTTCTAACTTGAAGCTCTCTAGAGATAGTCCACCAACTTGGCTACAATCTAACTAGTAAGGATGCTAGTTCTCTAGTTAGTGTTTAGGCTTAACCTAGGGTTTTGTTTATCTTGGAGAAAGGATGGTGTTCAACACATGAACCAAAAGAATTCTCGATTAGCTCTAAGGGGAGCTCGAGCTCCCCTATTTATAAGCAAGGGAGTACCGAAATTCATAGTCCTTAATGGGCTAGGATTTTGGTCTCTCTCTCTCCTATTACTTGATCATCAAGTAATTTTGACTTTGACTTTGAATTCTAATTCAAATCAACTTTTAAGAGAGCTAAAAATATCTAAATTAATTTTTAGATAATTTTATACTTTATTTATTTAAAATAAATAACTTATTTTATCTAATTAATTAACTAGATTATTTTTCTCCAAAATAAGACTTTCTTTTTAATTCAAAATTAAACCAAAGTCTATTAAATAATTAAAAAATTAATTATTTAATATATTATTAAACAATCACATGTGGCACACGTGTCACAATGACACGTGACCCACACGTGTGGTTTCACACGTGTGGAACCCTCTTGGCCCGATTAATTCGTTTAATCATTTTAAAGCCTCAACTCATGTAACCAAGTTGTTGTGTGTGACCCTCTAGGTTCTCAATTCAATTAGCAGTGACCCTAATTAATTAATTCACTAATTAATTAATCAGTCCACAGATTAAACGACCATAGTCTAGCAACAGGTGTTTAAACCCTTGCTGAATTGGAATGTTCGGATTCGATAGAAACTTTAAGTCATTGATTAATGTGAGATATAATCCTCCTACTCACTATCTCTCATCCAAGATCTAGGGTAAGGGAATAATCAGAACCCTAATAATCCGGTCTTCAAGCTAAGTGCATTTTATATCCATTTGATCTCAATCCAAGAAACCCTTTTCTTGATGTCTTGATCTACTGCCTTGGCCAAGGACTCCATATGGCATATGAATGACTTACACAATAAGAGATCACCTTGCTAATACAAGTGTAGGTCCTTTCTGGATTCTCATTCACTTTCATGAATCACTTGTGCAGCCCCAGCATAAGCCTTGAATCAGTTGTCTAAGGCGACACCCTTTAAAGTTTATACCTAAGACTACAGAGTTAACTCATAAAGTGACAAGGAACCTCAAGTCTTCAGGATCAATTAATCACATGAATGACTCGGGAGATATTTCCTAATCTGGAAGTTTCCATTTCCTGAAATAGAAACTTCCCTTCCCATTTAGGAATCTTCTCACATGGGGCACCTCAGTGAACTTACTTATTAAGGTAAGCACCCTCATGTATCACGCAGGTATCAACTATACACTTTGCACCTCCATGAAACAAGGTGGTCCTTCTTAAGGGTGTGATCCCACAAGCAAGCCTTAGAGGAGTCAGGTTGACACTCCCACTATCGGTAGGACTCATCAGCTTGGAGTATTTTACTAATCATGACTTATGTGATATAGGGCTCATTTCATGAACCATTTCACCTAAATGGTAGAGTCCTAAAGTCATCAGGATTAGGGGAGTTCTCATACATGCACAGATAAAGTAAACGCATACAAAACAAGAGCATATAAAGAAGTGTTACCTTAATTCGTTATTTCATTCAAAGATTATCTGTAATTACAATAAGGAAAAGCGCAAAGCGGATATACAATCTGCTTTCTAGGGCACTATTCCTAAGAATCTCCCACTTGCCCGTCAAAGCCATTCTAAGGCTACTCTAAGTCCCATCTTCTGAAGATGACCTTGGAAAGCTTCTCGACTAAGGGGTTTAGTAAGTGGATCTGCCATGTTCTCTGCTGATGTGACCCTCTCAATTTGCACATCTCCTCTTTTTATAATATCATGGATTAGGTGATACTTCCTCATAATGTGCTTGGTCCATTGGTGAGATCTTGGTTCTCTTGTTTGAGCAACCGCCCCAGTGTTGTCACAAAACACAGTTATGGGGTTGTTCATGCTAGGAACAACATTCAACTCTTGAATGAAGTTTCTAATCCAAACACCTTCCTTAGCTGCATCATTTACAGCCAAGTATTCGGCCTCAATGGTCGAATCTGCAGTGGTAGTTTGCTTGGAACTCTTCCAACTCGCTGCTCCGCCGTTTAGGCAGAAAATGTATCCTGACATTGACTTAAAATCATCTAAGTCTGATGCAAAGCTTGCATCGCAGTATCCTTCGACAGTAAGATCTTTCTGACCTCCGTAAACTAGGAATAAATCTTTAGTACTTTTCAAGTACTTAAGAATATTCTTCACGACAGCCCAGTGACCATCTCCATGGTCAGATTGGAAACGACTTGTTACACTAAGTGCATAAGCCACATCCGGTCGAGTACATAACATTGCATACATTATGCTACCTATTGCTGATGCATAAGGTGTATGAGTCATTCTTTCCTTCTCAAGGTTAGTCTTAGGACACATCTTCTTTAAAAGACATGTTCCTACACTCATAGGAAGGTTCTTAACCTTTGCTGACTCCATATTGAATCTCTTCAATACTTTGTGAATGTACATCAACTGTGATAGTCCTATTAACCTTCTAGATGTATCTCTATAGATTTTAATTCCAAGGATATAGGACGCATCACCCAGATCTTTCATCTTGAATTGGTTCGATAACCATAACTTAGTCACTTTCATGTCATCCTTCGAATTCCCAATAAGAAGGATGTCATCAACATAAAGTACTAAGAATTGCACTGAGGTCTTCAATTCCTTTCTATACACACAAGATTCATTCGAAATTTGAATGAAGCCAAACGCTTTGACCGATTCATCAAATCAAATGTTCCAATTCCTAGAAGCCTGTTTCAATCCGTAGATTGATCTTTGGAGTTTGCAAACCTTTTGCTCACTCCCACTGAATGTGAAACCTATGGGTTGCTCCATATAAATGTCTTTATCAATGTCACCATTGAGAAAGGCAGTTTTCACATCCATTTGCCATATGTCGTAGTCATAATACGTAGCAATGGCAAGCATGATTCGAATAGACTTTTGCATTGCAACTGGTGAAAAGGTTTCATCAAAGTCCACGCCGGGTCTTTGAGTGAATCCTTTTGCAAGCAGTCTTGCTTTGTAGGCTGCAATGCTTCCATCAACTCCAAGCTTTCTCTTAAAGATCCATTTGCAACCTATGGGTTTGACCCTATCAGGCAAATCTACCAAGGTCCAAACTTGGTTGGAGTTCATGGAATCCATTTCGGATTTCATGGCTTCTATCCACTGTTCAGAGTCAGAATCTGAAAGTGCCTCCTCATATGTTAAATGATCATTATCCTTTTGAGAGATTTCATGGAAGAATCCATACCATCTCTCTGGCTATCTAGGAGTGCGTTCAGAACGCCTTAGAGGAGGATTTACGTGTGTATCGAAATTCGTGATTGGTTGTAGTTGATCAGAATGAGACGTTTCTTCAGTGGGAGGCGTTGGCTCACTTTGTACTTCCTCTAATTCTATGATTTTGCCTTTATTTTCTTTAAGGAACGGTTCCTCAAGAAAAGTGGCATTTCTGGAAACAAACACCTTTTGCTCAGATTGATCATGGAAGTAGTATCCTATGGATTCCTTAGGATAACCTACAAAGTAGCATAAGTTAGAACGAGATTCTAACTTATCTCCCACTTTCCTCTTCACGTAAGCAGGACAACCCCAAATTCTTAAGTAAGAATAACTAGGGATTTTACCATGCCACATTTCATAGGGCGTTTTAGGGACTGACTTAGAGGGAACTGGATTCAAAATCTTTGCTGCACTTTCTAAGGCACAACCCCAGAAAGAAGGTGTTAAGTCAGTGAAACTCATCATGGAACGAACCATATCAAGTAGGGTTCGATTCCTTCTCTCAGAAACTCCATTAAGCTGAGGAGTTCCCGGAGGAGTCCACTGAGAGATAATCCCATTATCTTTGAGATGATTAAGGAATTCTTCACTAAGATACTCGCCTCCTCGATCAGATCGAAGTGCTTTGATCTTGTGACCAGTTTGGTTCTCAACCTCCTTTTGAAATTCTAAGAATTTTTCAAAAGCTTCAGATTTATACTTCATTAAGTATACATAACCATACCGACTAAAGTCATCAGTAAAGGTTATGAAATACTGATGATTGTTTCTAGTGCTTACACTAAGCGGTCCACAAACATCAGTATGGATCAAATCCAAAACCTTAGTGGCACGTTCCACAGTTCCTTTAAAAGGAACTTTGGACATTTTTCCTTTGAGATAGGATTCGCAAGAAGTTAACTCCTTAAGATCATTTTCAGAGAATGATCCTAAAGTGTTTATCTTGCTAATTCTGTTCTTGGAAATGTGTCCTAATCTAGCGTGCCATAAGGGAGCTGAAACTTTGTCATCTCTCTTACGTTTAGTTTCTCGTTGTATATTCATAATATTGATATTCTGAGTTAGATAAAGTCCATTACTTAGAGTACCGATGTGAACGGAAGAGTTGTTCTGTTTGATAAAGTATTTATCATTCTTAATATAAGTTTCATAACCTTCATAATCTAATATTGGAACTGAAATTATATTACGAATAATGCTCGGTACATAAAGGACTTTATTTAAGACTAACTCAAAACTACCTAAATTGAATCTAATTGTGCCTAAAGCTCGAGCTTCAACATTTGAGCCATTGCCGATCTTCAAGACACATTCTCCTTCTTTGAGTTGTTGGACTTCACTTAGCATCTGTACATCATTACAGATATGAGTTCCATAACCGGTATCAAGTACCCAAGAACTAGAATTAATAGAAAGATTTACTTCAACGAGAAAGATACCTTTCTTTAGAGTAGCCTTGTACTCTGGGCAGTTTCTCCTCCAATGTCCCACTTTGCCACAATGGAAGGAAACATCCTCTTTCTGATCTCGCTTCTTCTTTTGGGCCTTCCCCTTCGAAACGCCACCAGTGGGCCTAAGGGGTTTCTTCTTCTTCTTTTGGGCTTTCTTGCCCTTACCTTTAGAAGGCCCAGAAGAGGAAGATGGAGCATTCACCATCAAAACCTTATTGTCCTTCTTGATCGTGCTTTCAGCAGTCACAAGCAGACTAATCAGCTCAACTACAGTAGCACCAGCATGATTCATGTTGAAATTAAGGACAAATGGGTTGAATGATGGTGGGAGCGAAGCTAGCAACAAATCCACTGAAAGCTCATCTTTCAGTGGCATATCCATGGAAGCAAGTTTCTCAGTAAGGGCGAGAAACTTGAGTCCATATTCATGGACACTTGAACCTTCCCTCATTCTCAAGTGGAACAATTCCTTTGAAGTGTTATACCTTGTAACACGTTCATGAGGGCGGTAAAGTTGCTCTAAGTGGTCGTAAATCTCCCAAGCGAATTCCATGGCCTCATGTTGCCTTTGCAAGTCCGGAGACATGGTAGCCAACATAAGGCAACGGGCTTGGAGATTATCATCCTTCCACTTCTGAATCGCGTCCCGCTCGGCCCGAGTGGGAGCCTCTCCTTCAGGACTAGGCTCCCCTTCCACTTCGGAATCGCGTCCATGAAGGACACGTGTCACGCACGTGACCCACACGTGTGGTTTCACACGCGTGGAACCCTTTGGCCCGATTAACTCGTTTAATCATTTTAAAGCCTCAACTCATGTAACCAAGGTGTTGTGTGTGACCCTATAGATTCTCAATTCAATTAGCAGTGACCCCAATTAATGAATTCACTAATTAATTAATCGGTCCACAGATTAAACGACCATAGTCTAACAACATGTGTTTAACCCCTAGCTGAATTGGAATGTTTAGATTCGACAGAACCTTTAAGTCATTGATTCATGTGAGATACAATGCTCCTACTTACTATCTCTCAACCAAGATCTAGGGCACAAGAATAATCAGAACCCTAATAATCCGGTCTTAAAGCTAAGGGCATTTCATATCCATTTGATCTCAATCCAAGAAACCCTTTTCTTGATGTCTTGATCTACAGCCTTGGCCAAGGACTCCATATGGCATATGAATGACTTATACAATAAGAGATCACCTTGCAAATGCAAGTGTAGGTCCTTTCTTGATTCTCATTCACTTTCATGAATCACTTGTGCTGCCCCAACAGAAGCCTTGAATCAGTTGTCTAAGGCGACACCCTTTAAAGCTTATACCTAAGACTACAGAGTTAACTCATAAAGTGACAAGGAACCTCAAGTCTTAAGGATCAATTAATCACATCAATGACTCGTGAGATATTTCCTAATGTGGAAGTTTACATTTCCTGAGATACAAACTTCCTTTCCCGTTTAGGAATGTTCTCACACGGGGCACCTCAATGAACTTACTTATTAAAGTAAGCACCCTCATGTATCACACACGTATCAACTATACACTTTGCACCTCCATGAAACAAGGTGGTCCTTCTTAAGGGCGTGATCCCACAAACAAGCCTTAGAGGAGTCAGGTTGACACTCCCACTATCTGTAGGACTCATCGGCTTGGAGTATTTTACTAATCATGACTTATGTGATATAGGGCTCGTTTCATGAACCATTTCACCTAAATTGTAGAGTCGTAAAGTCATCAGGATTAGGGGAGTTCTCATACATGCACAACTAAAGTAAACGCATACCAAACAAGAGCATATAAAGAAGTGTTTGCCTGTGATATTAATCATTCATATATTATTCAAAGATTATCTGTGATACTAGGTAAGTCCCAAAATGGATTATGACTAATTGGCTTTCTAGGGCACTATTCCTAACAATCTCCCACTTGCCCATAAAAGCCATTTAGGTACTCTAAGTCCCATCTTCTCAAGATGTACTTTGAGAGCCTATTGACTTTGGGCGTTTCCAAAGTGGATCTGCTATATTCTCTGCTGATGTGACCCTCTTGTTTACACATCTCTTAGGAAACACCTTTTCCTTATAAAGTGATTCGTAATCACGTGTTCAGTCTCTTGGTGAGGTCTTGGTTCTCTTACTTGAGCAACCATCCATTTTATCATACAATATGATAAAGGAGTTGTTTCATACCAGGAACTTCATCTAACAAGTTAGATGGAGTTTCTTACCCAAACACTTAACTTAGAGTTATATAATACGACTAAGTTCTCAACTACGATAGTCGAGTTTTGCAATTTCCGTCCTTTGGAACCCCTTTCCAACACATTGCATTACCATTCTGGTAGAAGTTGTATCCTTTCAATGATTTCATAATCATCTATGTTTGATGAACGGTTACATCAAATATCCTTCTAACAACAAGATCTTTTGGGCTCTGTAAACTAATACATATCCTCATTTCTTCTCAAGTACTCTGAGGACATCCTTTATAGAAATCTAATAACCTTCTCTGAGGTCATATTAGATTCGACCCACTACGCTTAGTGTTGCGCCATATCAAGTCTAGTACATGACATTTTATATATTATGCATCCTTTCACTTAAAGGGATTTTGGACATTCTAACTTTCTCAAAGTTATCTTAGGACACATACTCTTCAAAAGAGATGTTCCATTCTCCATACTAAACTCCTTTTAGTACCGTGGTTATGTACTCGTTTTGTGATAATCCATTTATGCTCTTAGATCTATCTTCTATAGAACTGAATGTCGAGAATTTAGGATAATCACTAAGATCTTTCATGCCGAATTGTTTCTTAAACAAGAATTGGTACCTTTCACTTCATCCTTGACATTCCTAATGAGAAGGATGTCGTCTTCTAAAGAACCAAAAATTGACTCTTACATCACTAACTTTCATATGTACACTTTTGAGACTTATTCGACTTCCATCTGTGTCAAACGATTTGACTGTGGAATCGAATTGTCTAACTCCTAGAAGCCTTTATCAATCCATAGATTGACTTAGGGATTTGCGTACCTTACGCGTACTCCCACTGAATATGAGACTTATAGAAATACCTTATTTCAGTCTCTTTCAATCTCATATTGAACAAGATAGTTCTCATATTCATTTATCATATCTCACAGTCAGAATATGAGGATGTGGTAAACATAATCCAAATGGACTTTTGCATTTCAACCATCAAGAAGGTTGTAATGCTTTCATTCACTCGAAGCTCCACGAGCTTGATCCTATCAGATGGATCAACCAAGGTCAAAACTTGGTTTGAGTATACGGAATCCATATTGGATTTCAAGGCTTGCTTACACTAATCAGATTCCAAATCTGACAGTGTTTCCTCTTCAAGTAATTCCTTGGCTATCTAGGAACGCGTCTTAAGAGAAGGGTTTCGCACGTGTACATACTCTAAAATTTGGCTAAGTTTTATCAGTTGGGCTCGTTTCTTCTATATTCGGCGTGGATATTTATTCTCAAATTTCTTTGAGGTCTGCTTGCTTGCCTTTCTTCTTCTATAGGAACGATTCCTTAAGAAAGGTACATTCCTTGAGAAAAACAACCTTTGTCCAAGGGAATCGCAGAAACGATATCGTATATTGTTGTATAAACTTGAACTCGTTTCAAACTTATCTCCCACTATCCTCTTCACTTAAGAGGATTCCATTAATTTCTTGGATAAGAATAATTAGGGAATTTAATATGCCACATTGCATAGTGCAACTAAAGGACTGATTTTGGAAGGTACTAAATTCAAAATCTCTAACTGCATATTCTAGGAGTTTATTCCTAGAATGATTATAAGTCAGTAAAGCTCACTATGGAATGGACCATATCCTATTAGGTTTCATTCCCTCCTTCAGAAACACTAAGGTGTTCACGAATTAGTTTATTGAGAGATAATCCTACTATCTTTAGGATGACTAAGGAATTAGTTGCTAAGATATTTGCTATCTCGGTCATATCGATTTACCTATAACTTATGACTACTTCGGTTCCTAACCTCCTTTTTTAAATTCTAAGAATTTCATATAAGTTTCGAATTTGTACTTCAACAAGTATATTCATTCATAATGATTAAACTGATGATTGTATCTAGTGCCTACACTAAGCATCTTACACTCATCAGCATGGATCGAAATCCACTACAATTTTGGCACGTTCCACGTTTCTTATAAACGGGATTCAGGAACGCTTCCCTCAAGACAGGATTCATAGGAAGCCAACTCTATAGGTTCATTTTCATAGAATGATCCTAAGGTGTCTGACTTGCTAATCCTTTTATATCTCAACGTTCCAAAGTAATTCGAAGCTTTGTCATCTCACTTACTTTTGTTATCTCGTTGTATGTTCAGAACATTAGTGCCTTGAGTCTTTGCACAACGGATTATGCAGAATTGACTCAAGACTAGTGAATTCTATTCCTAATAGAATTACTAAACGAGGTAACATTTCAGAGTACTCATACTCTTTGCAGTTCCCTTTCAAAGTCCTTATTTGCTACCATAGAAGCAAACGTCCTATTTGATCTCTAGTGTCTTTTGGGCGTACCCCTTACATGCCCCTCTACTGGGCTCTTAAGGGTTTCTTCTTCTTTAGGCCTTTAAGCCTTTAACTTAGTGAGTTTAGAAGAAGAATTAACCGTCACAACCTTTTATTCCTTCTTAAGGATGCTCTCAACCATTGTCAACTAAATGATTAACTATGTTACATTAGCATCATTCTAGTTGAGCATAAAGGGCTTGAATGATGGTGGAAGCAATGTAAGCAATCAGTGCAGTGAGAACTCTTTTCTCAGTTAATGAGACCACAAGATCTTCAAATAAGATCTTTAGACCTTGTTCGTGTGCACTTGTTTCCTCATTTGGAATATTGAATAATTCCATAATGTTATACCTTGTAACATTTTTATGAGGTGGTTCAATTGCTCTTAAGTGGTTTGGAGAAATCCATTCACCTCAGATTGCTTCTCTTTTTTTTTTTTTTTTTTAGCCCGGGTCGAATTTTCACGATTGAAAACTTCGCCCTTTAGAGAACATCTTTCTCTATTCGGAATCTAAAATGAATTTTAGGGTCCGAAGCCATTTTAGAGTTAGTTAGGACTTAGTCAACTTATTTGACTTAAGGATGGATACGAATGGGTTTGCATTTCATATTGTAGAGAATCACAGAACTACAACCTAAATGCTAAGCAGAGAAAATGTGAGCATGCTGAATTATAACGATATACAAAAGATAAGGTCTTTAATCTAATATAGCTCCCACTGTTTTTCAAAGATCTATAATTCCCAAAGATCTAAGAGGAACGCGTTTCCCAATGGGTACTAAGATCCTAAGCATTTTACCTCAAACCCACGACTCGCGGACATTCTAAGTAAAACCCTAGGTAGATACAACTTACCAATTCTAACACCTTTAGAACACTTAGTAATTGTTTTGCATCACCTACCTTTCAATATGGACACACGACTCGTGCGACATCCATATTTACTTAGGCGTTAAGCTAGACCCATCAATCATAAGATCATGATCAAAACTTAGTTCGAACGACCCACGACTCGCGGACATCGCCCTTGCCAAAAATTAACCACGAAATATTGATCATTTCAAATGATCAATTAGGTAACTAAGAACTAATAAGCTCCACTAGCTATCCCACAACTTGCGGAAAATAACTAGCTTTACTTACTAAACTTAAAACCTATTGATGGAATGCTAGGAATTTAATTCAAAATTTGCATCTCGAATTAAATACCTATTATTCGAAATGAGCTTAATATTTAATGGGAATTTTCGAATCAACCGAAGAGTTGTTCGGTTCGACCTCACCAACATATATGTTATCCAATTTTATTAGTCTTGATTAATGCAAGTACAACTTAAATGCATTTCAAACAAGCACATAAACAGATAACATGTCCTAGCATGACACTAACGTGAGATGATCATGGGTTCTACCTATCTTTTGCGTGATATGTGGGAGCCACTCCACAATCACTAGTTCTAACATACATGCCACATAAACAGTTTTAATCACATAAGGGAAAGCGGTAACAAAATACGAGCCCTATCTCTATTACATTTTACAATTGAGATTCCCCTCCCTAACATTTTGAGGGGTCTTCACTTATGGCCTCCTTGTTACTTGAATGTGGTCCATCTTACTCCATGGGTGCATTGTCTCCAAAATGAAAATAAAACCTCAGAACCTATTCTACTCTCAAATTACAATAAAAGGAAAAAGACATAACGTAATAAGGCTCAATCTTCATATTGGCCTTAGACAATTACACGGGGCATAGCCCGGCCTCAAGAACAGTAATATGGCAAGCCACATAATAAATCACATAACAGTACGCACATAAGTGAGGCTCCAACATCAATTGAAAAACGGAACTATAGGGCTCCAACCCCAATTTAAACCATCCATGTGCATAAATTAAAACCATGCATAAGTCTAAACCCATGATCACCTAACATGCTTTTGCGAGAATTTAAATTTACCCAATAAATTAAAATTCCCGTTTCAAGTTTTAATGACTTAAAACACGACTTCATGTGAGTCTTATTTATAACAGTTTTCAATAAATCCCAAACTAACAAAAACAAATAAAATTCCAATTAATTTCTGAAAATTAATAATTTTATCAAAAATGTATTTTCCCAAAATATAAACCGTTTCAATTTCTCAAAAATCCTAATTTTAAGTTTTATTCAAAAATTAAAATAAATATTCAAAAATAAATTTTTAAAAATTAAAATAAAAATTGGGACTGGATTGCACGAAATACGAAAACACAGATTACGAAAAACAGGGCCCTTGCACGAGAAGGGTTGTACATCGTAGGAGTGCACGCCGCACGCTCCTGCGCGTGGCCCTTCTCGGCAAGGATGGCGGGCGGCCTGGGCAAGCTATCCCGCTCGCCTTGCGGGATTCTCGCCTAGCCTGGGCGAGACGGTGGGCGGCCACTCCCGGCAGCCCTGGGCGGGCGCGCCTAGGTGCGCCCGGAAGGCCTCCCGCACGCTTGCGGGAGGGCGATGGCTGTGATTCCTGTGCGCGCCTAGGACAGGCGGGCGGTGCGCGCGAAGCCCGCGCGCGCGACTCCTTCGCGTTCGGGGTTTCACGTGTTCGTAATCCAGGCTTTTCGTTTCATGTTTTCGTTCAAAAGCAAAACTAATCCAAGAAATCCAAAAACAGTTTATACAGTTTCAAATCTAAAATAGTATTCAAAAATTAAATTTTGCAAAAACCAATTTTCAGAAACTTTCAGGAAAAAATACAGTTTCGTAATTCAGACTTTCTAAAACAATTATAAATACTCAATCGCATCAAGCCTAAGAATTTCTACCAAATTCAGAATAATTGAGACGAACCAGAAACACGATTAACGAGGTGGCTCTGATACCACTTGTTGGAAAATGCGAATCAGAAAGCAGCGGAATTTAAAAATTTTTCCCAACAAAAGGACCTTGGACTCGCAATCGTGTATCCAAATTCGTAGTGTTAAGAAACTTACTTTTCTTTTATTCTTTCTTGAAGCGTTGCAAGCCACCCAAGAACGCTCTTCTCGCGGCTTGATCCCCTCTCCTTGGTAAAACTCGAATCTTCAAACTTCTAACTTGAAGCTCTCTAGAGATAGTCCACCAACTTGACTACAATCTAACTAGTAAGGATGCTAGTTCTCTAGTTAGTGTTTAGGCTTAACCTAGGGTTTCGTTTATCTTGGAGAAAGGATGGTGTTCAACACATGAACCAAAAGAATTGCCAATTCACTCTAAGGGGAGCTATATATAGGAGTTGGAGAGGGACGCCGAACCTAGTCCTTATGGGGCAAGGATTTGGTCCCTCTCTCCTATTACTTGATCATCAAGTAATTTTGACTTTGACTTTGAATTCTAATTCAAATCAACTTTCAAGAGAGCTAAAAATATCCAAACTATTTTCGAAAATAGTTACATAATTAATTAACTAGATTATTTTTCTCCAAAATAAGACTTTCTTTTTAATTCAAAATTAAACCAAAGTCTATTAAATAATTAACACATTAATTATTTAATCACCAAATAAATATTCACGCACATGCACACGTGTCCATGAAGGACACTTGTGGAACCCTCTGGCCCGATTAACTCGTTTAATCATTTTAAAGCCTCAACTCATGTAACCAAGTTGTTGTGTGTGACGCTCTAGGTTCTCAATTCAATTAGCAGTGACCCCAATTAATTAATTCACTAATTAATTAATCGGTCCACAGATTAAACGACCGTAGTCTAGCAACAGGTGTTTAAGTCCTAACTGAATTGGAATGTTCAGATTCGACTGAACCTTTAAGTCATTGATTCATGTGAGATACAATCCTCCTTTTTACTATCTCTCAGCCAAGATCTAGGGCACGGGAATAATCAGAACCCTAATAATCCCGTCTTCAAGCTAAGTGCATTTCATATCCATTTGATCTCAATCCAAGAAACCCTTTTCTTGATGTCTTGATCTACTGCCCTGGCCAAGGACTCCATATGGCATATGAATGACTTATACAATAAGAGATCACCTTGCAAATGCAAGTGTAGGTCCTCTCTTGATTCTCATTCACTTTCATGAATCACTTGTGCAGCCCCAGTATAAGCCTTGAATCAGTTGTCTAAGGAGACACCCTTTAAAGCTTATACCTAAGACTACAGAGTTAACTCATAAAGTTACAAGGAACCTCAAGTCTTAAGGATCAATTAATAATATCAATGACTCCTGAGATATTTCCTAATCTGGAAGTTTCCATTTCCTGAAATAGAAACTTCCTTTCCCATTTAGGAATGTTCTCACACGGGCCACCTCAGTGAACTTACTTATTAAAATAAGCACCCTCATGTATCACGCACGTATCAACTATACATTTTGCACCTCCATGAAACAAGGTGGTCCTTCTTAAGGGCGTGATCCCACAAGCAAACCTTAGAGGAGTCAGCTTGACACTCCCACTGTCTGTAGGACTCATCGGCTTGGAGTATTTTACTAATCATGACTTATGCGATATAGGGCTCGTTTCATGAACCATTTCACCTAAATGGTAGAGTCCTAAAGTCGTTAGGATTAGGGGAGTTCTCATACATACACAGCTAAAGTAAACGCATACCAAACAAGAGTATATAAAGAAGTGTTTACCTGTGATATTAATCATTCATATATTATTCAAAGATTGTCTGTGATACTAGGTAAGTCCCAAAATGGATTATGACTAATCGACTTTCTAGGGCACTATTCCTAACAATTTACATGTGTGGGACATGTGTCACAAGGACACGTGTCACTCACGTGACCCACACGTGTGGTTTCACACGTGTGGAACCCTCTTGGCCCGATTAACTCGTTTAATCATTTTAAAGGCTCAACTCATGTAACCAAGTTGTTGTGTGTGACCCTCTAGGTTCTCAATTCAATTAGCAGTGACCCTAATTAATTAATTCACTAATTAATTAATCACAAATTAAACGACCACAGTCTAGCAACAGGTGTTTAACCCCTAGCTGAATTGGAATGTTCGGATTCGATAGAACCTTTAAGTCATTGATTAATGTGAGATATAATCCTCCTACTCACTATCTCTCAACCAAGATCTTGGGTAAGGGAATAATCAGAACCCTAATAATCCGGTCTGAAAGCTAACTGCATTTCATATCCATTTGATCTCAATCCAAGAAACCCTTTTCTTGATGTCTTGATCTACTGCCTTGGCCAAGGACTCCATATGGCATATGAATGCCTTACACAATAAGAGATCACCTTGCTAGTGCAAGTGTAGGTCCTTTCTTGATTCTCATTCACTTTCATGAATCACTTGTGCAGCCCCAGCATAAGCCTTGAATAAGTTGTCTAAGGTGACACCCTTTAAAGCTTATACCTAAGATTACAGAGTTAAATCATAAAGTAACAAGGAACCTAAAGTCTTAAGGATCAATTAATCACATCAATGACTCGTGAGATATTTCCTAATCTGGAAGTTTCTATTTCCTGAAATAGAAACTTCCTTTCCCATTTAGGAATGTTCTCACAACGGGCACCTCAATGAACTTACTTATTAAAGTATGCACCCTCATGTATCACGTACGTATCAACTATACACTTTGCACCTCCATGAAACAAGGTGGTCCTTCTTAAGGGCGTGATCCCACAAGCAAGCCTTAGAGGAGTCAGGTTGACACTCCCACTGTCGGTAGGACTCATCGGCTTGGAGTGTTTTACTAATCATGACTTATGTGATAAAGGGCTCGTTTCATGAACCATTTCACCTAAATGGTAGAGTCCTAAAGTCATCAGGATTAGGGGAGTTCTCATACATGCACAGATAAAGTAAACACATACCAAACAAGAGCATATAAAGAAGTGTTACCTCAATTTGTTATTTCATTCAAAGATTGTCTATAATTACAATATGGGAAAGCACAAAGCGGATATACAATCGGCTTTTTAGGGCACTATTCCTAACAACCTAAACCCTATACAGCAGATAAAACCAGGCCAGAAAGCGGAAGCAAAACAAAGAATACGAATTTTCAAAAATTAAACATCAAACATATCAATACATTAAATATCATCTACACCGGTTCAAGTGGTCCTAGATGCCTGTCCCGAAAATATTCACAATAAAGATGGGGTTCAACTAATCCAAGAACCTGTCCTAACCTATCCCGAATTCTATACATACAATCAGTAAGCATAAACCTGTACAGAGTATATACGTTTACAAATTAGAAACATAACTGGAACAGAATACTTAACAGACTTAACAAAAGACACTGACTTTACAGACACGACACACCGTCGCCTAGCTCGAACTCCAACAACCTACACCTGCAAACTAAAAACATAGGTGGGGCGAGGATCAGTCCACTGACTGAGTGAGGGGGATGAACACACACTGTTAGTGTCTGGTTAGTGCTTAATTTATCTTAATCTTCACCCTACATTTGACTAAATATGTGCTTAATTAAGCTTAATTATGGCTTTGTATGTTTATTGGAGCTAAAATGGATCATCAATGCAAATCTGGACTAAACGAATCGCCAAGACCAGAAAATGAACTGAGCTATGACCTTAAGCCATGATCATCCCTTAAGCTAAAGATGACGTAGCAGACACCAAGTCAAATGTTGCTGCTGACTTTCACAGCTTTGCACAGTATTTTGCGTCTCAAGAAGTGTAATCATCATACTTAGGAATCCTAAAGAATACCAAGCTTTTAAGAAAGGGTTATGGAGAGAAGAAGCATTATTCAGCCTTCCTCCTGAAGAAGGAGCTCCAGAAACAGCAGAAAACAAGGGACTTCTCCGCTGTTATGATCAGCTAGCATTTCCTTTCCCTTTTCTTCTCTTTCTAGCTAGAATTTATGCATAGATTGTGAAGTTATTGATCAATCTTTTAAAGACAATCTTTGTTAGCTTAATTTCAGTTCTTAAACAATTTATTATCTGATCTTTTTGTAAGAATGTACAGCATCTAAGTCCCTTTTATCCTAGTGAAGTTGTTTCTTTGGTTCATGCTTTGAATTTGTGAGATCTAAATGAGTTTATGCAGTTTTAATTTCTTGGTACATGCATGTATCTTGAACGTATGGTTTGAACATGTCTTTGAGATGATTTTTTGATCAATCATTATCTTGATACTTGTTCTACTTAACTGCACAAATACTTGATCCGTAATTGTCATGTAAATGTGCCTAAGAGTTACACATCATTGAATGATTACCACCATGTTTGCTTGATAGTGATGAGATGCATGTATAATGACTTAAACTTTCCAAGCTTCTTGAGTTTGTTGGTTAGGATTGGTGTCATTTTCATGATTAATGTTTTCACAAAGTTAAATCTTAGGATTTTACCTTTAAGACTGCTTTTGTGATAAGAAGATGGTTAATGAGCTTCTCATAATCATTTTAAAAATAAGAAAGGACTAGGGTGTGCAGAGCTTGTTGTCCCTCGCAACCAATCTACCAAGAAATTGAGGTTGAATATTGCATCAATGATCGAACCAATGGCATGAATTATAAGAACAACTTGGCTAGGACAATCTATCTTTTATTCAGTTCATTTCAGACTTTTAATATCAGATTTCACTTGCTTGTTACCTTTGGTTTAGTGTTTAGATTTGTAGTTTGCTAAATTACTAAAACCCCCCTGTCCCGAACTATTTTTGTGGACAATTTACTTGGTTGTGTGTGAAATATAATGCCTGCTAGTCCTTTGGGTTTGACCCTTTGCTAGTGTACTCAATTTATTACATATTGGAAAGTGAAGGTTTTATTTGGTGGATTTGGCAACCATCAAATTTTAGGCACCGTTGCCGGGGACTAGATTTAATTATTGTTATTTTCTTATATGACCAGGTCTGAATATTCCAAGAAATTGGTTCCCTACGATCCTGAGATTGAAAGAACATTAAGACAGATCAAGAAAGAAGCTAGAATACACAGACAACAAGCTGAAAGTAGCAGAGTTCTTGAAGAAGATCAGTTCCCCTGTTTGGTTTATTTATTCACTAACACAGATACCATAAGCGTTAGCTGTGGTCATCCCTTAACCATGGCCGCAGAAAATCAGAAATTGAGGCAGCTGGCAGCACCACCTGTGGCTCAAGAACCATTGTGTATCATATTGCCTACTTTGACAACTGACTTTGAGCTAAGGTCAGGACTGATTCACCTACTTCCTACATTCAGATGCAAGGAGAATGAAGATCCAAATTAACACATTAAAGAGTTTCATGTGGTTTGCTCTAGCTTGAGGCCAAATGGAGGTACGGAGGAGCAGATTAAATTGAGAGCATTCCCTTTCTCATTAGCGGATGATGCAAAAGAATGGTTGTATTATTTACCTCCAGGGTCAATCATAACTTGGACAACCATGGCTTCAGCTTCCTTGGAGAAATTCTTCCCCACATCCCGAGTTGTCTCTACGAGGAGGGAGATAGTTGTAGTTAGACAAAAGGAATCTGAATCTCTCCATGATTATTAGGAGAGATTTAAGAAACTCTTGGCACGTTGTCCACAACATGGACACTTGGAGCAAGCTTTGATCCAATATTTTTATGAAGGATTAATTCTAATGGAAAGGCGAATGATGAATGCAGCAAGCGGTGGTGCCATTGTGAACAAAACTCCAAATGAAGCTAGGCAGCTAATTTCTACCATGGCTGCTAATTCTCAACAGTTTGGCACTTTTCATGATGCCCCAAGAAAGGTAAATGAGGTAAGCTCCACTTCAATTGAAAGTCAATTAAATAAATTAACAACGTTAGTGCAGAATTTAGCTGTGGGAAACTCGACACCATCTTTGGTTTGTGGAATCTGCACGAACCCCGATCACCACACGGATTTATGCCCAACACTTCAAGGAGATGGCACCGAAAACGTAAGTGCAATAGGAGGATGTTTTCAACAAAGAAAATATGATCTATATTCAAATACATACAATCTAGGTTGGAAAGATCATCCTAATTAAATAAATTAACAACGTTAGTGCAGAATTTAACTGTGGCAAACTCGACACCATCTTTGGTTTGTGGAATCTGCACGAGCCCCGATCACCACACGGATTTATGCTCAACACTTCAAGGAGATGGCACCGAAAACGTAAGTGCCATAGGAGAAGGTTTTCAACAAAGAAAACATGATCCATATTCAAATAAATACAATCCAGGTTGGAAAGATCATCCTAATTTCAGCTATGCATCGAGGCCTCAATTGTATCAAGGACAACAAAATTTTCAGCCCAGGCCACCCATGTAAAGACCACCTCAAAACTTCCAGCCACATCAGAATTTTCAGCCACAACAAGCAAATTTTCAGGAACCTTCTAGCTCTAATTCAGGTACATCATTAGAAGATATGTTTAAGGCTTTTATGACTAACAACCAATATTTTTAGCAGGAAACAAGAGCAAATATGCAGCAGTTCCAATCCACTGTTCAAAACCTGGAAAATCAGTTGGGATAACTAGCATCTTCAGTTAGCAAGTTTGAAAACAAAGGAAAGTTGTCATCCCAAACAATTGATCCCAGAGAAAATGCTAGCGCTATCACCCTGTGGAGTGGAAAGGAGTTGGAACTACCTGTGAGGAGACAAAAAGCAGGGCAAGGTAGTGGAATAACAGAGCAAAACAGAACAGGTTTTTAGGCAGATACAGAATCAGGAGGTAAGGGCTTAAGCCATGATCATGGCTTAGAGAAAGAGCAGGAGGCAGAACCTTCTGTGGAGCCCAAACCTTTAATCATTCCACCACATTTTCCTCAAAGGTTTGCACAGTCTAAGAAAGCCAAGGAAGAGAAAGAAATTCTGGACGCATTCCGGAAGGTTGAATTGAATATTCCCCTCCTTGATGCCATAAAACAAATTCCAAGGTATGCTAAATTTCTTAAAGATCTTTGTAAAAATAAAAGAAAACTGTTGGGGAATGAAAAAGTGAGTGTGGGAGAAAATGTATCAGTTGTACTTCAAAGAAAACTCCCACTTAAATGTAAGGATCAAGGTATGTTTGCAATTCCATGCAAGATAGGTAATCTAGGTACAAATCATGCTATGTGTGATTTAGGTGCTTCCATAAATGTTATGCCTTTGTTTATCTATTCTTCACTAAACATTGGTCCTTTGAAGGGAACAAGAGTTATTATACAGCTAGCGGATAGGTCCATTGTACATCCGGAAGGAGTGTTGGAGGATGTACTTGTACAAGTCAATAACTTAGTATTTCCTGCAGATTTCTTTTGCTTGACATGGAATATGATAAGATTTCAAAGTCTTCAGAATTGCTACTTGGGAGACCATTTTTTAGCACAACAAGAGCGAAGATTGATGTTCATGATGGGACATTAACAATGGAATTTGATGGGGATCTCATTAAATTTAATGTTTATGATGCTATGAAATATCCATCTGAAAATATTTCAAATGTCTCTTCCATTGATGTTATTGATAATCTGACAAAAACTACCTTGAAATTGGATTATTATGATGAACTTTACTTAGCATTGGGTGACAGCCTTTATGTTGATAAACTTAAGGAATTGGAAGCTAAGTATGAAATAAGAGAGGAAGTTTGTGATGTTGTTTATGCATTAGAAGCTCTTAAACTTGTTAAGCACAACATTTCTTGTAACAAATTGACTGTTTCTCATACTAAATTACTTCCCTCTATTGTGCAGGCCCCTAATTTCGAGCTTAAACCGCTGCCATCACACCTTAAATATGCATATTTAGGTGATGAAGAAACTCTTCCAGTGATTATTTCAAATAAACTCTCAAGTTTGGAAGAAGAGAAATTGATACGAGTTCTTAAAGAATTCAAGGGAGCCTTGGGGTGGACCATTGCAGACATAAAAGGCTTGAGTCCATCTACATGTATGCACAAAATTATCTTGGAAGAAGACTGCAAACCAAGTAGAGAAGCTCAAAGAAGATTGAATCCTACAATTATGGAAATTGTGAAGAAAGAAATTCTTAAGCTCTTGGATGCCGACATCATATACCCCATTTCAGATAGTCGATGGGTAAGTCCTGTGCAGGTTGTCCCTAAGAAAACAGGGATAACGATGATTGAAAATGCAGCCGGAGAAATGGTACCAACGAGAGTGCAAAATGGTTGGTGTGTGTGCTTGGATTATAGAAGGTTAACTGCAGCCACCAAGAAGGACCATTTTTCCTTGCCATTCATTGATCAAATGCTTGAATGGATTGCAGGAAAGACACATTATTGTTTTCTTGATGGATATTCTGGATTTTATCAAATTCCCGTTGCACCAGAAGATCAAGAAAAGACCACATACACCTGTCCATTTGGAACATTTGCATTTCGGCGTATGCCAATTGGGCTTTGCAACGCCCCTACCACATTTCAAAGGTGTATGGTGAGCATCTTTTCAGATTATGTTGAGGATATAATTAAAGTTTTTATGGATGATTTTACTGTTTATGGGAATTCTTTTGATGCATGCTTGAATAATTTGTCTAAAGCCTTGGAAAAATGTCTTGAAAGTAACCTTGTTTTAAACTATGAAAAATGCCATTTTATGGTTGATCAAGGGCTGATTTTAGGACATATAGTTTCAATTAGAGGCATTGAGGTTGATAAATCAAAGATTGATGTTATAGAGTCTTTGCCCTACCCCACAAGTGTGCGGGAGATCCGTTCTTTTCTTGGACATGCAGGCTTCTACAGGAGGTTCATAAAGGCTTTTTCAAAGATAGCACAACCTCTATGCAAGCTGCTGCAAAGAGATGTGGAATTCAAGTTTGACGAAGCTTGCAAGAAAGCATTTAATTTGCTTAAGTTGAAGCTAACTTCAGCCCCAATAATCCAAGCACCTGCTTGGAATCTGTAACACCCCGGAGCGAAGGACACCACATCCCCCGCACCATAGCCCAGCACGTGGAACGAAATGGGGACTCCGCCCACGCATCAAACCATGGCGAACGGGAGACAAACAAAACTCACCTCTAGGCCAGGTGGTCTAGACCCTAAACAGAGCGCGCAAGAGAAACCAAAAGCAAATGCGGAAGCTACAAAGATACAAACATCAAAGCTAAACGCTTGCATCCCAACTAAGAACAATTTAAATCAAATAATACACGCCTTTCAAATCAAATTACAAAGCATAACTTATACATATTACCAACTCTTATACGTAGTACCAATATTATACATAGAACCAGAGCAGAAAAGTAAATATGCAAAATGCAAAGACTCTACTACGGACTCAACAACTCGAATGACTCCAAAACCAAAAGGCCACAGCCTAGCTCGACCGTCCAACCAAGGCACCTGCAACTCAAAACAAAAAGGAAAAAAAAGAAACAACGAAGAGGGGTCAGTCCTAAAGACTAGTGAGGGGGCTAACACACGCACACGTACATAAAATATAAGAGCATAGGATGTTCAAATCGAAGAATATTCATGAACCGAACGTGGTTTTTGCACTTTAAAACATTTAATCCCGTGGTACTATGTATAAAAAGTAAGATTTTGGGCCGAAGGCCAAATCAACCAAGTTTTACAAATTTAGAAATCCAATCCTGATTCACAAACCATAAAAGAAAACGAAAGTATAAGCTAATTAACTCAGCGAGTACGAGTTCTAACACACTTAGCTCATAAGTAAAAGCAAAGCAAAACAAAGCAAAGCATAAACAATCCCACCTCCACACCTTTTTGGGGAAGAGAAAGCGCCCTCTCAACCCCCACACTTATACATAACAATGAGTCAGGGGATCCCGCCAGCTCCTTCGACGGGCCTGCCACTCAGCGCACCATCGGCATAGAAGAACTAAGTTTCCCGTTTGTGGAGTTGTGTTGATGAGAGAGCCCGACGACCCCATGGCCGACCCGAGATCATATACAACTTCTCCGGGGCCCAAAACATATCACACATATCACAAAAAGCTTATACACATGCACACATGGATACATCTTTCAGTGGCCCAAAGCTCGCCAAAGCAAGACAGACACCAACTCTTTTCGAAACGAATTTGCAAAACTTAGCTTATATACATATAAAAGCCTTTTCAATTTATCTCATAACAAAAGGGCAAAACCCACAAAATACGTATCGAGCACACATTTATATATATATATACATATATAAGTCACATGCGGGCTTGAAAATCAAGTAGGGTTGTAGGTCATAATAACTAAAAGAACAAAAACCTCACCTTGCCGACCAAACCGAACAAACTGAACGAAGAACACCTAAAGAAACCACCTCTTCAGCCTCGGGGCACACCCAGAAGCAAAGCAAAGGGCAAGAGACACAGTTAGACTCAATATGAACAAATTAGACGATCGACATATGCCTATGGATGTAATTAATGTGCCAGAGATGTAAATGGATTAGCACTTAGGTCACATTGTATCGTATCAAAACATATTGGAACATAGCTCACATATTTCACGTATTTCACATTCAAGAACCTCATGCAATGTATGTAACATGTCATAAAACAAGTTAGGAAGGCATATAAGGGGCACATTAGGTCGTATTTCGCACATAAGAGCATCTAATTCTTATCGAATAAATCTATAACGTGATCATAATGATCATAATATAGCATGTTATAACATATTATATGCATTCATGAATTGGAATTACCTAAATGTGG
The DNA here is from genome assembly GCA_037501455.1 of Lantana camara. NCBI lineage: Eukaryota > Viridiplantae > Streptophyta > Magnoliopsida > Lamiales > Verbenaceae > Lantana > Lantana camara. Next base: position 79,296,164 of record CM074861.1, on the reverse strand, counting down.
CAAAGGAATGCAAGAAGGCATCACACGCACATTTAAACGTTCATGCATACAAGCTACTTTCACTCTATTTAAACAAGCTTATAACATTAGAATAATTAATCAAACATATCATATACTCATACATAAACATGTTAGGATCATAATTGGGGTGGGAAAAAGTAATTACGATCACAAACGAAACAAGAAAAGAACAACGAAACAAAACCGGACACATCACGGACAAAACACACGAACTACACACACAGAACTGCAAGGGGAACAGGAGCTTAAAGCTCCAGCAGCCATGGAGGTAACGCCCGTTACCTCCACAAGGGCCAAACGGGGTAACGCCCGTTACCGGGCGCAGGCTGAGCTTCGTCTTCAACTCCAGCCCTGTTTCTTCATTCTCCATGGCAGCAGCAGTAGGGAAACAAACAAGGCATCAAAGGTAGCAGCTAAAGGCTTCAAAACAGCAACAAAACGCAACAAGAAACTCCACAAAACAACACACAAACACACGGGAGAAGGAAAAGGGCAAATCAATCACATATACCTTCAAAGCTTCAAAGTTTTCAAAAGTGCAGCTATAGTGATTCAAAGGACACTCAAATACCACAAAATTCATGCATAAAAAGGAAGTAAACAAGTCACCTAGATCACATATAACTCATCAATTCAAAAAACAAAGCAAAGAAGGCATAGATTCATCAACAGGGCCAAATAACCTAACTATTCATGCTCTTCCAAATAACATGCTCAAACCTTCATGAAAATTAGAGATTAAACACTTAAAACAAATAGGAGAAATAAACAACAAGAATCCGGACTTACGTCTCGAATTTGAGGCGAAACCGAGGTGAAATGAGCATGAAACTTGAAGAAAGACACTATTCCCTCCTCTTCCCTCTCTCTCATATATGGCTGCTGCTTTTCCTCTTTTTCCTCAGTTGAAAAACGAAATGAGGGGAAAGGGATGGATAAATGATCAAGTGGTTGAGGTGTGGGCCCAAGAAACACTTAATTTGGTCAAGTATTGGTCAAGATATGGCTTAATTAGTGAATGGTGGCAAATCTGTCCCAACGGGCTCAATTCGGACGAAATTCGGAGGGTCAAACAGGCTTAGAAAAATGTGAGGCCAAGTTCTATAGCTTCAAATCTTCATTAAGAGTCCCACACATCTTCCAGAATTTGAATCTGAATTCCCGAGCTCAAGTTAAGCCTTCCAGAAAACAAGGTGCGCAAAAGCTAGTTAGGCCCTTATGTCCCTAACAAAAAAAAAAACGGTTCGAAAGCCATAACAAACGAACTCACAAACAATAAACGAACACGTAAACACGTTCATAACATATATAATTCATGCAAGGCACATAGTCACAAAAAATTAGAATGAGAACGGACGTAAACAAAGCAAGAACGAAGCGAAGAGGGCAAATACGTTCAAATAAGTCATATAAGGATCAAATAAATTCAATTAAATCACATAACAATAATAATAAACACATAATACACGAAATTAAATAATTAATAGCGCACGTAGTTCTCTCGTGAAGGCGTACCTGAAATAGCAGGACGAGCGGGATGTTACAAACTCCCCTCCTTCAAAAGGACTTGTGCTCAGGTCCTAAGCGAGACCTTGGACAACTCTAGAACGAACTCAACTCCACGCTTCCGCTGCGCCACTCTGATACAGTCTCCTCGGGATATCACTTTCTCTATTAGAGATGAGGAAGGCTTCTCATATCCCGATAACTCGATGGCACTTGCCAACTTCAAGTGAATCTTCTTAGTTTAGCAAACTCTATATCCGATTTGCTCCCACTTCAAAATAAAATTCGAAAGTAGTTGAAGAATCCTGCCTGAATGGTTATTGGTCTCCTACCGATAGCACCTAAGATATTGCTACACCAAGTCTACAATGTCTCTTCATATGCCAACTCCAATCCCTGCTCCTCATATCTCGAAACATGAGTGGAGTTAGTCTCGTAGCTCGACATTTCTTGAGACCTAGGCCCCAACTCCCCATTAGCCACGCACAACCAAAGTCTTCCTTAGTACCTCGATTACAACGAAGGAGTTTGAGTACCCTCGTGTAAGTAAGACTCGTACTGAGGACAACTCTCTTCAAAAGCCTCATCCACTCAAACCGTGCCTCTTCCATGTCTTTTATGTTACGGGATGTCTATTTGCGCAAAGGCAAACCCCCTGTTGAACCCCGATAACACTAGAGGCTTATTCTCTGAGGCAATTCTCGGTTCTTCTACCAAATACATAGTCGACAATATACCCTTGTTGAAACCACACTCAACAAAGACCACGGAACACTAAAGGTGGACGAGAAACACCTCGAAGCAAACAGAAAGGGTATTTATCTCTCACAGTTAACCTGTGCAGCTCACGGTAATTTATACGCATCCTTAGCCCCATCGTTTCTTAGATAGGACCAAGCAATCCACAAAGAAGTGCTCGAGAGGATGGAATTACCATCTAAGAGCTTGTAAACTACGACTTAAACTCCAACAACCATACTAGAGCCAACGAAAGGAAAACTCCAAACGCGGCCCGATTTCGGGATAAAGACCACGACAACCTCAATGTCCTTATCGGGTGGTAACGAATTCCAACCTTCAAAGAAACACCAAGGATATCTTACTTCGATCTTCGTCTCTCCAAGCTGGCTCGATCCCTCGGTCATCCAAAGGTAAGCCACATATCTTGTCGCACCGTCCCGAAATCACTAACACTCCCACCAAGGATATCAATGGGCTAGTCTTCAATCTAATACCCGAGAATATCGTTGAGCCCCAAAAGGACCTCCAAAAGCAACCGCCCACGCCTACGGTAACAAAGTCACCTTAACAAGACTAGGCGCCTTCAAGGACGACCACCGCCAAGCTCGACCCTCACAACTCACCAAACACTCGAACACTCGTCTCACCAAACTCTCTCTAAGGAGAGAGTCAAGACACAAGGAAAAGGGGAAAACCTCAAACAAACAAGTAAGCAACAAACAAGGTCACACAAGCACCAAGAAATAAATAGAAGGAAAGTAACGCAAATTGAAATAAAATGTATGTATGTAGTGACATGAATGCTTCAAGTACCTTTCACCGAGGTGTTAGTGTCCAGGTTAGCATCCAATTCTTCCTCTTCATTTAAATCAACTCGGATTGAACATGGAGCCTTGGAACCATGACTCTTTGTAACCCTCGGGTTCATGTTTTCCGGACAATCGTTCACCATATGTCCCAACTCCCCACACTTGTAACATCTCTTAAGCTTCTTCCGATAAATCTCCTCGGTATGGTTTGGGCCTTGACAATAAGAGCATTGAATTGTGTCTAATGAGAAAGTCATCGAATCCGTCTTTGTTGATTGAAGTTTCTTCTTATTTTGATGGTGTCGTGGATATCTTGGGATCTTTGAGATTTCCTTTCCCTTATAACTCTTTTACCCGACCTCGAACTCGATCCTTACTCTTGTTCGAGATAAGAAATGTGAGACTTCACCTTTTTTCTTATCCTTCTCCATCCGAACCGCCTGTCTAACTTCCTCGGACCATCCATGCACCGGTGATCTTTGAAAGGTTTGTTGTAATTCATCCCGACGTTCTTGTATACAATCCAGGACGTTAGGGCAATGCTTGTTGGCTCCTGAACATTCAAGCTCCAATATGTGATCATCCAACCTCTTCAATTCTTGTTACAACTCCATAAGTCTTTTGACCATCACACTTGGAGGAATACATTTGCAGCAAAATTCCTGTATAAACTTCTCCCACGTGAATTCCTCTACTTTTTTCCTTGTTTCCTTAAGCCACTTTGAAGCTTGGCCTCGGAGTAGGCGGGAAGCACAAACCACCTTCTCTTGTGAAGTCCCCGATAATGTCTCCTAAATCTAAGAAATCTCGAAAATCCATTCTTCAGCCTTGATATCGTCATCTCCAACCCACTTCGGTGGATCAAACTCTTTAAACTTCTTGTAGATCGAAGTTGCTCGCTTTTCTTGTCCTTCTTTTGATTGTACTTCTTGATGTGAAGATGTTCTCCTGAGATAAGAAAATGATTCCAAAATATCGATGCGTGCAGGGTTTAGTACATGTGCATGTGAACTATTAACACGAATAACACTAATAATTCAATTAAGTCACATATATGATGAAGATGAATACAGACAAACACATAATCCTAAGCCGAACGACCTAGATGGACCCTACACAACACTAGAGATCCGATTTTGCAACCAAGAGCTCTGATACCACACAAGGATGTAACACCCCGGAGCGAAGGGTGCTACATCCCCCGCACCATAGCCCAGCACGTGGAACGAAATGGGGACTCTGCCCACGCATCAAACCATGGCGAACGAGAGACAAACAAAACTCACTTCTAGGCTAGGCGGTCTAGACCCTAAACTGAGCGTGCAAGAGAAACCAAAAGCAAATGCGGAAGCTGCCAGGATACAAACATCAAAGCTAAACGCATGCATCCCAACTAAGAACAATTTAAATCAAATAATACACGCCTTTCAAATCGAATTACAAAGCATAACTTATACGTAGTACTAATATTATACATAGAACCAGGGCGGAAAAGTAAATATGCAAAATGCAAAGAATCTACTACGGACTCAACAACTCGAACGATTCCAAAACCAAAAGACCACCGCCTAGCCGGACCCTCCAACCAAGGCACCTGCAATTCAAAACAAAAAGGAAAAAGAAAAGAAAAAACGAAGAGGGGTCAGTCCTTAAGACTGGTGAGGGGCTAACACACGCACACGTACATAAATATAAGAGCATAACATGTTCAAATCGAAGAATATTCATGAACCGGACGTGGTTTTTGCACTATAAAACATTTAATCCCGTGGTACTACCTATAAAAAGTAAGATTTTGGGCCGAAGGCTAAATCAACCAAGTTTTACAAATTTAGAAATCCAATCCTGATTCACAAACCATAAACGGAAACGAAAGTATAAGCTAATTAACTCGGCGAGTATGAGTTCGAACACACTTACCTCATAAGCAAAAGCAAAGCAAAACAAAGCAAAACATAAACAATCCCACCTCCACACATTTTTGGGCAAGAGAGAGCGCCCTCTCAACCCCTACACTTATATACAACAATAAGTCGGGGGATCCCGCCCGCTCCTTCGACGGGCCTGCCACTCGGCGCACCGTCGGCATAGAAGAACTAAGTCTCCCGTTTGTGGAGTTGTGTTGATGAGAGAGCCCGGCGACCCCATGGTCGACCAGAGATCACATACCACTTCTTCGAGGCCCAAAACATATCACATATATCATATAAAGCTTATACACACGCACACATGGACACATCTTTCAATGCCCCAAAGCTCGCCAAAGCAAGACACACACCAACTCTTTCTGAAACGAATGTGCAAAGCCTAGCTTATATGCATATAAAAGCCTTTTCAATTGATCTCAAAACAAAGTGGAAAAAACCACAAAATACGTATCGAGCACACATCTATGTATATATATATACATATATAAGTCACATGCGGGCTTGAAAATCAAGTAGGGTTGTAGGTCATAATAACTAAAAGAACAAAAACCTCACCTTGCCGACCATACCGAACAAATCGAACGAAGAACACCTAAAGAAACCACGTCTTCAACCTCGGGGCACACCTAAAAGCAAAACAAAGGACATGAGACACACTTAGACTCAATATGAACCATTTAGACGATCGGCATATGCATGTGGACGCAATTAATGCACAAGAGAAGCAAATGGATTAGCACTTAGGTCACATTGTATCGTATCAAAACATATTGGAACATAGCTCACATATTTCACGTATTTCACATTCAAGAACCACATGCAATGTATGTAACATGTCATAAAGCAAGTTAGGAAGGCATATAAGGGGCACATTAGGTCGTATTTCGCACATAAGAGCATCTAATTCTTATCAAATAAATCTATAACGTGGTTATAATGATCATAATATAGCATGTTATAACATATTATATGCATTCATGAATTGGAATTACCTAAATGTGGCAAAGGAATGCTAGAAGCCATCACACCCACATTTAAACGTTCATAGATAGAAGCTACGTTCACTTTATTTAAACAAGCTTATAACATTAGAATAATTAATCAAACATTTATTATACTCATATATAAACATGTTAGGATCATAATTGGGGTGGGAAAAGTAATTACGATCACAAACGAAACAAGAAAAGAACAACGAAACAAAACTGGACACACCACGAACAAAACACAAGAACTATGCACACAAAACTACAAGGGTAATGGGGGTTACCACTCCTTAGATCAAAAGGAGTAACCCCCATTAAGGGCAACAGGAACTTAAAGCTCCAGCAGCCAAGGAGGTAACCCCCGTTACCTCCACAAAGGCCAAACGGGGTAACGCCCGTTACCGGGCGCAGGCTGAGCTTCGTCTTCAACTCCAGCCTTGTTTCTTCATTCTCCATGGCAGCAGCAGTGGGGAAACAAACAAGGCATCAAAGGCAGTAGATAAAGGCTTCAAAAAAACAACAAATCACAACAAGAAACTCCAGAAAACAACACACAAACACACCGGAGAAATAAAGGGGCAAATCAATCACATATACCTTCAAAGCTTCAAAGTTTTCAAAAGTTCAGCAATGGTGATTCAAAGGACACTCAAATAACATGAAATTCATGCATAAAAAGGAAGTAAACAAGTCACCTAGATCACATATAATTCATCAATTCAATAAACAAAGCAAAGAAGGCATGTATTCATCAAAAGGGCCAAATAACCTAACTATTCATGCTCTTCCACATAACATGCTCAAAACTTCATAAAAATTAGTGATTAAACACTTAAAAGAAAGAGGAGAACATAAAAAAAAATAATCCGGACTTACCTTTCGAATTTGAGGCGAAATCGAGGTGAAACGAGCTTGAAACTTGAAGAAAGGCACTATTCCCTTCTCTTCCCTCTCTCTCTCTCGTATGGCTGCTGCTTTTCCTCTTTTTCCTCTGCTAAAAAACGAAATGAGGGGCAAGGGATGGATAAAGGATCAAGTGGGTGAGGTGTGGGCCCAAGAAACACTTAATTTGTACAAGTATTGGTCAAGATATGGCTTAATTAGTGAAAGGTGGCAAATCGGTCACAACGGGCTCAATTCGGAAGAAATTCGGAGGATCAAACGGTCTTAGAAAAATGTGAGGCCAAGTTCTCTAGCTTCCAATCTTGCTTAAGAGTCCCATCATCTTCCAGAATTCGATTCCGAATTCCCGAGCTCAAGTTACGCCTTTCGGAACATAAGGTGCGCAAAAGCTAGTTAGGCCCTTATGTCCCTAACAAATAAAACAGTTCGAAAGCCTTAACAAACGAACTCACAAACAATAAACGAACACGTAAACACGTTCATAACATATATAATTCATGCAAGGCACGTAGTCATGAAAAATCAGAACGAGAACGAACGTAAACAAAGCAAGAACAAAGCAAAGAGGGCAAATCCGTTCAAATAAGTCATATGAGGTTCAAATAAATTCAATTAAATCACATAACAATAATAATAAACACATAATACACGAAATTAAATAATTAAAAGTGCACGTAGCTCTCTTGTGAAGGTGTACCTGAAATGGCAGGACAAGCGGGATGTTACAACCTCCCCTCCTTCAAAAGGACCTGTCCTCAGGTCCTAAGCGAGACCTTGGACAACTCTGGAACGAACTCAACTCCACGCTTCCACTGCACCACTCTGATCCAGTCTCCTCGGGATATCACTTCCTCAATTAGAGATGAGGAAGGCTTCTCATATCCCGAAAACTCGATGGCACTTGCCAACTTCGAGTGAATCTTCTTAGTTTAGCAAACTCTATGTCCGATTTGCTCCCACTTCCAAATAAAATTCGAAAGTAGTTGAAGAATCCTGCCGGAATGGTTCTTGGTCTCCTACCGATAGCACCTAAGACATTACGACACCAAGTCTACAATGTCTCTTCATATGCCAACTCAAATCCTGGCTCTTCAAGTCTCGAAACATGCCTGGAGTTAGTCTCGTAGCTCGATGTTTCTTGAGACCTAGGCCCCAACTCCCCGTTAGCCACGCACAACCAAAGTCTAGCTTAGTACCTCGATTACAACGGAGGAGTTTGAGTACCCTCATGTAAGCAAGACTCGTACTGAGGGCAACTCTCTTCAAAAGCCTCATCCACTCAAACCGTGCCTCTTCCATGTCTTTCATGTTACGGGATGTCTACTTGCGCAAAGACGAAACTCCTGTTCAACCCCGATAACACTAGAGACTTATTCTCCGAGGCAATTCTCGGTTCTTCTACCAAATGCGTAGTCGACAATATACCTTTGTTGAAACCACACTTAGCCAAGATCACGGAACACTGAAGGAGGATGAGAAACACCTCGAAGCAAACAGAAAGTGTATTTCTCTCTCACAGTTAACCTGTGCATCTCACGGTAATTTATACTCATCCTTAGCCCCATCTTTTCTTAGATAGGACCAAACACTCCACAAAGAAGTGCTCGAGAGGATGAAATTACCTTCTAAGAGCTCGTCAACTATGACTTAAACTCGAACAACCATACTAGAGCCGCCAGAAGGAAAACTCCAAACACGGCCCGATTCCGGGACAAACAACACGACAACCTTAATGTCCTTATCGCGTGGTAACGAATTCTATCCTTGAAAGAAACACCAAGGATATCTTACTTCGATCTGTGTCTCTCCAAGCTTTGCTCGATCCCTCGGTTACCCAAAGGTAAGCCACATAGCTTGCCGCACCATCCCAGAATCACTAACACTCCCACCAAGGATATCAACGGGCTAGTCTTCAATCTAATACACGAGAATATCGTTGAGCCCCGAAAGGACCTTGAAAAGCAACCACCCACTCCTACGGTAATAAAGTCACCTTAACAAGACTAGGCGCCTTCAAGGACGACCACCCCCAAGCTCGGCCCTCACAACTCACCAAACAGTCGAACACTCTTCTCACCAAACTCTCTCTATGGAGAGAGTCAAGACACAAGGAAAAGGGGAAAACCCAAAACAAACAAGTAAGCAACAAACAAGGTCACACAAGCACCAAGAAATAACAAGAAGGAAAGTAACACAAATTGAAATAAAATGCATGTATGTAGTGCCATGAATGCTTCAAGTACCTTTCACCAAGGTGTTAGTGTCCAGCTTAGCATCCAATTCTTCCTCTTCATTTAAATCAACTCGGATTAAACTTGGAGCCTTGGAACCACGGCTCTTTGTAACCCTCGGGTTCATGTTTTCCGGACAATCGTTCACCATACGTCCCAACTCCCCACACTTGTAACATCTCTTAAGCTTCTTCCGATAAATCTCCTCGGTATGGTTCGGGCCTTGACAATAAGAGCATCGAATTGTGTCTAATGAGAAAGTCATCGAATCCATCTTTGTTGATTGAAGTTTCTTCTTCTTCTTCTTGGTGTCGTGGATATCTTGGGATTTTTGAGATTTTCTTTCCCTTATAACTCTTTTACCCGACCTCGAACTCGATCCTTACTCTTGTTCGACATAAGAAATGTGAGACTTTACCTTTTTCTTATCCTTCTCCATCCGAACCGCCTCTCTAACTTCCTCGGACCATCCATGCACCGGTGATCTTTGAAAGGTTTGTTGTAATTCATCCCGACGTTCTTGTATATATTCTAGGACTTTAGGGTAATGTTTGTCGCCTCCCGAACTTTCAAGCTCCAATATGAGATCATCCAACCTCTTCAATTCTTGTTCTAACTCCATAATTCTCTAAGTCTTTTGACCATCACACTTAGAGGAACACATTTGCAGCAAAATTCCCGTATAAACTTCTCCCACGTGAATTCCTCACCGGATTCCTCTACTTTTTTCCTTGTTTCCTTAAGCCCCTTTGAAGCTTGGCCTCAGAGTAGGCGGGAAGCACAAACCACCTTCTCTTGTGAAGTCCCCGATAATGTCTCCCAAATCCAAGGAATCTCGAAAATCTATTCTTCAGCCTTCATATCGTTGCCTCCAACCCACTTCGGTGGATCAAACTCTTTAAAATTCTTGTAGATCGAAGTTGCTTGCTTTTCTTGTCCTTCTTTCGATTGTACTTGTTGATGTTAAGATGTCATCCTGAGATAAGAAAATGATTCCAAAATGTCGATGCGTGCAGGGTTTAGTACATGTGCATGTGAACTATTAACACGAACAATACTAATAATTCGATTAAGTCACATATATGATGAAGATGAATGCAGACAAACACATAATCCTAAGCCGAACGACCTAGACGGACCCGACACAACACTAGAGCTCCGGTTTTCCAACCAAGATCTCTGATACCACGCAAGGATGTAACACCCCGGAGCGAAGGGCACCACATCCCCCGCACCATAGCCTAGCACGTGGAACGAAATGGGGACTCCGCCCACGTATCAAACCATGGCGAACGGGAGACAAACAAAACTCACTTCTACGCTAGGTGGTCTAGACCCTAAACAGAGCGCGCAAGAGAAACCAAAAGCAAATGCGGAAGCTACCAGGATACAAACATCAAAGCTAAACGCTTGCATCCCAACTAAGAACAATTTAAATGAAAGAATACATGCCTTTCAAATCGAATTACAAAGCATAACTTATACATATTACCACCTCTTATACGTAGTACCAATATTATACATAGAACCAGAGCGGAAAAGTAAATATGCAAAATGCAAAGACTCTACTACGGACTCAACAACTCGAATGACTACAAAACCAAAAGACCACCGCCTAGCCCGACCCTCCAACCAAGGCACCTGCAACTCAAAACAAAAAGGAAAAAAAAGAAACAACGAAGAGGGTTCAGTCCTAAAGACTGGTGAGGGGGCTATTACACGCACACGTACATAAATATAAGAGCATAGCATGTTCAAATCGAAGAATATTCATGAGCCGGACGTGGTTTTTGCACTCTAAAACATTTAATCCTGTGGTACTACATATAAAAAGTAAGATTTTGGGCCGAAGGCCAAATCAACCAAGTTTGACCAATTTAGAAATCCAATCCTCATTCACAAACCATAAACGGAAACGAAAGTATTAGCTAATTAACTCGGTGAGTATGAGTTCGAACACACTTACCTCATAAGCAAAAGCAAAGCAAAACATAAACAATCCAACCTCCACACCTTTTTGGGGAAGAGAGAGCCCTCTCCACCCCGACACTTATATATAACAATGAGTCGGGGGATCCCGCCCGCTCCTTCGACGGGCCTACCACTCAGCGCACCGTTGGCATAGAAGAACTAAGTCTCCTGTTTGTGGAGTTGTGTTGATGAGATAGCCCGGCGACCCCATGGCCTACCCGAGATCACATACCACTTCTCTAGGGCCCAAAACATATCACACATATCACACAAAGCTTATACACACGCACACATGGACACATCTTTCAATGCCCCAAAGCTCGTGAAAGCAAGACACACACCAACTCTTTTCGAAATGAACGTGCAAAACTTAACTTATATACATATAAACGCCTTTTCAATTGATCTCATAACAAAGGGGCAATGTGACACCCCTGCCCCACATCGGGAAAGTATAAGGATTAAGTTCAGTATATAAGTTAAAGAGTCCAAGTATAACTAATGGATATCCCGTTTAGGCAGTGGTTTAGGCCCAATTTCAGGTTATACTCGGTGGGCGTGGAGACTTGTGCTTGCGTCCAACGGGCCCGTGGACCCGGGGCGTGACAAATGGTATCAGAGCCGTTCGTCAACCGCAGGAGCTAAGTGTTATACGGGGCAAAGTGCTACAAGTGTGGGACCCACCTCTTGAGCCCGTAGGAGCCACCTCTAGAGTCCCAAACGCAGACGAGTCGGTCATGGGCTATATGTCATGCCGCAACGAGGACGTCGCGATTCTAAAGGAGGGGTGATTGTGACACCCCTGTCCCACACCGGGAAAGTATATGGATTAAGTTCAGTATATAAGTTAAAGAGTCCAAGTATAACTAATGGATATCCCTTTTGGGCTATGGTTTAGGCCCAATTTCAGGTTATACTCGGTGGGCTCGCAGACTTGTGCTCGCCTCCAACAGGCCCGCGGACCCGGGGCATGACAGACAAATCCCACAAAATACATATCGAGCACATATCTATATATATATATATATATATATACATATATTAAGTCACATGCGTGCTTCAAAATCAAGTAGGGTTGTAGGTCATAATAACTAAAAGAACAAAAACCTCACCTTGCAGACCAAACTGAACAAACGGAACGAACACCTAAAGAAACCACCTCTTCAACCTCGGGGCACACCTAGAAGCAAAACAAAGGATAAGAGACATACTTGGACTCAATATGAACCGATTAGACGATCGGCATGTGCATATGGATGCAATTAACGCGCAAGAGATGCAAATGGATTAGCACTTAGGTCATATTGTATCGTATCAAAACATATTGGAACATAGCTCACATATTTCATATATTTCACATTCAAGAACCTCATGCAATGTATGTAACATGTCGTAAAGTAAGTTAGAAAGGCATATAAGGGGCACATTAGGTCGTATTTCGCACTTAAGAGCATCTAATTCTTATCAAATAAATCTATAATGTGGTTATAATGATCATAATATAGCATGTTATAACATATTATATGCATTCATGAATTGGAATTAGCTAAATGTGGCAAAGGAATGCAATAAGGCATCACACGCACATTTAAACGTTCAGGCATACAAGCTACGTTCATTCTATTTAAACAAGCTTATAACATTAGAATAATTAATCAAACATATCATATACTCATATATAAACATGTTAGGATCATAATTGTGGTGGGATAAAGTAATTACAATCATAAACGAAACAAGAAAATAACAACGAAACAAAACCGGACACACCATGGACAAAACACACGAACTACAGATACAAAACTGCAAGGGTAACGGGGGTTACCACTCCTTAGTTCAAAAGGAGTAACCCCCATTAAGGGGAACAGGAGCTTAAAGCTCCAGCAGCCATGGAGGTAACGGGACAAACGGTGTAACGCCCGTTACCGGGCGCAGGCTGAGCTTCGTCTTCCACTCCAGCCCTGTTTCTTCATTCTCCATGGCAGCAGCAGCAGGGTAACAAACAAGGCATCAAAGGCAGCAGCTAAAGGAATCAAAACAGCAACAAATCGCAACAAGAAACTGCACAAAACAACATACAAACACACGGGAGAAGGAAAGGGGCAAATCAATCACATATACCTTCAAAGCTTCAAAGTTTTCAAAAGTGCTGATATGGTGATTCAAAGGACACCCAAATACTTCGAAATTCATGCATAAAAAGGAAGTAAACAAGTCACCTAGATCACATATAACTCATCAATTGAAGAAACAAAGCAAAGAAGGCATGCATTCATCAAAAGGGCCAAATAACCTAACTATTCATGCTCTTCCACATAACATGCTCAAACCTTCATGAAAATCAGAGATGAAACACTTAAAAGAAAGAGGAGAACTTAAACAACAAGAATCGGGACGTAACTTTTGAATTTGAGGCGAAACCGAGGTGAAACGAGCTTGAAACTTGAAGAAAAACAATATTCCCTCCTCTTCCCTCTCTCTCTCGTATGGATACTGCTTTTCCTCTTTTTCCTCAGCTTAAAAACGAAACGAGGGGCAAGGGATGGATAAAGGATCAAGTGGGTGAGGTGTGGGCCCAAGAAATACTTCATTTGGTCAAGTATTGGTTAAGATATGGCTTAATTAGTGAAAGGTGGCAAATCTGTCACAACGGGCTCAATTCGGACGAAATTTGGAGGATCAAACGGGCTTAGAAAAATGTGAGGCCAAGTTCTCTAGCTTCCAATCTTTTTTAAGAGTCCCACGCATCTTCCAGAATTGGAATCCGAATTCCCGAGCTCAAGTTATGCCTTCCGGAACACAAGGTGCGCTAAAGCTAGTTAGGCCCTTATGTCTCTAACAAATAAAACGGTTCGAAAGCCATAACAAACAAACTCACAAACAATAAACGAACATGTAAACATGTTTATAACATATATAATTCATGCAAGGCATATAGTCACGAAAAATCAGAACGAGAACAGACGTAAACAAAGCAAGAACGAAGCGAAGAGGGCAAATACGTTCAAATAAGTCATATAAGGTTCAAATAAATTCAATTAAATCACATAACAATAATAATAAACACAAAATACATGAAATTAAATAATTAAAAGTGCACGTACCTCTCTCGTGAAGGCGTACTTGAAATGGTAGGACGAGCGGGATGTTACAGAATCACCCCTTCGAATTGATGTGCGATGCAAGTGACTGTGCTATTGGAGATGTTGTAGGACAAAAGATAAATAAATCACCTCATGTGATTTATTATGCTTCAAGGATGTTGGATACAACTCAAATCAACTACACCACAACTGAAAAGTAGCTTTTAGCCATTGTTTTTGCTTTAGATAAATTTCGTGCATATCTGCTTGGTACTAAAGTGATTGTTTATTTTGATCATGCAGCTCTTAGGTACCTATTGAAGAAAAATGAGGCAAAACCAAGGTTGATACGTTGGATCCTTTTGATGCAAGAGTTTGACATTGAAATCAGAGACAAAAAAGGATCAGAGAACATAGTTGCTGGCCATCTGAGTCGAATCTTTGCAGATGCAGATTCCACTCCTCTAAAGGATGAATTTCCAGATGAGCAACTGTTCTCCGTAGCTGATGGTATGCTAAGGTCATGCCTAACGCATGCCCACTGGTATGCAGACATGGTAAATTACATGGTATCCAAAACTTTTCCTGATAAACTGTCTAGATCTGAGCTCGAAAAGATAAAAAGTGATGCTAAATACTATGTATGGGATGATCCTTACCTTTGGAAGTTTTGTGCAGATCCAGTGATTAGGAGATGCATCAGTGAAGACGAAATTCACTCTATTTTAAAATTATGTCATTCCCATGCATGTGGAGGCCACTTTGGGCGAAAAAGAACTGCAAGAAAGGTGTTAGAATGTGGACTATATTGGCCTACATTATTTCGTGATGCGTTCATGTTTTGCAAAACTTGTGAAAGATGTCAGAAAATTGGGAATTTGAGTGCTAGAAATCAAATGCCATTGTCCCCCATTTTAATTTGTTAAATATTTAATGTTTGGGGTATAGACTTTATAGGTCCGTTTCCTAGTTCTTTTGGCAACAATTACATCTTACTTGCAGTTGATTATGTATCTAAATGGGTTGAAGCAAAAGCCACACGGACTAACGACTCTAAAATTGTTGTAGGTTTTATGTATCTTTAACAGGTTTGGAACTCCAAAAGCAATCATTAGTGACCGTGGCACACATTTTTGCAACAAAGTGGTTGTAGCTTTGCTTAAGAAATACCACGTTTCACATAGGACATCGACAGTCTATCATCCACAAAGAAGTGGACAAGCTGAAATCTCCAACCGTGAAGTAAAATCCATATTGGAGAAAACTGTTAACCCAAATAGGAAAGACTGGAGTTTAAAGCTTGATGATGCTTTGTGGGCCTACAGATCAGCATATAAAACTCCAATTGGCATGTCACCATATAGGCTAGACTTTGGAAAGCCTTGTCACTTACATGTTGAACTGGAACACAAAGCACTATGGGCCATAAAAAAAATGCAACATGAAGATAGATGAAGCTGGAGTACATAGGAAATTGGAACTCCAGGAATTAGAAGAACTAAGGAATGAAGCATATGAAAATGCAAGAATCTACAAAGAAAAGACTAAGAACTTTCATGATCAGATGATTTCCAGGAAAACTTTCCAAATTCGGTAGAAAGTTTTATTATTTCATTCGCGTTTAAAGTTATTTCCTGGTAAGTTAAGGTCTAGATGGATAGGACCTTTTGTTGTAACTGATGTTTTTCCTCATGGTGCAGTGGCAATCAAAAGTCTGGAGACCGGAAAAGCTTTTAAGGTGAATGGCCAACGTCTCAAACCATTTTATGAAGGATTCTGAGCGTATACAGTGGAGGAAGTCAGCTTGGACTGTGGTGCACCCATCCCATATCGGTTGGAGAGGGGAACGAAGCCTGCCATATATGGGGGTGGATACCTCTTCCTTGTAGATGCGTTTTCCTGGATAGGCACCTTCGGGTTTAAATTCCAGCGGGAAGAACAAAACCGTGAGGCTATGCCGACTTATGGATAGCAAAGCGTATAATATCTGTAGGTGGGTGTCAGGCTATTACACTTGTCGTATCAGAGCTGGGCCTGGGCCGGTGTGCCAGCGAGGAAGCTGGGCCCCTATGGGGGGGGGGGAGGGGTGGATGTGGTGTGCCCATCCCACATCGGTTGGAGAGGGGAACAAAGCCTGCCATATATGGGGGTGGATACCTCTCCCTTGTACATTCGTTTTCCTGGATGGGCACCTTCGGGTTTAAATTCCAGCGGGAAGAACAAAACCATGAGGCTATGCCGACTTATGGATAGCAAAGCGGACACTATCTGCAGGCGGGTTTCTGGCTGTTACATGGACAGTCCCAGTCCAATGCATTAACAATGAAATGAATCCGTCTAGCCTAGGACATTAAACAAGGGCGCTTATTGGGAGGCAACCCAATTCTTTTTGATTTATTGTTGTTCAATTCCAGTTTCTCTTTTTTTAGTTGGGAGAATACTGTGATTTTTTACTAAGGACCTCTTTTTGTTTTGTTTACAGGTTTGAGGTAGAAACTGTTACCACCACCCGAACCCTTAGAGATGGTCATCCTTATAACTCATGACACAGGCATTTTTCAACGTTTTCTCTGGGAATTAACGCTTGCCTATCCGAATTGAGTACAATTTCCGAAAAACGTTTTCTCTGGGAATTAACGCTTTAAACGTTTTATTTGAAAAGGCTGATTGTGACATCCCGCTCGTCCAATTTGTAAGGTACGCTACGTTTCAACCTTTTAATGTGTTTAATTGTGTGATTTTATATTTTTCGTGGCCCTATTTTGAACTCTTTTAGAGTTTAGGGGCTTGTTTGCAATTTGCTCTTTTAAGGGGTTATTCGGTCATTTCTCGTTCGGTCGAGAGTTTGACCTCTTTGACCCCTTCTTCGCGTTCGGGGCATCGAGACGAGTCCGTAGACTCTAAGTTTGCCCAATTCTGACTTCGTTAACCCCTTCTTCCGTCCGTTTTTGCGTATGAGGACCCGAGATATAATACCCCGGTTCCTCGTAATCCGTGTAAAAGATCAGACCTCAGCATTCATCGTCTTCCTCCCGCGACCGTTACTGTTCACGCACTCGAGGTGTGTTTACACACACATGCCCGTTCTCCCTCGTTTCTCGACGGAATTCGACGAACCATTAATGGAAATTTGTCAGCTCGACGAGCCCGTCATGATGGTATAAGAATCGGAGACTAAAATTCAACGGTGGTGGTGCCTATTCGCGGCGGTTTCCGACGATGATCTCGAGACACGCGCCACGGACCCAGAACAAGGACCTCCCGGTGCAACTCCAGTTCAAACGGCGTAGCCAACTGTAGCGGCGCAATTCCGCCATCTCCGGCGGTATTTTCCGACGAACTTCGACGGTTTACAAAGTTTTTCGGGCTCCTGGTTCAATTTTTGACCTTGATTTGGCGTGAAAACCACCGCAAGTGGTGGTTCCGGCGGTGACGCAGCGGCAGAAACTTCGGCGGCGATTTGGGCCCTTTTCCCGGCCGGTTTTGGTGGTGGTCTCTTCACGAAAGTTGCTTGGAATGACGAAACATAGCGGATGGCATCGGCGGCATTCCAGGAACCGGCCATTGGCGGTGGACCGGTGGTGAACCGGCGGTCCGATTTTCCGGTGACTTTTTCCAGGTTTTGGCTAGGGGCTTTCGTAGAGCTCGTTACGGGCTTTCCAACGGTATGTTCGGATTTCATTTTCATTTTACGGTTTGCATTTAATTTCAGTTTTCGTCGTTGGGATTTGGTTCGATTTTTCTTCAACGAAGTCCGGTGTGTTTGGTATTTTCTGAAATTGATTGAGGGCTTTTGTCAAGCAGGCCGAGGCGTACGCTTCTGTCCTTCTGGGGATTTTTCCAACCACCGGAGGTGGCATTCCGGTGGCGGCCGGTGGCTGTTCGACCGGCTACGGTGGCCGCCGAACGGCGACTTTCGGACAGTAAGTCCGTTTCGTTGTGCTGAGTCCAACGCCATTTCCCATTCGTCAATCAGATGTCCGGTTGATTTTATATGAATTCTTAAAGTGGTTGTGTTTAGTTTTGTTAATTGTTTGTAATTGTCAATTAATTACTGTAAGCTTGAATTACTGATTGAATTGTGCTCCAATGTGTATGAAAACTTGTATGATTTATAATTTGAAATATTTGGATAATTTGATTTGTAAATTGAACCCCCGACTTGTTGATTTTGCTACTTGGTTAGTTAGAGGGGGTGTTTGTGTAATTTTTGAAAAAGTAGGAATTTGTTTAATTTGAATTAATAGACCTTAGTAATGAAATCGAAAACGTAATGTATGAATTGAATATGTAACGTATGAATTTAATGAACTTAGTTTGATTAGAATTTGACTTATATGAAATATGAAACATGCTATTATGATTTATTTGATTTGTGTGCTACGTGAATTTGTATGAATTGTTTTGTGTGAGGGATGAAATAATATGAAATGCATTGCGTGAATTGGCATGAAATGAATTGTATGAACCTTGAATGATTAAATAACTTGCTTTGAATTTGTATAAGACTTCGTGAGGTTTAAATAAATTAGAAGCATGCTACAGTGATTTGCTTGACTTATTAATACTTGGAAATTTGTATCAAATGCGATATGAATTGTCTGAACTTTGTTA
This sequence comes from Lantana camara, assembly GCA_037501455.1. NCBI lineage: Eukaryota > Viridiplantae > Streptophyta > Magnoliopsida > Lamiales > Verbenaceae > Lantana > Lantana camara. Next base: position 79,277,371 of record CM074861.1, on the reverse strand, counting down.
ATTGAATTTGTTAGGTATTAAATGAATTGATATGAAATGATATGAAGTGTTTTGCCTTTAATTTTGTTATTTACATTAATTATGCACATGAACATGCCTTAATGTTTTGTTTCGCATATAATTTATATGAATTTGAACTTTGCTGATGTGATTGCATTTATTAAGTGTTTGAGCATATGCCGTGCGTCCCTATGTGGTTGTCTGCTTGAGACTGAGTTCCGTGCTGTGTTTGTGTGTTCAGTTGGTACAGGTGCACCCGGGGTGGTGACTTGAGGTCGTGCAGGTTCCGGGGTGGACCTTCTGCTTTGTATTTAGCTTCGTTTGGTGTAAGGTGAGGTTTTAGGATTTTTGTTTTAGTTACAGCGACCTACAACCCTCTGTGCTCGTTTTCATGCCTGCATGCGATTATTCTATTATATTTGTATAATAGATATGTGTTTATATGATATGTTTATGAATTTGTCATACGATTAAAGGTTTTGAACTATATATGTACGAGCATATGTAAGCTTGAAATGTTTTGCAACGAGGCTATGCTCCAAACCGTGTGTCTCCATACCAGCTGCGGATTAGGATGACACGGAGAGGTACGTTTATAGCATATTCTAAGTTGCAAGGTATGGTATGCTCCGATAAGGTACGTAGGTATGATTTTGATTCGATATGATAAGTTTGATATGTAGCGAGTTATGATATGATCTGTTCTGATATGCTCTGTTTTGATATGTTGGGCCCCGAGACGTGGGTAAGGGGGACCCGGGACGACCATGGGGTCGCCGGTTATGACCCCTGTGCACGTTCTCATTTGAGATATTCACGTGCGACCTAGGGAGATTGGGAAGGCGTGGTATCTTGAGCCCTCGGTGGATAACCGGGGAAGGCACAGTGTGGGTTCGCTACCCCGTGTGTGTTTGTATCTGTATGAGTAGTGAGGGTTTGCTCCCCGAACTACATGGTGTTGGGGTTGGATTGTTTATGATATTTGTTTGTTTTCTGTTATGATACGTTTGATTCGATATGGAAGTAAGGTGGGAGACCCGTACTCGCCGGGTATATGATTATGATCTGTTATGTTGATTATGAAACGGGATAGGAGCTTTCTCTTTTATTATAATATGAGTATGCTCAGTTTGTTAAGTTATGAATAAGATAAGATACGTATAAGTTTGATTTGGAAAGATATGTATAGGTTTGATTTGAAAATGGTTTTGGTATGCAAAACCCTAGTCCCGGTTCATAATCTTTCTTTTGATACGTGCTCTGCTCCTTATTATGTATAATGTGTGTGAGTTCAGCCCCCTCGCTCAGTCAGCGGACTGACCCTCGCCCCACCTTTGTTTCTAGTTGCTGGTACCAGTTGTTGGAGTTCGAGCTAGGCGGCTTTGAGTCTGGTCTGTCGAGTCTATGTCGGTCCGTTTGATTTTGCTAAGTATTTTGTTCTGATTTATTTATGAAAATTATGCATATAGTATGTTCTGTATAAGATGATGTTTATTCTTTGTTTATATGAATTTTCGGGATAGGTTAGGACAGGTCTTGGATTAGTTGAACCCGTCTTTGTTGTATGTTTGAATTCGGGACAGGTTAGGACAGGTTCGTGGAATTAGTTGAACCCATATATTTATGTTTGTTGATTAAAGTTTTTGTTAGTTCATATTTTGCATCGCTTCCGCATTCTAGTTTTATACATTTTACTTTTACAGGTTTAGGTACCGCCTAGCTTAGGTTGGATTTTTCGTTTGTCACCCGTTCGCTGTGACTTGATGCGTGTGCGGACTTTCCATTTCGTATCACGTGTCGAGTCATAGTGCGGGGGTGGGGTGCCCCACCGTTTGGGGTGCTGCATCTTAAGTGGTATTAGAGCTACCAGGTTCAGAACCGGTGCTCTGGATTCGTGTCGTGTCAGTTAGGTCGGACGACATAGGAATACTTGAGCATTGCATTCGTCTGATGTGAAGTTTTGACTTTTCTGCATGAATTTGTCTGAGCTTATGTGATTGTGTGCACACTATGATTACGATTTTTGCAAATTTATCATTATTACAGTTTAAATTTTAGTAGATTACGTGTTGCATCTGCATTAATTAGGTGCTCATAATTGCTTTCATTACTTGACATACCTACGTACTAACCCACATGCATAGATATTTGGTCCATTTGTGAATTATAGGGTGTTGCCTCGATGTCAAAAATTGAAGTTGATCGAGACCACGCTTCCCACTTCTACAAATTCTTGAAGGAGGATTTGAAACTCTCATCTTCTGACTACTGGGATGAAAAGCAAATGAATCTCTACAAGAATTCAATAAAGGTTTCGATGCTAATATTATGGAAACAGGTATTCTGCATTCATAGCACGTGTATCATGCATTGAATTAAATTGTAAATTATAATTATTTCGAACATTTTCTTACGTGCTTGGTTGCCTTTTTTTGATGATTAATGAGTGTATGCCATACACATCGCTAACCCCACATGCATTAGCTTCGTGGTTGTAATTTAGGTGTTTCCCCATTTGCTCCACTAATTGCTGTCTTGGTCGAAGCAACACTGGAATTCAAACAGGGATAGACCAGAAGATGTATGATAGAGTAAACACAGTCAGGATATTGGGTGGATAAAAGAAGATGTTTGTATACAAGGGAAACAAGAAATCTTTTAACTATTAAGGTGCCTTCAGGATATGTACTTACTACTTGTTTTACAGGAACACCAGAGCTTCTAACTCCGGATAGCGTGAGGTGACAATGAAGAAATCGAAGCACTTGTACCATTCAAGGGATCTCAAGTGGGGGTCAGACTGTTGTAAAGACACCAACGAGGGCAGCTATACCTGTGAAAAAAAAGAAAAGGATAAACTATATGAACTACTGAATTTTGGTGACGATGTCATTGAGGGTCGACTTTGTCAAATACTAAGGACGAGGGACATCATTTACAAACGACAGTGGGAAGCAGGATTGTTTGAAAATTCTCTGCCTATTTCTCCTTGATTGTTCTGAGAGATTCCATCGTTTGAAGATATAGCAATTCCCGAGTATTAAGGATTTTATTGGGACTTCAAGAGACTCCATGGATCACTTTTCTGCGGGAGGCAAGTGAGTCGGTTCAAGACCCCTTGGCGACCCGTGATTCAAAGAAAATACTAAAGAATGCAAAATTTGAACGGGAAGTTGGAACTTCGGCCAGTTAAGGATTTGATTATCTATTCAAGTTAAAGAAATTGCCAACCTCGACTCCACTACTACGGTGAACGGTACAATGAGCATTCATGGCATTTGCACCCATACATTTCATAAGTAATTATATTTTATTTTGCTTGACTAATGTGACAACGTGGAATGCGCGATGCTGCCTTGATTTTAATAACGTGGCTAATTGATTTAATTTCCATAAACTTGAGATTTATTGTTGTTGTGAATTCTTGTAAACTGAATGGATTACTTGCCTACGTGTTTAAAATTTCCTAATTGCTCACTAACCCTTCATGCATATACAAGTACATTGCCATCTTATTTTACAGAGATTCCATCGCGATATCCCCCTAGAGTTGAGCATGGATGAGGAGTCTATACTCTAGGGACCCCGATATCAGTCGTGTAGAGTCGACGAGGAAGCGTCGATATTGAGCTTTGGGTGCAGTGGCCTAGTAAGGATCGAACGAGTTGAAGCGACTAACGGTCAAGTGTTTGGATAAACCTTTGTGGCTACGGAACTCTGCAGGGAGTTAATGCAATCAGTGGGAGTAAACTTCACAGCCAGGGCTATGACTCTACACGATTTAAGGAGATGGATTGAAGTATTCCAGTTCGAAGCTTTACGACTCAGTAATAGGACCTGAGGACAGGTCCTTTTGAAGGATGGGAGTTTGTGACATCCCGCTCGTCCAATTTGTAAGGTACGCTACGTTTCAACCTTTTAATGTGTTTAATTGTGTGATTTTATATTTTTCGTGGCCCTATTTTGAACTCTTTTAGAGTTTAGGGGCTTGTTTGTAATTTTCTCTTTTAAGGGGTTATTCGGTCATTTATCGTTCGGTCAAGAGTTTGACCTCTTTGACCCCTTCTTCGCGTTCGGGGCATCGAGACAAGTCCGTAGACTCTAAGTTTGCCCAATTTTGACTTCGTTAACCCCTTTTTCCGTCCGTTTTTACGTACGAGGACCCGAGATGTAATACCCCGGATCCTCGTAATCCGTGCAAAAGATCAGACTTCAGCATTCATCGTCTTCCTCCCGCGACCGTTACTGTTCAAGCACTCGAGGTGTGTTTACACACATATGCCCGTTCTCCCTCGTTTCTCGACGGAATTCGACGAACCATTAGTGGAAATTTATCAGCTCGACGAGCCCGTCACGATGGTACAAGAATCGGAGACCAAAATTCAACGGTGGTGGTGCTACGGCACAGCAGCGGCGGCGGAAAGGAGAGCCGCCACTTCGCCGCCTATTCGCGGCGATTTCCGGCGATGATCTCGAGACACGCGCCACGGACCCAGAACAAGGACCTCCCGGCGCAACTCTAGTTCAAACAGCGTGGCCAACGGTGGCCGGACGGCGGCGCACGCGCCACCCAAAGCGGATGGCGGGCGGCGGAACTACTGTAGCAGCGCAATTCTACCGTCTCCGGCGGTATTTTCCGTCGAACTTCGACGGTTTCCAAAGTTTTTCGGGCTCCTGGTTCCATTTCTGACCTCGATTTGGCGTGAAAACCACCGCAAGTGGTGGTTCCGGAAGTGACGCAGCTGCAGAAACATAGCGGATGGCATCGGCGACATTCCAAGAACGGGCCGTTGGCGGCGGACCGGTGGTGAACCGGCGGTCCGATTTTCCGGTGACTTTTTCCAGGTTTTGGCTAGGGGCTTTCGTAGAGCTCGTTACGGGCTTTCCAACGGTATGTTCGGATTTCATTTTCGTTTTACGGTTTGCATCTAATTTTAGTTTTTGTCGTTGGGATTTGGTTCGGTTTTTCTTCAACGAAGTCCGGTGTGTTTGGTATTTTCTGATATTGATTGAGGGCTTTTGTCAAGCAGGCCGAGGCGTACGTTTCTGTCCTTCCGGGGATTTTTTCGACCACCGGAGTTGGCGTTCCGGTGGCGGCCGGTGGCTGTTCGGCCGGCTACGGTGGCGGCATTCCGGCGACTTTCGGACAGTAGGTCCGTTTCGTTGTGGTGAGTCCAACGCCATTTCCCGTTCGTCAATCGGATGTCCGGTTGATTTTATATGAATTTTTGAAGTGGTTGTATTTACTTTGGTTAATTGTTTGTAATTGTCAATTAATTACTGTAAGCTTGAATTATTGATTGAATTCTGCTCCAATGTGTATGAAAACTTGTATGATTTATAATTTGAAATATTTGTATAATTTGATTTGTAAATTGAACCCCCGACTTGTTGATTTTGCTACTTGGTTAGTCTAGAGGGGGTCTTTGTGTAATTTTTTAAATAGTAGGAATTTGTTTAATTTGGATTAATAGACCTTAGTAATGAAATCTAAAACGTAATGTATGAATTGAATATATAACGTATGAATTTAATGAACTTAGTTTGATTAGAATTTGACTTATATGAAATATGAAACATGCTATTATGATTTATTTGATTTGTGTGCTACGTGAATTTGTATGAATTGTTTTGTGTGAGGAATGAAATAATATGAAATGCATTGCGTGAATTGGCATGAAATGAATTATATGAACCTTGAATGATTAAATAACTTGCTTTGAATTTGTATAAGACTTCGTGAGGTTTAAATAATTTAGAAGCATGCTACAGTGATTTGCTTGACTTATTAATACTTGGAAATTTGTATCAAATGCGATATGAATTGTCTGAACTTTGTTAATTGAATTTGTTAGGTATTAAATGAATTGATATGAAGTGCTTTGCCTTTAATTTTGTTATTTGCATTAATTATGCACATGAACATGCCTTAATGTTTTGTTTCGCATATAATTTATATGAATTTGAACTTTGCTGATGTGATTGCATTTATTAAGTGTTTGAGCATATGTCGTGCGTCCCTATGTGGTTGTCTGCTTGAGTCTGAGTTCCGTGCTGTGTTTGTGTGTTCAGTTGGTACAGGTGCACCCGGGGTGGTGACTTGAGGTCGTGCAGGTTCCGGGGTGGACCTTCTGCTTTGTATTTAGCTTCGTTAGGTGTAAGGTGAGGTTTTAGGATTTTTGTTTTAGTTACCGCGACCTACAACCCTCTGTGCTCGTTTTCAAGCCTGCATGCGATTATTCTATTATATTTATATAATAGATATGTGTTTATATGATATGTTTATGAATTTGTCATACGATTAAAGGTTTTGAACTGTATAGCTACGAGCATATGTAAGCTTGAAATGTTTTGCAACGAGGCTATGCTCCAAACCGTGTGTCTCCATACCAGCTGCGGATTAGGATGACACGGAGAGGTACGTTTATAGCATATGCTAAGTTGCAAGGTATGGTATGCTCCGATAAGGTACGTAGGTATGATTTTGAATCGATATGATAAGTTTGATATGTAGCGAGTTATGATATGATCTGTTCTGATATGCTCTGTTTTGATATGTTGGGCCCCGAGACGTGGGTAAGGGGGACTCGGGACGACCATGGGGTCGCCGGTTATGACCCCTGTGCACGTTCTCGTTTGAGATATTCACGTGCGACCTAGGGAGATTGGGAAGGCGTGGTATCTTGAGCCCTCGGTGGATAACCGGGGAAGGCACAGTGTGGGTTCGCTACCCCGTGTGTGTTTGTATCTGTATGAGTAGTGAGGGTTTGCTCCCCGAACTACATGGTGTTGGGGTTGGATTGTTTATGATATTTGTTTGTTTTCTGTTATGATACGTTTGATTCGATATGGAAGTAAGGTGGGAGACCCGTACTCGCCGGGTATATGATTATGATCTGTTATGTTGATTATGAAACGGGATAGGAGCTTTCTCTTTTATTATAATATGAGTATGCTCAGTTTGTTAAGTTATGAATAAGATAAGATACGTATAAGTTTGATTTGGAAAGATATGTATAGGTTTGATTTGAAAATGGTTTTGGTATGCAAAACCCTAGTCCCGGTTCATAATCTTTCTTTTGATACGTGCTCTGCTCCTTATTATGTATAATGTGTGTGAGTTCAGCCCCCTCGCTCAGTCAGTGGACTGACCCTCGCCCCACCTATGTTTTTAGTTGCTGGTACCAGTTGTTGGAGTTCGAGCTAGGCGGCTTTGAGTCTGGTCTGTCGAGTCTGTGTCGGTCCGTTTGATTTTGCTAAGTATTTTGTTCTGATTTATTTATGAAAATTATGCATATAGTATGTTCTGTATAAGATGATGTTTATTCTTTGTTTATATGAATTTTCGGGACAGCTAGGACGGGGCTTGGATTAGTTGAACCCGTCTTTGTTGTATTTTGAATTCGGGACAGGTTAGGACAGGTTCGTGGAATTAGTTGAACTCGTATATTTATGTTTGTTGATTAAAGTTTTTGTTAGTTCATATTTTGCATCGCTTCCGCATTCTGGTTTTGTACATTTTACTTGTACAGGTTTAGGTACCGCCTAGCTTAGGTTGGATTTTTCGTTTGTCACCCGTTCGCTGTGACTTGATGCGTGTGCGGACTTTCCATTTCGTATCACGTGTCGAGTCATAGTGCGGGGGTGGGGTGCCCCACCGTTTGGGGTGCTACACTGATAAATTGCTTTTAATATGAAAACGCATCTCTGCCTTAAAAAGCTAACAACCGTTTTATTAAAAGTGTGTTTTTCAAAATCAGATATTTAATCCCCAACATCACTTTATATACGCATTTTCAATTAATTATCAGATTCCAAAAAATTTCCAACTCTCAAAACCCCCCCGTCTCTCTCATCAGAATACAAACAGTCACCACCCCCACTCCACCGCCGGCCACCGCAGACCACCACTCTCAGCCTACAACCATGGTGAAAACAAGGTCTGAGAGGCCTTTCTTACCTCCAAAACCAAAACCACGCCGCCGGTGTATGCAGAAGGCCAGGACCATCCACTACATCAGCCATGGACCTGAAATCCCGACAAACACAAATGAACAAATGCATGCAGCACCACCGGAATCCAACACTCTATCGACACAAAACCCACCTCAGGTAATTGAACCAAACCCACCATCTCCCACGTACCACACCGCTTTTGAAAATACATCCCTTCTATCTTCTCCACACACCGACACTACCGAAAACCAAGGTCAGGGAAAACAAATTCAAAACCCAGACACTGAAATTCAAAACCCTAACCCTCAAACCACAATCACCAAAGCACAATCTCCACCGCCTAAAAAGCCTGTTGCAACCTTTTCAAACCCTCAAAGGGAGATTCGTCCCAAAAAGAACCAAGGGTAGAGACCCATAAAAAGGAAGCTGATTCTCTAAGATGAAGATGGAGACAAAACTGAGAAGGAGCCGGATGTTAGGGTTGAACAGGGGACAAATGAAGAAGAATCAAATTTGCAGCATGAGGTTCCTATAAAGAAAAGGGGTACGAGACTGACAAAAGCAAGAAAGAAGAGGAAGAGTTTAGGGAATAAACCGACTAGTGAAGCGATTGATACAACTGTGACAGCAGCCCCAGAGGATACACAGTTGGAGACAGAACAGGAGAGGGATAACATAGAGAATGAAGATACTCCAGTAGACGAGCAACAACATGAGCAAGCAAAAGGAAAAGCCCCTGCTCCAGCACAGAAAAGGAGAGATAGGATCCCCAAAAGCAGAACACCTCCATCTACACTCTTTGAAAACTTGGGAGGTCATTTAAAGTTCAGCAAAACTGAGAAAACGAGGTAGAATTGTGTTAAGAATTATGTTATTTCTCCTGCGAAATGTTTGCATACTCCCACTCCATAAAAGTTTGAACTTCTTGAGTCTGTGCATAAACTGATGAATAACATAGGCTGGAGTAAATTTCTCAGCATTAACTGTGACATGTTCTACTGAACTTGCATTAGAATTCTATTCCACTTTCAAGTTTGACAAAAAGAAAGCACACGATTGGGACGCAGAGTTCAGACTCCTAGGAAAATGTTTTACTTATTCTATTAATGAATTATGCCTTGCCTTAAACTTTATTGATTTTAGAGTCGAGAATGAAGAAGATGAGGATGAATTTGCTTGTTTTGGTGATTTTCCTAAAGAATTTGATGTTGACAGAGCTTTTTCTGAATTAACTGGGGGTAAACAGATTAAATTCAAAGAATCAACATCCAAAAGCATTCACTTGAAAGACCCTGCAATTGGTTACATGCATAGATTAATTGCCAATTTCTTCTCATAGAGGTGTGAAGGGTCCAGCACCATTACCAAAACTGAGCTTTATTTCTTGTGGGCCATGTGGCATAATCATAAAGTTAATTTGGGTTTTTGGGTTGCTGTACACATTAACCACTGCATTCGATGGAAAACACCTCTCAAACTTGCACATATTATCACACCTTGCACTATATGAGGGGGTACTTGATTTGAATAACCATAATTTGGATGTGTATTCCACCCTTTCTCCCCTAGATGAGAAGACACTACTTGACTTGAAAATACTACAAAAGAAACATGGAGTGTTGTTCTTTCCTGGTGCAGGTACAGCCCCTGCAGAACAAACTGCTCAAGATCAGGAGAAAGCTGAAGCCCAACCTGAGGCCACAGCTAGCTCCTCCCACTCTACACGGCTTAATAGAATGAGACTCTCCTGCTTGAACTTAAAACTAGGTTGGAGAAACATGAAAAGTCAGTAGAAAAGCTCTCAGCCATGGAGAAATCAATGGACATCAGGGCTTTACACATAGCAGGAGTAGAAGGAGACATTGAGGCCATCAAGAAAGGCCTCAACATTGGCAATCACTAGACTGTCTTCAGGGAAGTCCTCATAATCTCATCTTTTCTTTCATTATACATTGAGGACAATGTTGAATAAGCGTGGGGGGATTAGGGAGAGTATGTGAATGTTTTGCTGGAGTATTAGATGTGGATAATTGGTAAATGACTGTTTTGTTTTCAATGTTTGTTAGTTGGTCTTGTTTTAATTCTGCCTAGTCTGCTTAGTTTCTAGTTTTTAGCAGTTAGTTTTTAGCTCTTTTTGCTCAGGTCCTTACGTCTTTTTATGCTGATGTTTGTGCTGTTTTTGAGGTTAGAATCTGATCATGTACAACATGTTTTGATTTGATAGCTTTTGAACATGAAAAATAGGTTGAAGTAGTATGAATTTCCATGTCTGATTCTTGAAATTGATCAAATTTATAAGTTCTTTGGCTCTGACAGAGAATGTTTTCGAATTTGGACTAATGGGTGAAAACTAAAAATGCATGCTTAAATTGGACCTTCATGCTTGAAAAAGTGTGCAATTTTTGGACTGTCTAAAGCTGAAGTTTAATGATGCTGAATGTTAATGTTAATGTTGATTGAGGGATATGAACAAGGTTGTAATGCCATTAGCTTCTAAATAAGGCTTTTTAAGCCATTTGTCTCTGAATAAGGCTATCACACCCATTTGCTTGATGGAAACCGCTCGTTTCACTCCGCAAGTCACCCAAAGGCTGAATACAAATCATAAAGTGAAAAATGGGTGACTATGAGTGATGCATTAAGTGCAGTCTAGGGATAGTCATACATTACCAAAGCGGTATTATGACACCCGAAATAGACAACTTTTTGAATTTTGGTATAAGTGTAATTATGGAACCCTCACTGAATCTTTTGTTTTGGTGAAATTTAGACAGTCCAAAACAAGTACCCTCTAATCACGTGTTGTAATTGCTACATGGTAAATGTTTATGCTTAAATGAATTCTAAATTCCTTAACATTCTCTAGCAAGTTAAACACTTAAGATTTGTTCTTTTCCATCTTAATGGCTGTAGAGACTTGTTATCAAACTCATTTTAATGTTCACATTTTCTCATTAACAAACTGTGGGGCTGTAATGGTTAGAGGATAACCTTCCTCTTTTTGAAGTCTAGTTGCAACTGTTTGAGGGCAAGCAAAGTCTAAGTGTGGGGGATTTGTTAGTATGTGATTAGTGCTTAATTTATCTTAATCTTCTCCCTATATTTGACTGGATATGTGTTTAATTAAGCTTAATTATGGCCTTGTAGGTTTATTGGAGCTAAAAGGGATCATCAATGCAAATCTGGACTAAAAGAATCGCCAAGAGAAGAAAATGAACTGAGCCATGACCTTAAGCCATGATCATCCCTTAAGCTAAAGGTAACGTAGCAGACACCAAGTTAAATGTTGCGGCTCACTTTCACTTTTTGTAAACTTCAGCTACTTGTAGCAGCTTTGCACAGTATTTTGCGTCTCAAGAAGTGTAATCATCATACTTAGGAATTCTAAAGAATATTTGGCTTGAAATGTGTGCCAAAGTTGAGATTACCAAGCTTTTAAGCAAGGGTTATGGAGAGAAGAAGCATTATTCAGCCTTCCTCCTGAAGAAGCAGTCACATAGCAGCTGAAGTAGCTCCAGAAACTATAGAAAACAGGGGACTTCTCCCCTGTTATGATCAGCTAGCATTTCCTTTCCCTTTTCTTCTCTTTCTAGCTAGAATTTATGCATAGATTGTGAAGTTATTGATCAATCTTTTAAAGACAATCTTTGTTAGCTTAATTTCAGTTCTCAAACAATTTATTATCTGATCTTTTTGTAAGAATGTACAACAGCTAAGTCCCTTTTATCCTAGTGAAGTTGTTTCTTTGGTTCATGCTTTGGATTTGTGAGATCTAAATGAGTTTATGCAGCTTTAATATATCGGTACATGCATGTATCTTCAACGTATGGTTTGAACATGTCTTTCAGATGATTTTCTGATCAATCATTATCTTCATACTTGTTCTACTTGACTGCACAAATACCTGATCCGTAATTGTCAAGTAAATGTGCCTAAGAGTTACACATCATTGAAGGTTTACCACCATGTTTGCTTGATAGTGATGAGATGCATGTACAATGACTTAAACATTCCAAGTTTCTTGAGTTTGTTGGTTAGGATTGGTGTCCTTTTCATGATTAATGATGTCACAAAGTTAAATCTTAGGATCGTATCTTTAAGACTGCTTTTGTGATAAGAAGATGGTTAATGAGCTTCTCATAATCATTGTAAAAATCAGAAAGGACTAGGGTGTGCAGAGCTTGTTGTCCACCGCAACCAATCCACCAAGAAATTGAGGTTGAATATTGCATCAATGATCGAACCAATGACATGAATTATAAGAACAACTTGGCTAGGATACTCTATCTTTTATTCAGTTCATTTCAGAATTTTAATATCAGATTTTACTTGCTTGTTACCTTTGGTTTAGTGTTTAGATTTGTAGTTTGCTAAATTACTAAAACCCCCTTGTCCCGAACCATTTTTGTTGATAATTTACTTGGTTGTGTGTGAAATATAACACCTGCTAGTCCTTTTGGTTCGACCCTTTGCTAATGTACTCAATTTATTGCATATTGGAAAGTGAAGGTTTTATTTGGTGGATTCAGCAACCATCACACACACTATACCTAATAAGGAGCAGAGCAAATACCAAAGAAAGATTATGAACCGGGAGTAGGGTTTTGCATACCAAAACCATTTTCAAATCAAACTTATACTTAACTTATCTTATTCAAAACATAACAAACTGAGCATACTCATATCATATCAAAAGAGAAAGCTCCTATCCCGTTTCATAATTAACATAACAGATCATATTCAAATACCCGGTCAGTACGGGTCTCCAACCTTGCTTCCATATCTTATCATACGTATCATAACGGAAAATAAACAAATATCATAAACAATCCAACCCCAACAACCATGTAGTTCGGAGAGCAAACCCTCACTACTCATACCGATACAAACACACACGGGGTAGCTAACCCACACTGTGCCTTCCCCGGCTATCCACCGAGGGCTCAAAGTATCACTGTGTGTGAAATACTCACCGGAAAACTGACGGCCGGTTCATAGGCGGTCCACCACCGGTCGGCCACCAATGGCCGATTCTCGACCCGGGACCAATACGGAGAGCTCGGCCTCATCAACTCGAACAAGTTATTTCAAGAAACCGTTGCCAAAAGATCGCCGGAAAGGGCCCCCAAAGGGCGACGAAGTTGTTACTGCTGTTGTGAAGCTAAAAACCACCATCTCCACCATGATTCGGACCAAATTGAAGTCGCAAATGGAACTAGGGGGTCAGAAAAAATAGGCAACCGTCAAAGCTCTCCGGAAAAGTTATCGGAACGCGGTGGAACCACCGTGCTATAGTGCTTACGCCGCCGCAGGGTGAATTCAGGCGGCGCATGCGTCGCCGTCCGCCGTCTAAAGGTTTCGCCATGAATCGGAAAGTTTTGCCGAGGAGTCACGCTCCAAACTTGTCCAAATTCCGGCCGATTGCACCCCCGTAAGCCACCGCGAATCGCCGTTGAAGGTGGCGGTCGAAACCCCGCCACCTGCAACTCGCCATAACTCCACCATCGGTCATTGTGGGGTTATGATTTTGGTATCATCGTGTCGGGCTCGTCGTGCTGATCAATTTCTACTATTCACACGTCGAATTCCATCGAGAAACGAACAAGTTACGGTTTAGTGTGTGTTTACACCGTGAGTGTGTGTGAACAGTGACCAAAGGGGTGTGAGAAATCCATACGAAGTATAACGTCGTATCTTGTCATCGGGAACTCAATAAGATCTTTTCACGTAACAACAGGTACCAATACATATAGGGCAGCGGTTATATGCTTGATCCGTAATAAGGCAAGTTCACAAAGTAGAACTTACTTCAAATTTATATGGCAAGTATTCGAGTGGAAACTGTAAATGCGCACACAATTTAGATGCAATAAATGAATGCGTGGCACCAGGGTCATACAAGACCTTAACTATTGTGTTAAGACTGTGCACAATACCATCCTTAATAGACGAAGGATCAACCTCCTCATTACCATCCAAAGATTACGCTCTGCCTTTGACCACCAGTTTGTTCGTCGTACACACCACTTCTTTTCCTTTATCTTGGACCCCAAATCTCTTGATCTTGTTCGGGCAGTTATCCATCTGGTGCTCAGCGGAACAACACACGAAACAATGTCCATCTTTCTTGGGACAACTCTCCTCAGTGTAGTCCCGTTCAGTGATAATATCTGCAAACAATTTCCTCTTGACCTGGCTGAGGTGCTCTCCGCTATTGCGGTGCCCTCTGTTATTGCTATGGGGCCTTCTGCTTTAGTTTCTGTGGAGCTTTCTGCTGCTGCGGTGCTACCATGGGTTTCTTCCTGGTTCCTTGGGGAAAAGATCCGGAAAGCCCTGTTGTAGTTCTCAATATCCAAAGAAGCAAGTACCTACCGAAGATCGGGCTCCAGTCCATCGATAAACCTCTTCGTCTTGCGACACTCGTCATTCAGAATATGAGGGGCATACTTGATTAGTGTAGCACCCCGAGCACGGAGCACCACATCCCCCGCACCATAGCCCGATACGTGTTAGGAAATGGGAGCTCCGCTCACGCATCAAGCCATAGCGAACGGGTGACAAAATAAAAACACACCTAAGCTAGGCGGTCTAGACCCTGAAACAGAGTGCGCAATAATTCAAAAAAAACCAGAAGCAGAAGCACAGGATCAACATACACACATGTAAGGCCACGGGCCAGCAAAAATTAAAGCATACACGCCACATGCAAACTTTGGCACACAGGCTATGTTTTGGGACATAAGGTAAGGCCCAGCAAGGGCAATTCTAGTCATACTCATATCAAATTTGAATTATATTACAAACTTATACATGACCTCAGAATGAAAAGGCAAAAGTAATGAAGATGCAGAATGTAAAGACTCGACCCGAACGACTCAAAAGAAGACCGCCGCCTAGCACGAACCCAAACCTAGCACCTGCAACTGAGGGGGAAAAGAGAGGAGTCAGTCTACAACTCGACTGAGTGAGGGGGGGCTAACGCACACCTAACAGGTATCTACATATATAGCAAAACACGTATTAAACAAAAGACTATGAACTGGGAATAGGGTTTTACATACCAAAGCTCCAAAAGTACTCATACTTCTTCATATATTCGCATATTCTTAAGTTTGAAAACTCGTAAGGATTCATAGATTCAAGAACGCATATGGATTCATATTAAAAACTCATAGGGATTCATATTGAAACTCATGAAGATTCATAATTAAAACTCGTAAGGATTCTTATATTCAGATCGATTCATAGTTTAACATAGAAATCTCATATTGAAAACAAACTTTCCTATCCTGTTTCATAATCAACATAATAAAACAAACTTAAATTACCCGGCGAGTACGGGTCAACTTTACTTCATAATAAAAGAATTCATAAGAAACATGATGAAACATAAATGCATAAAATTCATACGACTCATATTCCCGTATTCCATCCACCTTCTCCGGAAGCCTGCACGCGGGTTACGGGCCCACATCGTGCAACTCGATACCTATACGTGGGGTGGCGATCCCGCAACGTACCTTAAGGAGCACGTGCACAGGCTTAACTCGGTGGCCCAACACTGCCTCGGGCGTCCTTACGCACGCCTCCAGGGCCCAGGGATTCATGAGATTCATAATCAAACATAAGACTCCTAAGAAACATACCTAACTCGCAAAACCCAGAAACATACAATTCATACTTAAGAAACATACCATAAGAAACATACCTTAGCGTGAAACTCGGTATATGCTACACACATACCTCTCCGTGTATTCCAAATTCATAAGATGCTAAAGGAGATCCATAGTTCACTTGACACCACACGGTTTGGAGCATAGCCTCGTTGCAAAACCATTTTAAGCTTATATAAGCCCATACATATAATTTTAGAAGAATTCATATTAAATCGAATTAACAAGATTCATAACATATTATAAGACATATATTTAATATACACATAGTACATATTCGCATGCGGGGTGACAAAGCTTCACATTAAGGCCATAGGTCGTTTATCTAAAAGAAAAGATCCTAACCCTCACCTTACACCGACGTGGCCAAGAACGAGATAAATGGTTCACCCCGGAATCAACTCGGATCACGAAACACCACCCCGGGTGCACCTGGACAAACTGAAGATAATATGCAAAACTTAGACTCGAGGATGAACCATATAGACGCACGGCCTATGCTTAGTCACGTAAGAGATGCAAATACTTAGTCAAAAGCTCATACACGTATCAAATTCATACAAGACGTGCAAAAACACAAATATCATAGCTTAAAAAATTCATAATATGCATTAAAGCATGTTCATGTGCACAATTAATGCGTAATGAAGCATCTAAAAACTTAACAAGGCGCATAAGCAATTCGTACAAACAACTCACATTACTTAAGAAACATAAAATGCATAAAAAGAGCAAATACATACACTTACACATGCTAAAACAAGTTAGGAATGAGTTCGGAGGTGGAAAGGTATAAGAAAAATAGAATAAGAACACAAAAAGACATTCCGAGTGAAAATAGGCTAAAGCTGATAGTTTTCCAAGATGCACAAGCCGTAGGAAAATGATCATAACTTGCGTTTGAGAAATGGGAATTAAGTTTTGTTTGTTGTAAATGAAATTACACACATAGATCTTTAAAATGATAGGTGGCTCGAATCATGGTTCAAAGCGAGGCGAAAATGGCGTAGGTTTGAAGTTGAACGAATGCAGAATCTTGGTGAAGTGGCGACACCAAATTAAAATGAATATAACTCACAATCTACAACGAATTTTGGGTAATTCTAATTGGATATTGTTCTAGACTCAAAAAGGTTGATTGTGTCCAAAAATGAGCTCAATTGGAGGTCGTATGAGGGGGTACCTGGCTAGGGAAAAACAGGACAGAAATTTACCCGGCCGGGGAGAGCAGTACAGAAAACTTTCTGCACTAAAGTACCCGCCCGGGTACTTTTTAGTGCAAAAATCTACCCGCCCGAGTAGACCTTCCAGGCAGCAAAGGCGAAGCAAAACAGGGCTAAACACGGGAGGAACCAAAAATGATCAAAACCACCTCAAAACTCAACCCAAACACTTCAAATTCAAGGCATAAGTTCATATAAACATGTTCTATCACATATCTCAAACTTAAGACATGAGATCAAGTATACATCAAGTTGCCATTTCCAAGCTTGGAAGCTCCAACAATGGCTAAACATTCAAGCTTCAACCAATAACTTCAAATTCAATAAATACGAATCATATTAGCTCACAAAAACAACATATATCAATCTTGGAACATATTATTCAAGTGTGAGAGCAAGGGAGAAAATTTTCACATACCAACACTATTCATCATCTTCAAGAAAGGTATGGAAACAAGCACTTAAAACAAGTTTCAATCGTGAGAAATTGAAGCACTCGAAAAGAGGAATACATTGCTTACTTTGGTTCTTTTATCGGATGGTCGGATGGAGCACAAGCTTGAGCCAAAGCTTGAATGGCCAAGGGCTTTCTTCTCTTCTCTCTTGCCTTGTGCTTTGATCGATCCAAAATGGGGAGAGAAAGGGAGATAGTTTCGGCCATAAAGGGATGGAACGGGTAGGATAATGGGTCGGGTAAAAAACGATCCGGTCCACTCGATGACAAGGTCGAAATTCGAATTCCCGAGCTCAAGGTAGCCACGAGGCTCAAACACCCTAATTAGAATTAGGTCCCTAATTTGTAAATATTGGACGATGGAGTCCAAATACATTTTATTAAATTCTAATGCGCACTTAATTAAATAAAATAGAAATTGACACATAAAGCGTGCTAATAGCACATAAGTCATTAAATTATGGGATTAAACTCTCTCGTAATGTCGTACCTGGATTGCCGAGAAGACGGGATGTCACAATGAGTCTCATGAACCTAGCCTCATACTCCATCCCATTCGTAGTTCCTTGAACCACATCCATAAACTCAGTCTCTCGTGCATCACGAATCACTTGAGTGGTGTACTTCTGCTGAAACTCTCTGATAAACTCAACCCAGCTTCTTTCAACGTTGTTCTCAATCCACATGTGCTGAACATGCTTCCACCAATTGTATGCAGCTCCTTCCATAAGAAAAGTAGCATACCGAGCTCGTTCACGATCCTCTGGATAGATTTCCATAGCTTCAAAAATCTTCTTAAGACTAGTAATCTAATTCTCAGCCTTTAGGTCATTCGATTCTCCATAGAACTTAGGTGGATTCATCCTCAGAAACTTTTCCAGTGACCTTTCATTATGAGGATTATCTCTCGGCGCACAAGCCCTCATAAATTATTGTAGCACATCCCTTAATTCTGGGGTTTTCTCCCTTCTAGGTGGCGTGATATTTCTACGGGGCGGTGTAGCATCTCAGGGTGGCATATCATCTCTATGGGGTGGCAGTGGTGGTACACGATTCCGGGGTGTTCTTCTAGGTGGTATGTTGTTACTGAATGCACAAGCATTCAGATATATATTCGATGCATGACATATAATGATTCACATACTCCATAACCACGTATTCACATTTCCACGTAGTCACGTATAAGTATGAGAACAACACATTCCCACAACAACATATCAGCAAGGATCCCAACAGATCAACAAGGATCCCAACATATCATATAATTAAAAACAACTATCAGACAAAATGTAAACGGAAACAGAAGCTCGTGTAACATATCAACATATCAGAAACATGTCTAACATATCCCGAAATATGATCAGCATATTCAGAAGCATAATCAAAATATCAACAAGAATAATAGCATGCTATCAATAAATGAAATGGCATGATCCTACTATCGGCCATCATGGTATCTTGAAGCAACTCTAAGACTCATGCAATGACAGTTATGGAAAGCAGTAAAAAGAAAATATAAAGCCGAAAGTGTTACAACTGCGCAAGGTTTGGTAAAATTTTACTACAGGCCACATGTTAACAGTATCAAATCAAAATGGGGAGGACTCGATACTATCGAGCTGACTCCCATATAGGCCTTACCAATCCATCCAACCCTGCTGAAAATAACCTACAATAGGTGCCAAGTCATCTGACCAGTCATCTGTGGTGCCAAAAGTCGGGGATCATCTCCATAGCTATACATCCCCTCATCCAAAAGTCAGTCCTGAACTATCCCGACTATACATCCGCCATCCTTAGATAGATATATATGCATCAGTACTATATACAGAAACCTTTCATCAACAATCAACCCTGATAACTGTGGTCCAAAGAACACCCTTGGTGGTGTCATCAGAAACAGCAACGACCTCGCCCTGTCCATGTCCTGCTGGGTCATCTCCGCCATTGTCATCATCATTATCAGAACCTCCATCGCCTCCGTCGGATTGCTCCTGCATAGGCTCGGGCTCCTGAGAGCCCTGACTAATATCCTGACCCTCGACCTCCTCAACTGCCTGCTCATCGGACAAGTGATAGGCATCATACAGGCAAGCTCTCATACGTGCACGGTAGTGCTGGTGACTCTCCATAGAGGTGTCGCAGTCGATAGTCATCTGGATAAGGTCTACCTCCAGCTCAGCAATAAGAGCAGCCCTCTGCTCAGCAACATAAGTCATCCCTACAGCATGCTCACGAGCAATGTCCATATCAATCTGGTCCTACAGTGACTGATCCTGATGGTTCATAGACTCCAACCTGGCCTAACGGGTCCTCTGATACTCCTGAAAGTAACCATCTCTCTCAGACTGGAGATAGTGCACAACTCTGTTAGGATAGGAATCCAGGTTTGCCATTGTTCCTAGACCTGCGCGAGGTATAGAAATGAGTGCCTCCACGATGAGAAACTGCTATAGTACGCGGGGCCTCAAACTGCTTAAAGAAAGCCTCGTCCCTCAGTCGATGATTAGGATCCTGTCATGGTTGAACTGCCATAGCTACACAGAAGATACCACATATATGAAATCCAAATAACAGAACCATGCAATCTCCAAATATCCTGTCTCGATGCAATATGAGAATGATCCCAGATGCAATGTATGAACAATCCATGATGCAACATGAGAGCAATCTAGGTTAAGTCTCTTCTTACTTAACCCGATGCTCTGATACCACCTCAGGCTGTAACGTCCCCACCAGTACCAGAACGTGGGGAGAGCGGTGTCTCAACCCCAGCACTGAAGCACCTCTCAAGTAATGGTATGAGCCATCAATCAAGAAACAGTCCAGCGAAGGGCTATCAAATTCAGAACTATACATGGATAACGATGTGGCTATGCCGTGGAAAATCAGAGTATTTTAAAACTTTTGAAAACATGTGCGTGATGGCACGTAACAAGTAAGAACATGTCGATCGGTAAGAGAGACTTGACATGTTAGAACATAGAACATATTCACATAATGATACCTTTGTAACAGAGTTCAAGGTATTGGTAGCAGAGTAGCAAAAAGAGTATTACAAAGATACTCAAATATTCAGAAACATATAGTGATGCAGTCATATAACATATGCAACACACAAAAGAGAATTATACTAAGTCCTGACTGAAACAAAAATGACATCTAGAGCTTCAAGATACCTCTAGACTGTGGCTGGAAGACCTGAAACCACGAGGCAAGAAAACAGGAGAGGTATTAGTCAAAGGGACTAAGTAAGGGAATAATTAAAAGAAGTATTAAGTTAAAGAACTTAAAATGGTACAGAACCTTTGAAGTCAAATTGTAATTGAAGAAGTTGAAACAAGTTCAATGATAAAACTGTTTGAATGCAATGCTGTAAAAGAATACAAGTTTCAAAACTCTGTTAAGAATGTTGTGACACGCGCATACATATGCTATGGATGGTTCATAATACTTTTAGAAACGGGATAAGGGTACAATGAACTTTTCCAAATATAAACCATCATTTATGAAACATAATTTTGCCCGCAAGCTAGGCTTCTCCAACCTTACTCCAGAAAACATGATGAAGTAGAGTATCGGACCAGGATCAACAATAGCTTCACACATAGTAGAGTATCAAACCAAGGTCAACAATACCCCACCAACACATACAAACATGCACCATCCTCCACCGGCTGTCACTTCGGGTAGCTAGCCCTAGGCGACCTATAAACATGCAATGGGAATAGATTTGCGGTCCATTCCCAGATAGATTATCCTGACTTAACAAACCTCCTGTTAAAAGTCATTGTCAATTGTCTATTGTGGAGGCCAATATTAGTGATGTCGTTGGCGCACACCTCCCGAACATCAACTCTACACATAACCGTCGAGCCCAAACTGTAAACTGCTTGCTTGCATTTCAGATTAGCAGTGACTAGAGTACCACTCCGGGTGCTAACTATTAACATGTGAAACTATAACTGCTTTCTGTAAAACATGTGATGTTGTATATAAAACATATGATGCTGTTTTGTAAAACATGTGAACATGTGAAACTGTACTTTGAAAACATATGCAGAACATGTAACTGTCTTTGAACAAGAATGCAGAACTTTGGAAAACATGTGCTTTAGATCAAGGTATACTATTAAAGTATGAATGATCCTTTCAAGAGAATGTCCCGATAAAAGGGATAGTTCAAAACGAGGTTTAGCTTTGAATTTCAAAAGATATGATACTTAGAGCAGAATCATGGTTCCAATTGGAAAATATTTTAACTTCGCCTCACCTAATAGTAACAAAAGGTAGGTAGACAAGTTACGCGGTGCCCTGGGGATCTTAGTGCTCGACTTTAACACCTATATAGAGGGGGGGTGCTCACAGCACAAGAGGGCGAGAAAGGGAGAGAAAGGGTGTTGTTAACACAACTTTGAGCAAGGAATGTGATTCCTCAAGCCGTCTATTTATAGTTGAAGATAAGTCCCTCACCTTGGAAATAAAGTATAAGGAAGGGTATGAGAGCAAAACTAGAATAGCTTCTCTTGGAAGCTTCACACTCTTGTCACAAGAATAGGAGCTGCTAGGGGTATTTCAGTCTTTTCACTACCAAAGCTCAAGGATAAGTGGCTGGAAGTTTGCCCATTCCGTTGGCACAAAAATTAGCTTCAAAATTTCTATTCATACGTGGAAATCGGATTTACCGTTTAAAAGATACATTAGTTCAAAGTATAGAAAGTTTGAACCCTAAACTTAAACACGAGTGTAAAAAGACATTCGGGAATGATTTTCAAGTCTGGAATATTTTGAAAAATCATAAAATAAATCGAGAAGTGTTTTGAGTCCAATATCAACTACGAAATGTTTTACCGATAAAAAGTTGAAAACGTAGAATGAATAGTGAATTCTCTCGTACAAACATTCGTTTCAAAATCTCAAGCTAGGATTTGAATCAAGGACTGTAAAATATCACAAAAATCTTGAAATAGCTCAAGTAATGCAAATCCAAAGAGAAAACATTTTCCGAATGAAAACCGTTCGTAGTAGGAATAGTGAACTAGGGTTTTCTTAAACATTTTCAATAAAGCAAAGCTCAAAAATAGATTTCCAAGTTAAGAATAATTTCAAAAGACTCGTCTCGACTCAAGGATCGATTTGACTGTAAACTTGGGTAGGAAAAGATATCAGAATCAAAAGCTCATTTTCAGATGAATAATAACATTGGTCGGTAAGTTCCACAAATGCCCTTATGGTTCAAGAAAGACTCTCTCAGCTTGGGAAACAAGTTGAAACGATTGGGAAACGTGTGTTGTGAACCTCTGGGTTTTGAGTAGCAATACGGGTAAAGTAGGCTCGGAAAATGAATAGTAAACAGAGTCAAAGGTCAGGAATTCCCCCTTAAAACACTGTCGGTCACATATAAGCACTTTGATCATGTAATAATACAATGCATGAAGGTTTTAAAAGGTTGGATCACGGTCTATAAACGGATTACCAATGCCCTTAGCTTACCCTTTTCATCCAGGCCCTGTTTTGGGTTGTTACACGTACGAGCCACGTGTGCATGACACGTGGCAGCCACGCTGGCTACCTGTGTCACTTGGTACGTGGCAGTCACGTGTCACGTGGTACGTGGCAATACCCAACGTATTTGATCCTTCTTTCATCCAGTTAACATCCTACCATAACCCTTGTATTCTGGCATTTGCGTATGACCCTTTAGGTTCATTATTCGATTAGCAGTGATAGTAATTTATTAATTCTCATAATTAATTAATCACTTCACAGATCACACTATCGTAATCTAGCAATGGGTGTACGACCCCTAGCCGAATAACGAAATGAATCGAAGAACCTTTCACTCAGTGACAATCAGTGAAATACGATCATTCTACAACTCAATCTCTCAAACAAGAACTAAGGCATGAGAATATTCTCAGAGCCTTAATATTCTTGATCTTCAAAGTTAAGTTCGTTTCATATCTAATTACATCTCAATCCAAAAAAATCCCATTTTATTGATGTCTTGATCTTTCATCCACCTTGGCCAAGGGTTTAATATTTAGTGGACTACGAACAACCCAATCAGTAAGAGATCATTCTTGTTCTTAACAAGTGCAGGTCCTTTATCAATTCTACTAATTTTACATATGCCACTTGTGTAATCCTAACATAGGCCGTGGTTCAGGTGTCTATATGGCAGCACCCTTTTGAGCCTATATCAAAGGTTACCGAGTTAGCTCATATGAGATAATACAGAATCTCAAGTCTAAGGATTATTAATCACGTCATTGACCTGTGAAATATTTTCTAATCTGGAAGTTTGTAGGAGACTTCCTTTCCCATTTAGGAATGTTCTCACGTGGGACATCTCAGTGATGAAGTTCTTGTAACGATCACCCTTATGTATTATGAACGCATCATCGTATGCACTTATCTTTCTTTGAAACTGAATGATCCTTCAAAATGACATAATCACATAAGCAAGTCTCAACGGAGTCAAGGTCGACACCCGCACAGTCTGTCGGACTCATCGACTTGGAGAAGTTTCTAATCCTTACCTATGGAGTTAAGAACTTGTTTTTTGTGTCGTTCCCATATGGGCAAAGTTCTTAACGGCGTCATCGGATGAGGGGAGTTCAAAACATGCAAACCACAGTCAACCCAAACAGAAATAAATAAGCACATAAAAAAGTGATACCCTATGAACAAAATCTTCTCGTTTATTATTCAAAGATTGTTTGTGATTTTACAAGGAAATAGTAAAGCAAAAATGCTACTTTAAGGGCATTATTCCTAACAATCTCCCACTTGCCCGTCAAAGCCATTCAGGTCCTAATCTAAGTCCCATCTTCTGGAGATGTGCTTCGAAAGCCTGTTAACTAAGGGCTTTTGTAAGTGGAACTGCCATGTTCTCTATCGATGTTACCCTTTCAATTTTGGCATCTCCTCTCTTGAATATACCACGGATTAAGTGATACTTCTTCAAAATGTGCTTGGTCCTTTGGTGAGATCTTGATTCTCTTGCTCGAGCAACCGCCCCTATGTTGTCACAGAACACTGTAACGGGGTCTTTAATGCTAGGAACTACACCCAACTCGTGGATGAAGTTTCTTACCCAAACACCTTCGTTAGCTGCATCGTTTGCAGCTAAATATTTGGCCTTAGTGGTTGAATCTACAGTGGTCGCTTGCTTGGAACTTTTCCAACTCACTGCTCCGCAATTCAGGCATAATATGTATCCTGACATGGATTTAAAGTCATCCATTTCTGATGCAAAGCTTGCATAACAGTATCCTCTAATGACAAGATCTTGCTGGCCTCCGTAAACCAAGAACAAATCCTTAGTTCTTCTCAAGTACTTAAGGATGTTCTTTACAACAGTCCAGTGACCTTCACCAGGGTCAGATTGGAATCTACTAGTCAGGCTGAGTGGATATGCCACATCCGGTCGAGTCATAGCATTACATACATTATGATTCCTATTGCTGATGCATAAGGAATTTTGGGCATCCTGGACTTTTCAAGTTGTTCTTCGAAAGAACTATTCCCGAGCCCATTAGAAGTTTCCCACGTTTGCAATCTTCCATACTAAATCTCTTTAGTATTTTGTCTATGTAAACCGACTATGATAATCCTAACAATCTCCTAGGTCTATCCTGATAGATCTTTGTACCGAGAATGTAGGATGCATCACCAAGATGCTTCATCTCAAATTGGTTTGACAATCAAGACTTTGTTACTTTCATGTCATCCTTCGTTTTCCCAATGTGGAGGATGTCATCTACATAAAGTATCAAAAATTGAACCGAGGTTTCCAATTCTTTCTTATACACGCAGGACTCATTCGGATTTTGAATAAAGCCAAACGATTTGACCGCTTCATCAAATCGAATGTTCCAATTCCTAGAAGCTTGTTTCAATCCGTAGATTGATCTTTGGATCTTACAAATGTTTTGTTCGCTCAGACTGAATGTGAAACCCATGGGTTCCTCCATGTAAATGTCTCCATTGAGAAAGGCAGTTTTCACAACCATTTGCCATATCTCATAGTCATAATATGCAGCAATGGCAAGCAAGATTCGAATGGATTTTTGCATTACAACTGGTGAGAAGGTTTCATCAATGTCTACACCTGGTCTTTGAGTAAAACCCTTAGTAACTAATCTTGCTTTAAAGGCTTCCACACTTCGATCTACTCCAAGCCTGCGCTTATTTATCCATTTGCACCCTATGGGCCTAATCCCATCAAGTGGATCAGCCAAAATCCACTGTTCAGAGTCTGAATCTAACAGTGCCTCCTCATAAGTTAATGGATCGTTATCCATTTGAGGTGTTTGGTGGAGAAAACCATACCATCTCTATGGTTACCTAGTAATGCGTTCAGAACGTCTTACTTGAGGAGGGTTTTCACGTGTATCACTCTTCGGGATTGGCTGAGGGACGTTAGTCTCCAAATTTGGCGTGGGACCTTGGTTTCGAACCTCTTCGAGTTCTACGATCTTGCCTTTCTTTTCTTTAAGGAATGAGTCCTCAAGAAAAGTAACATTTTTTGACAGAAAGACCTTTTGTTCAAGAGGATCGTAGAAATAATATCTTATTGACTCTTTAGGATATCCTACGAAGTTACATAAGCTTGATCTAGCTTCACGCTTATCTCCCACTGTCCTCTTCACGTAAGAAGGATAACCCCAAATTCTTAAGTAAGAATAATTAGGGGTTTTGCCAAACCACATTTCGAATGAGGGGTTTTGGGTACATATTTGGAGGGAACAAGATTCAGAATCCTAACTGTTGATTGTAAGGCATAACCCCATAATGAAGGTAGCAATTCAGTGAAGCTCATCATCGAACAAACCATATCAAGTAGGGTTCTATTCTTTCTCTCCGAAACCCCATTTAATTGAGGAGTTCCCGGAGGAGTCCACTGAGAGATAATTTCATTATCTCTAAGATAACTAAGGAATTCGTCACATAGATATTCAGCACCTCGATTAGATCGAAGTGTCTTAATCTTGTAACCGGTTTGGTTCTCATCCTCCTTTTGAAATTCCAAGAATTTCTCAAAGGCTTCGGATTTATACTTCATTAAGTACACATAACCAAAGCGATCAAAGTTGTCTATAAAGGTTATGAAATACTGATGATTGTTTCTCATACTTACACTAAGTCGTCCACAAACATTAGTATGGATCAAATCCAATACTTTAGTGGCACGTTCCACTTTACCATTAAAGGGAGTTTTGGCCATTTTTCCTTTAATACATGATTCACAATGAGTTAACTCTTTAAGTTCATTATCATAGAATGATCTTAAATTAGTTAACTTAGCAATCCTATCTTTAGAAATATTCCTTAAACGCGTGTGCCATAAAGAAGCCAAGATCTTGTCATCTCTTTTGCGTTTGTTTAATTGTTGTATATTCAAAATATTGTTGTCTTTAGTTGTATAAAGTCCATTAGATAATCTACCAAGTAAAATGAAAGTTTTATTATTCTTAAGATAAAAGTTTCCATGTCTAGAAAAAGTCTCAAAACCTTCACAATGAAGTATTGAAATGGAAATGATATTATGAATAGTAGAAGTTACATAAAGGACTTTGTTCAATACTGAAGGAAAGACACCTAAATCTAATCTACATGTCCCAACGGCTTGAGCTTAAACGCTTCATCCATTCCCAACCTTCAAGATGCATTCTCATTCTTCAACCTACCGAACCTGAATTAGCATGTGACGCCCGGAACGGTGGGCCACCACATCCCCCGCACCTAAACCCGAACCCACATATGAAATGGATTTCCATACATGAGTCCCAGTCTAGGCGAACGGAACCTACACTCACTCCTTAGGCTAAGCGGGGCTAAAACTCGGACAGAGCGCGCAAAACAAACATATAAATGCGGAAGCAATAACATAAGGATCGAAAAGAGCTCCATAACAAACATTTATGTCATATACAATGGCCTCACGGCCCAAAAGATCGAGTATAAACATCAAAAGCCAACAATTCAGCAAAAATATAATTCTAGCATCGAATACATAATAAGAGTATCCAAAATGCAAGAAGTATGGATGCAACTCGACCTAGACACACAAGTACAAGACTAAGACTCGCACTTCCCCGCCTAGCTCGAAACAACCTGCACTGAAGGTGGGAAAAGAGAGGGGTCAGTCAAAACTCGACTGAGTGAGGGGGCTCAACGCACACCCACACCTAAATACATATAGAGCAGAGCATATTACAAAGGTGATAGTCATGAATCGAGGCTAGGGTTTTACATACCAAATCATTTTCCAAAGAAAGCATATAATATAAAGGAAAACCTATCTCGATCCATAATCTATCAAACATAACATAAACATAAGTCCGGCGAGAACGGACTATCCCTTACTCCATCAAACATAACATAGAATCAAATTCAAATCACATCCACCCCACATCCATGGTGTATCGGGAATCAAACCCTAACACCTACATTACCAAACACATACGGGGCAGCTAACCCACGATATGCCTTCCCCGGTTATCCACCGAGGGCTCAAGATACTACGCCTTCCCAACCTCCATAGGTCGTACGTGAATATCTCAAATGAGAACGTGCACAGGGGTCATAACCGGCGACCCCGTGGTCGTCCCGGGTCTCCCTTACCCACGTCTCCGGGCCCACAAACCAAATCAAACCAAATTCCCATCTTTCAGGGTACAACTCGCTCAACTTACCATATACGAATAACGAATTTCAAAACATAGCTTACTTATGCCAATACTTATACCAATTCCGAAAACGTAAAGCTTATTTCACAAAATCATAACATAACTTAAGCACTCGTATTTAATATATATATACAAGGTATATATTCGCATACGGGGTAAGAAAACAACACATAATAGGTCTTAGGTCGCTTATCTAATACAAAGGATCCTAACCTCACCTTTGCAAAAGTAGAAGGAAGGCAAAACGGGCGAACGAACACTTAAACCTCGGGCTCACGAACTTCCGGAAGAGGCTCTGAAACAAAAGAAGACAAGACCCGAGACTTAGACTCAATAATGTACCAAAGAAGACGCCCGGCAAAATGCATGGATCATGTTCACAAAAATATCACAATTAAGTCATATAATTGCATAGTTATAGCACAACATATTTAATCACAATTTAGTACGCAAAACAATTAAGTTATAACAATTAATCATGCAAAAGAGAAGCAATTAAAGTCAGAAAAATGCATAATTAAAGCAAAGAGAAGCAGTGGCAGCTTTCAGGTCTTGAATTCTTCAAAGGGGAAAATCCACCCCCATGGATTTTTCCAAAGGGGAAAATCCACCCCCATGGATTTTTCAGAAGCTACTGCCTCAAATCCACCCCCATGGATTTTTTTTCAAAGGACAAATCCACCCCCGCGGATTTCTTTTTCAAAAGAAGGGTTTCCGGCAATGGGAACGGCCGTTCCCGTTCCCAGTACAACTGGGAACGGTCGTTCCCACTCTCGGTCATGAACAGTATGGCCTGGGAACGGTCGTTCCCAGTTTAAAACTGGGGCGGGAACGGCCGTTCCGGCCTGGTTCGAAAAGCTGGAACAGAATTTAACACAGAAAACAAGGGAAGCTCGAAAAAGTGCCAAAAATGGCCAAAAACCAACCCTATAAATTGCCACAACTTCTCACAATGCTCCCACAATTCAAATAAATCATACTTAACATGTTGTCACTTAAATAACTCAAGAAAATGGAATTAAAAGCCATGATCAAATGAAACGAAAAATTCAAGCAAAAGTCATGATCATTCAAAGCTACTCAACCAACCAAAAATAAAATGCAATAAATGCAACATATATACCCTATACAACTCATACAAGAAGCTAGGAATCACTCATCTCAAGCAAAGAGCAAGAAACCACCATTATAGCTAAACCCTTACTATTCACGTAGGGGAGCAAAAGCAAAACAAACTCACACCACACTCAGAAATTAAACCATGGAATCGAAGAGCATGACGAGGGGATTCCGAAACCTACCTAAGCTCGAGAAAAGACGAAGAAACGAGAGAGATATCGGCTTGTGAAGTTGGATGATCAAATCTTGGGGTTTTGGCTCTCTTGCTTGGCTTGAGTTGCTGCTGAACGTAATGAAGGAAAAGGGAGAATGGTTCAGCCTTTAAGGGCTGGACCGATTGGTTCACGGGTTCGGTTCAAGGTTCCCGGTTCAAGTTGGTTCGGTTCAACAAATACAGGCTCAAATAAGGCCAACCCAATTTAAAACGAATAACATGCATGCAACTTTAATCCAAATAATCCGTATAAGCGTAATTAATTCAAAATGGTCCTATACAAATAATCTAAAACGCAAATAATATTAAATCATATAATTTACCTGTACCGACTGTGAGTCGGGGTGTTATAACTTCACCTATCCTAAACCACTTGAGGCAAATTTTGACATATAATTCAAATATTTCATATAAATTCAAATAATTCATATAAGAATTAAAATTAAATAATTCAAATAAACAATTAGAATAAATATAAAATGCGTAAATAATAATTTTAAATGCGCACATACGTCATACCTGTACGGTCTGAAAGTCGGGGTGTCACAATCCTTCCCCCTTAAAAAGGACTTGCCCTCAAGTCCGAACCGAGTCCTCAAACAACTCCGGATATAAATTCCTCATTTTCTCCTCAGTTTCCCAAGTCGATTCCTCGGATTTCTGATCCCTCCAAAGTACTCTGACCAAAGGAATCTGCCGCTTTCTCAATTCTTGCATCTTCCGGTCCTGAATTGCAACCGGATGCTTTTCTATTGTTAAATCCGTCTCTAACTGAACCTCTTCAACTGGAAGAATAGTTGCCTCATCGGGATAGTACTTGCGGAGCTGAGAAACATGAAAAACGTTGTGTATCCCGGTCAAATTCGGTGGGAGATCCAATCTGTACGCCGTTTCTCCAATTCTTTCCAAAATTTCAAATGGCCCTAGGTATCGTGGACTGAGCTTTCCACCGTTACCTATTCGAGTGAAGCCTTTCCTTGGAGATGCTTTCAGAAAAACTCTATCTCCGACCTCAAACACTAAGGGCCTTCTTCTCTTATCGGCGTAGCTTTTCTGTCGAGCCTGAGCTGCCCTCATTCTTTGTCTAATCGTATGAACCTTCTCAATAGTAGCAACAATGTTTTCCTTAGGCTCGGCCCTCTCGAGCTTATTCTCTTCGGTCCACCTCCAATCCTCGATATCCCAAAACAAAGGCGACCTACACTTTCTTCCATAAAGTGCTTCATAAGGTGCCATCTTAATCGAACCTTGATAACTGTTGTTATAAGCAAATTCAACTAGAGCCAGATGCTCGTCCCACTTATCCTGGAAATCCAAAGCACACGACCGAAGCATATCCTCTAAGTACTGAATTAACCTTTCAGATTGACCGTCCGTTTGAGGATGCGAAGCGGTGCTAAACCTGAGCCTGGTGCCCAAACATTTTTGGAGATTCTGCCAGAAGATCGAAGTAAACCGTGGATCCCGATCCGAAACGATACTAGTCGGAATTCCATGTAGTCTTACAATCTCTCGAACATATAACTCGGCTAGCTTTGGAACTTTCTCGGACATCCGAACCTTGAGGAAATGGGCAGACTTAGTCAATCTGTCGACAATTACCCAAATTCCATCAAACCCTCCTTTGACTCTAGGCAAGCCGGACACGAAGTCCATAGTCACTTGCTCCCACTTCCACTCGGGAATAGGAAGTGGTTGGAGAGTTCCTCCCGGCTTCTGGTGTTCTGCCTTCACCTTTTGACACGTCAGACATCGCTTCACGAAGTTCGCGACATCCCTTTTCATGCCATTCCACCAGAATTTCTCTTTCAAGTCCCGATACATCTTAGTACCTCCCGGATGAATCGAGTACCTCGAGCGATGTGCCTCCTCAAGTACAATCCTCTTGAGCTCTTCTGGGACACATATTCTCGCTTCGAACCTTAACAAACCGGAATCATCTAATCCAAACTTAGAATTCGGGTCGTTCTTGGAACGAGTTACCAACCTCTGAATTTCCGCATCTGAATTCGGAGCTTCCAATAGCTGCTCTTTCAAATCTGGTATAACAGTAAGATTGGCCAACCAAGTTCCCGAAACCAAGGTCTCTGAACCCGAACTTGAAGAACCTGCTTCCAAATTAGCCACATTCGCCTTTCTACTTAAGGCATCGGCGACCACGTTTGCTTTACCCGGATGGTATTGAATGGTGCAATCGTAATCCTCTAATAACTCCATCCAACGCCTCTGTCTTACGTTTAAATCCTTCTGAGAAAAGAGATACTTGAGGCTTTGGTGATCCGTAAACACCTCGAATGTGGTACCGTAGAGATAGTGTCGCCACTTCATCAAAGCAAACACAACAGCAGCTAATTCAAGATCGTGGGTAGGGTAATTCTTCTCATGCTCTTTCAATTTCCTCGAAGCATAAGCTACCACTCTACCGTGCTGCATTAAAACACAACCAAGACCTTCTTTCGAAGCATCTGTATAAACCGCATAACCCTCGGTACCCTCGGGTAAAGTAAGAACCGGTGCTGAAGTTAATTTCACTTTCAATGTCTGAAAACTCGCCTCACACTTATCATCCCATTCAAATTTCACTTCCTTCTTAGTCAGACGAGTCAACGGAGCGGCAATTTTAGAAAAATCCTTAACAAACCTTCGATAGTAGCCGGCCAACCCAATAAAACTCCTGATCTCAGAGGCATTTCTAGGTCTTTCCCAACGAAGCACGGATTCAACCTTAGATGGATCAACCTCAATCCCATCACCTGAAATTATATGACCCAAAAATACAACTCGGTCGATCCAGAATTCACACTTGCTGAATTTTGCATACAACTTGTGTTCCCTCAAAGTTTCCAAAACGATCCGAAGATGCTGAGCGTGCTCTTCAGCGGACTTAGAATACACCAGAATGTCGTCTATAAATATAACCACGAACTTGTCAAGAAACTGCCTAAACACTCGGTGCATCATGTCCATAAATACGGCTGGAGCATTAGTTAATCCGAACGGCATGACAACGAATTCAAAATGCCCATAGCGCGTATTAAAACCAGTCTTCGGAATATCTTCCTCCCTAATACGCAGTTGGTAGTAACCCTGCCTCAAATCTAACTTGGAATAGACTTTCGAGCCTTGCAGAATATCAAATAACTCCTCGATGTGAGGCAAAGGGTATTTGTTCTTCACTGTCATCCGATTCAGCTCACGGTAATCTATACACATCCGTAACGTCCCATCCTTCTTCTTTACAAATAGAACGGGAGCACCCCACGGAGAAGTGCTCGGGCGGATGTACCCGCAAGCCAAAAGCTCATCAAGCTGCGTTTTTAACTCCTTTAACTCTGCAGGAGCCATTCTGTAGGGAGTCTTCGAGAAAGGCTCTGCTCCGGGATAAAGGTCGATTACGAACTCGATGTCCCTATCAGGCGGTAGAGAACCCAAAGTCTCAGGGAAAACATCGATATACTCTCGCACGACCTCCGTCTCCTCAAGTTTGGCCTGATCCTTCGGTCTATTCAAAAGATAGGCCACGAAACCTGTCGCACCGTCCCGGACCAGTTTACTCGCCTCAACAAAAGAAATAAACGGGCTTAACTTCACCTTTTCACCCTTAAACACCACTGAACCAAAAGGAACTTCCTTAACCCGACAATCCATCTGAGCCCCATGTTCATACAACCAATCCATACCCAAGATTACATCATACCTCTGCATCGGCATTTCAATCAAATCTGCGAGGAAAACTCGGCCTTCGAAGCTAACCGGACAACCCCGAAAAACCCTGCAAGTTACTAAACTACCACCAAGAGGGGAGCTAACCACGTAATCATGCGCACACAAGGAAATAGGCAAGCACATAGAAGCGGTAATATCCCGGGAAATAAAGGAATGAGTGGCCCCGGGATCAAATAATGCATGTAATGTAGTGCCATGAATGCTTATAGTACCTTCGATCACGGCATTTGGGTCGATTTCCACAGCTTGCTCTTCCTCAACTCCCAATGCGTAAGCCCTAGCTTGGATTGCAGGCCTCGGGTTATCTTGCTTCTTCGGGCATGTGTTCACCATATGATCCTGTGCCCCACAAATGAAACACCTCTTATGAAGCCTAAAGCAATTATCCACGTGATGAGGACCCTTGCAATAGGTACATTGCACTTTAGGTGGAGCCGGAAGTGCTAAGGGTCGATTCGGTTGATTAGGTCCCGCGGGTCGAGGTTGTTTATTTTGAGGCTTGGCTTGTTGAAATGTTTTAAATGCCCGCCTTTTCCCGAATTTATTAAAATTCCCCAAGTTAGACCCCTGTCCGGTATAAGTACTCTTCCTCCTCATCACAACCCGTTCTTCAACTCTTAGAGCTTTGTCCGTGACTTTCGCCCAAGTACTTGTGTTAGAAGCCTCTAGAGCATCTTTCATATCCTCCCGAAGTCCTTGGAGGAATTGAGAAGCCTTGCTTTCATCATCATTAGCAATGTTCGGGGCATAATGAGAGAGCCTTTCAAACTCGTTGATATAATCAGTGACGGACATACCCCCTTGTTTGAGCTCCATAAATTCTCTCACCCTTCGATTTCTTGTAGCTTTGGGAATATATTTGTTCTTGAATTCACGAACAAACACCTCCCATGTGATCTCCTCCTCGGTAGTCTCTAATCTTCCTTGCAAACTTGACCACCAACTATAAGCTTGACCCTGGATCATGGTAAGTGTGCATTGTAGCTTCTCCATAGGCCCACACGGTATGAGATTCCATATCCGGTTAGTTTGCACGAGCCATTCTTCTGCTTGGACATCATTTCCACCCACGAAAACCGGCGGATTTTGGTTCTTAAACTCCCGGAGAGTAGCTGTAATTAGATTTCCTCCATGATTCCCAGCTGGAGGTGCATTGTTTCTTTCCTGAGCCCTTTGTTCCAAATATACCGCTAATCTCTCCATGAAATTGCCCGGATCCATTTGGGGTGGTGGTGGTGGATTATTATCTTCCGGGTGTGGAGAATGATCTCGGTGATGACGATGTTCCGGAGATCTATCTCGGCGGTGGTATCTTCGGGGAGGCATATTTCTGCAAAGGAAAAGATTCCAATTCATATGCGTGAGGGTTAGTACATGTTCATGTACACGATTAACAAGAAGATAACCAAATAATCACATAAATGCATATAACCACGGTGTCCTAAGCCGTACGACCTAGACTCACCCGACTCGACTCTAGAGCTCCGGTTTTGCAACCGAGAGCTCTGATACCACTTTAAGGATGTGACGCCCGGAACGGTGGGCCACCACATCCCCCGCACCTAAACCCGAACCCACATATGAAATGGATTTCCATACATGAGTCCCAGTCTAGGCGAACGGAACCTACACTCACTCCTTAGGCTAAGCGGGGCTAAAACTCGGACAGAGCGCGCAAAACAAACATATAAATGCGGAAGCAATAACATAAGGATCGAAAAGAGCTCTATAACAAACATTTATGTCATATACAATGGCCTCACGGCCCAAAAGATCGAGTATAAACATCAAAAGCCCACAATTCAGCAAAAATATAATTCTAGCATCGAATACATAATAAGAGTATCCAAAATGCAAGAAGTATGGATGCAACTCGACCTAGACACACAAGTACAAGACTAAGACTCGCACTTCCCCGCCTAGCTCGAAACAACCTGCACTGAAGGTGGGAAAAGAGAGGGGTCAGTCAAAACTCGACTGAGTGAGGGGGCTCAACGCACACCCACACCTAAATACATATAGAGCAGAGCATATTACAAAGGTGATAGTCATGAATCGAGGCTAGGGTTTTACATACCAAATCATTTTCCAAAGAAAGCATATAATATAAAGGAAAACCTATCTCGATCCATAATCTATCAAACATAACATAAACATAAGTCCGGCGAGAACGGACTATCCCTTACTCCATCAAACATAACATAGAATCAAATTCAAATCACATCCACCCCACATCCATGGTGTATCGGGAATCAAACCCTAACACCTACATTACCAAACACATACGGGGCAGCTAACCCACGATATGCCTTCCCCGGTTATCCACCGAGGGCTCAAGATACTACGCCTTCCCAACCTCCATAGGTCGTACGTGAATATCTCAAATGAGAACGTGCACAGGGGTCATAACCGGCGACCCCGTGGTCGTCCCGGGTCTCCCTTACCCACGTCTCCGGGCCCACAAACCAAATCAAACCAAATTCCCATCTTTCAGGGTACAACTCGCTCAACTTACCATATACGAATAACGAATTTCAAAACATAGCTTACTTATGCCAATACTTATACCAATTCCGAAAACGTAAAGCTTATTTCACAAAATCATAACATAACTTAAGCACTCGTATTTAATATATATATACAAGGTATATATTCGCATACGGGGTAAGAAAACAACACATAATAGGTCTTAGGTCGCTTATCTAATACAAAGGATCCTAACCTCACCTTTGCAAAAGTAGAAGGAAGGCAAAACGGGCGAACGAACACTTAAACCTCGGGCTCACGAACTTCCGGAAGAGGCTCTGAAACAAAAGAAGACAAGACCCGAGACTTAGACTCAATAATGTACCAAAGAAGACGCCCGGCAAAATGCATGGATCATGTTCACAAAAATATCACAATTAAGTCATATAATTGCATAGTTATAGCACAACATATTTAATCACAATTTAGTACGCAAAACAATTAAGTTATAACAATTAATCATGCAAAAGAGAAGCAATTAAAGTCAGAAAAATGCATAATTAAAGCAAAGAGAAGCAGTGGCAGCTTTCAGGTCTTGAATTCTTCAAAGGGGAAAATCCACCCCCATGGATTTTTCCAAAGGGGAAAATCCACCCCCATGGATTTTTCAGAAGCTACTGCCTCAAATCCACCCCCATGGATTTTTTTTCAAAGGACAAATCCACCCCCGCGGATTTCTTTTTCAAAAGAAGGGTTTCCGGCAATGGGAACGGTCGTTCCCACTCTCGGTCATGAACAGTATGGCCTGGGAACGGTCGTTCCCAGTTTAAAACTGGGGCGGGAACGGCCGTTCCGGCCTGGTTCGAAAAGCTGGAACAGAATTTAACACAGAAAACAGGGGAAGCTCGAAAAAGTGCCAAAAATGGCCAAAAACCAACCCTATAAATTGCCACAACTTCTCACAATGCTCCCACAATTCAAATAAATCATACTTAACATGTTGTCACTTAAATAACTCAAGAAAATGGAATTAAAAGCCATGATCAAATGAAACGAAAAATTCAAGCAAAAGTCATGATCATTCAAAGCTACTCAACCAACCAAAAATAAAATGCAATAAATGCAACATATATACCCTATACAACTCATACAAGAAGCTAGGAATCACTCATCTCAAGCAAAGAGCAAGAAACCACCATTATAGCTAAACCCTTACTATTCACGTAGGGGAGCAAAAGCAAAACAAACTCACACCACACTCAGAAATTAAACCATGGAATCGAAGAGCATGACGAGGGGATTCCGAAACCTACCTAAGCTCGAGAAAAGACGAAGAAACGAGAGAGATATCGGCTTGTGAAGTTGGATGATCAAATCTTGGGGTTTTGGCTCTCTTGCTTGGCTTGAGTTGCTGCTGAACGTAATGAAGGAAAAGGGAGAATGGTTCAGCCTTTAAGGGCTGGACCGATTGGTTCACGGGTTCGGTTCAAGGTTCCCGGTTCAAGTTGGTTCGGTTCAACAAATACAGGCTCAAATAAGGCCAACCCAATTTAAAACGAATAACATGCATGCAACTTTAATCCAAATAATCCGTATAAGCGTAATTAATTCAAAATGGTCCTATACAAATAATCTAAAACGCAAATAATATTAAATCATATAATTTACCTGTACCGACTGTGAGTCGGGGTGTTATAACTTCACCTATCCTAAACCACTTGAGGCAAATTTTGACATATAATTCAAATATTTCATATAAATTCAAATAATTCATATAAGAATTAAAATTAAATAATTCAAATAAACAATTAGAATAAATATAAAATGCGTAAATAATAATTTTAAATGCGCACATACGTCATACCTGTACGGTCTGAAAGTCGGGGTGTCACATAGCATCTATACATCATTACAGATATAAGCTCCACAGCCGGTATCAAGTACTCAAGAATTAGATTCAATAGATAGATTTATTTCAACAATAAACGCACGTTTCTTTATAGTATCCTTGTACGCTTGGAAGTTCCTCTTCCAGTGCCCTTTCTTGCCATAATGGTGGCAAACGTCCTCTCCCTGATCTCTTTTCTTCTTGGCCTTTCTCTCTTTAACCGCTCCATCGGGTTTAAAAGATCCCTTCTTCTTGGCAACTTCCTTCCATCTGCCTTTAGAAGGCCTAGAAGTAGAAGTGACCATCATTACTTTGTGATCCTTCTTGATCGTGTCTTCAGCAGTCACAAGTTGACTAATCAGCTCAGCTAGAGTAGCATGAGGATGATTCATGATGAAGTTTAGCACGAAAGGATGGAATGATGGTGGAAGGGATGCGAGCAACAAGTCTACAACGAGTTTTTCACTCAGGGCCATTTCCATGTAGGTCAGTTTCTCGTTCAAAGCAAGAAACTTGAGACCGTGCTCATGGACACTTATACCTTCTTTCATTTTGAGATGAAAGAGCTCCTTAGAGGTGTTGTACCTTAAAACACGCTGTTTGGGGGTGGTACAATTACACGAGATGGTCATAAATCTCCCAAGCATTTTCCATTGACTCGTGTTGCCTTTGCATGTCCGGAGACATGTTGGCCAACATGAGGCAACGGGCTTGAAGATTGTCTTCAGACCATTTCGCAATCGCCTCTCTTTTGGCCCGAGTCGGAGCCTCGCCTCCAGCGACAGACTCTCCCTCGAAGAGAATATATATTCTCTTTTCAGAATCTAAAACTATCTTTAGATTCTGAAGCCAATCAGAGCAATTGGTCCCGTCGACAGACTCTCCCTCGAAGAGAACATATCTTCTCTTTTTAGAATCTAAAACTATCTTTAGATTCTGAAGCCAATCAAAGCAATTGGTCCCCGTCAACTTGTTTGATTAGAGGATGGATACTAGAGGGTTTTTAGTCGCCATTTCAATTTTAGAGAATCACAGAACTACAACCTAAATGAAAAAACAGAGAAATCATGAGCATGCTGAATAATAACGATTGTAACACCCCGACTTTTCAGCCGTACAGGTATGATATCACGAGTGGGTTAGATCGAGTGTTATGTGATTTTAATTGCGCATTAATTGCTAAGTGATTATTTAATTTAATAATTTCATGAACTAATTGTTATTATGTGACATATATGACTTATATGATTTAATTGACTGTGTTATTTAAATTCGTTTCTAACGTGTTTATTTGCTAATTTAATGTTTTATTTTACTTATGTAAATATTTAATCTTATATGAAATCCTTGAACTCAATCGAACTTCAAATTGGACCCAAATTAATCATCTACAAAACCTTGGGGCTTTAATCGAATCAGTTAAATTCCTAAAGGACCAAACTGCAATTTCCCCTCCATTTTTCCCTTCCTTACACGATGTAAACCTCTCTCTTTCTCTCCATTCTTCTTCTTTCATTTTCTCCAAGCAAACAAAGGCTCCCAACTTCTCCTCCCTCCACCATTTGATCGGTCTATCAAGCAAGCAAGGAGACAAGAGATTTCTTCCAGTTTTGGTCCAAGAATTCAAGCTTCAACCATTTCTTCCTCCTCTCCTCTTTCTTATCCAAGGTATATGTGTGTATATATATATATATATATATGTTGGGTGATAACTAGGGTTCAACGATTCTTGCTTTATAAACTTGAATTTTGGTGTGTATGTGCTTAAATATATGATAACCTATGAATTATATACTTGGATCTTGAATTTTGATGCAAGAATGTGTATATATATGTGTGTATATAACTCTGTATGTGTGTGTGGATTTATGAAATTTGATGGTTTAATTCATGAATTGATGAGTGTTATGTGTATATATGTTGTATTTGGTTGTTATTGTATGATTTTGGGTGAATTGGGAATTCCATTGGCATTCCCGAGCCATTTTTCCACCTCTACCCTGTTTTCCCGATGCCATCGCAGCTGCTGGGCTTGAAGGTCGCGCCCACGACCGTTTCATGACCATTTTTGGTCGTGGCCGTGACCAACAAGTCGAAAGTTGGTTGTTTTGCCTTCGCGGCCGTGACTGCTTTTCAATACAATTTTGTCAAGGCCTCGACTCCCTCAAAAGAACTCCAATTGACCTAATTTTTGAACCCACGGAAACCTCTTGAAGTCTATAATATTCTACAATTGGAATCACTTCAATATCTTTTCCCATTTGTGAGATATTATAAATTCTTTTTGTTGTCGCTACTTTTCCGACAATCTACGTTCATCCAACTTCGGGCCTACGCCATTTTACCTCTTTTTGAAGCATGATTCGTGCCATATATCCTTGGAAAGATCTATTTCTATAGTTTCATTTCCAACAATTAAAACTCAATTCCAACTTCTACAACTCAAGATATTTCCATTTTCCTACAACTTGTGCATTTTCGAATATTGTCAAATCTTACCGAACTTTGGCTAAACCTCTCTTCTTGCGTTCCTTTCACTCCCTTGACCCCTGTATGTGAATTTTATGACTTGTATGAATGATTAAATGATAATATATGATATGTTTGAGTATTTATTCTAATTTTATGGTTTCATCGATAAGTGTAAATGTGACTTGAATGCATGGATGTTAAATGACATGTTTTAAGCTTTCTTGTATCCTCTTGCCTCTATATTTGTTGTATACATTGTAAACATGTTCAAATGTATAATATGATTATAGGATGAAGATTTTGGGCTCGATTTGATATGATTCATGAAAGATATATAATGAATGAATATGAAACTTTCATGTATTGAAAGTACTTGAACGAATTACTTGACTATGTGGCTTCATGACATCATTTTGTTTTTTATGCATCTCATATCATGTGCATAACATGTCGTGCATCATATATGGTTCATTTTGAGTTATTTTCTCATGAGTACACATTGTTTCCCTTCTTATACAGTTTATCTCCAGGGCGGAGATATCATGATCAACTGGGCACCCGGTATAACTTGTATTCTTGCATCGTCTTCCAGGTGAAGGTGTTTTCGTTCTAGTTACGTATCTAACCCTACAACCTTTATGTGACAAGTTTTAACCCAAAACCTTATATATATATATATATATATATATCATTTTCAAAATGGAGCCATCTAGTAAATGCTTTTAAAGGAGTAAATTATTTTCTTTTGATTCGATATGGATTATGTTTCTCATGAATTGAATGTTTTGGCAAGAGCATGTTATGAACACGAGCCCAGGGACTTAGTACATGTGGCTATCCGGGGAGGCAATGGCCGACAGGGATCCCATGTGCTAGTTCCAACTAATTACGGCGAATACTGACCTCGTTAAGGAGTTTTTGAAGAGGAAAGGCTAACCGGGCGGTCAAGATTCATGTACCTCACTTGCCACATTGATATGTTTAGGTGTTCGGGCCTTGCAAACCCTGTCCACCACCCGGAGGAAGAAGGTTGGAACTTATTTTCATGATTATGATTATGTTGGTGTTATGCACCGTGCGGGAAGGCCGGGGCACGGATTGCCCAAATGACTATGTCTTATGTTATGTCATATGGCTTGCGAGTATTATAATGTATTGCATGATCGCGTATTCAATATAATAATGATATTTGTCGTACAAGGTTTGAGTTTGGTTGGAGATTTTGCACGGTCACTCGCTGACCCATATTGATTATGTATGAACTATGAACTTAATGAATTTAATATAATTTAGTCGTATAGTCCGAGCATTGCTTAGTTATTTTCTAGCCTTTTGTGGGAACTAACTTCAAATAAAACTTTGCTCGGGATTTATGACTCGCATGTGTATGTACATGTTTTGCTGGGCGGAGGTCGGGTTTTACCTTTCTTGTCGAGTCACTTCTACACTCGAGTCACATTTTACGTTGTTATGTTTTAAATTGTATCTCCTTATGTAATTGGGGCGGTGTGCCAATTATGAATTGTTGTTGATATTCATTCGGGACAGGTCGTGTGTTTAGTTGAACCCGTGGATAGGATGCATGTTGAATTTTAATTATCTTATGATAAGGTTATATGTTTGGGGCTATTATTGAAATTTATTCTTGGTATTGTTGCTTCCGCACTATGTTCTGGGTATTTTTGATTTAATTAGTACATGGTTAGTTTCCGCCTAGCCAGGTTGCTTTTGTTTTGTCTCCCGTTCTCTATGAGTCCACTTCATTCTTGGATTCTCCATTTCATGTGTGGACTACACTTGTAGTACGGGGGATGTGGTCCCTATCGTTCTGGGTGCTACATCCTTAAGTGGTATCAGAGCCCCAGGTTGTAAAACTGGGGTTCCTTGTATCGTGTCTTGTCAAGTATAGGTCGAACGGCTTATGATCAACATGTCAACGTGTGCACCGCATTGATGATGTGTAATGCCCCGTGTTTTCACACGTGCAGGTAAGAGTTACGTGCGCATTTACATTTAATTATATGAGTTTATATCTTATTTTACTAATTGAATTCGTTCTAATTTGATTTAATTGTTTAAATTTTATATGAATTCCAATGTGAGATTTGAATAAATGAATGAAATTGTGAAAATGTGAATTTCGTGATTTTGGTGATCATTGAATGAACTTACGTGTTCGTGTGATTCGTGGACTTGATTGTAACTTATTTGAATGTTTTGGACTCAATTGGAAATTGAGTTTGGGCTTAATTGCCACTTTTTGAAAGTTTAGGGACCTATTTGTATATAGGCAACCCTGAACGGTTTCCGCGATATCTTGAGCTCCGGACCTCGAAACCGAGATCCGTAACCGGCGTTGAATTTGTGTCGACGTTACCTATCCATTAAACTTGACCTTATACTTTTTTCGATACCATTTGAACCTTTGACAATGAACTTTTCCACAATCTCGTTTCTTATAACTTGTTTGAACCGTTTACTAAACGAACCGGACTTGAACCGACCTGAATCCTACCCATTTTAGCACTAAATATCAGCATCTCCTATCTCCTTGTTTCCCATTTTGATCGATCAAATCATCATCCCAAGAGAGACCAAGAGAAAGCTCCAAGAAACCCTCAATTTTGATCATCCAAACCCTAAGCTCAAGATCAACCAATCTTCCATCTTCTTCCAAGGTAAGATATGTATTGTTTTCTCCTCTTTCTCCCCTCCATTTCCTTCCGATTATATCTTGGTATGGGTTGGAGATTCATGTGAGATGAGAGAAGCTTGAAAATGAATAAATGATATGAATTCTTGGTTCCATGTATATCTTTGGTTTTTAGTGAGAGTTGATGCATCGAAATTGTTGCTTGTAACTTCCCTATCATTTCTAGATGCTAAGATTTTGTGTTGGTTGATCATAGCATGTTATGCCATTAATGAAGCTTGAAGCTTCCATGAATGAAAAAATTGTTATTGGATGATCTTTTGCCAATTTTATGCATGACTTCTTGTATATATGAATGAATTACATGATTTGCATGAGTTTTGTGGCTTGAGTACATGCCTAAGTGCAATATAAGAGCTTCCTTGTTGCTGCCCCTGTTTTGCAAGCTTTTCCCACGAAAAACAGAGCTGCTGCTCTGTTTTTCCTCGCAGTTCGACTAGCTGACACGACCGTGTCAGCTTTGAACTGAAAATGGACACGGCCGTGTTGGGCTCTCGACTTTGATTTTTTTCTGAATTTAATCTCGGACACGGGCGTGTCCAAATGCTTTGAAAACTCAA
The DNA here is from genome assembly GCA_037501455.1 of Lantana camara. Taxonomy (NCBI): domain Eukaryota; kingdom Viridiplantae; phylum Streptophyta; class Magnoliopsida; order Lamiales; family Verbenaceae; genus Lantana; species Lantana camara. Next base: position 79,234,210 of record CM074861.1, on the reverse strand, counting down.
CACGGCCGTGTCAAGCCCTCGACTTTGAATTTTTTTGATTTTAAACCTCGGACACGGCCGTGTCCGTTTCCTTTGAAAACTCAACACGGCCGTGTCATTTGAATGGCAGCTTTGGGGGAACTCTTTTAATTGCTTGTTTTGCGTTTATTGCTCGTAATTATGAATTATATGTAACGTGATTGTATTAAAGCTATGTTTTATGATTGATATATGATATTGATGTCCTTATGAATGAAAATATGAAAGTATGAACGATATGAACGGGAACGAATACGGTTTTACCGTATAATGAACGAAACTTGGTGAATTATGTGTTTAATTGAACTCTATGATATTCATGACCATAATTTGAACATATTGTTGCATTTTAAGCATTCCCTAGCATGTTATTGCATAGCCGAGCGTCTAATGTGGTCATGATTGAGTCTCACACTACCTTTGTCACACAGATCTTGATCCAGTGGGTGACGAGGTCGGGCAGTGAGAGCTTGTCGGGTTCTTTTTGTCTATCAGGTGGGTTTTTCTTCTATTAGATAACAATATGACCCGAACACCTAATGTGCAAGATTTTAGCCAAAACCCTACATAGGTATTTATGCCAAGTTTTTTAACGAGCAAATGTTTTTGAACGAAAGCCTTTATTATGAATGTCCTACCAAAATGTTTTGGCGAGAAATGTATGAATGATCACAATGAATGAGGGCCCGGGACTTAGTGTATTGGTGAACCGGGGAAGCATGGGCTGACGGGAATCCACATATACTAGTTCCAACAAGTTCGGCAACCTGGATTTCACTAGGAGATTAGTGGATGAAAGGTGTCCCGCACTTTTGGGGATTCATGTACCCCTCTAGCATTAACGAATGAGGGCTCGGGCCTTGCAAACCCGTTCCCTACCCGGAGGAAAAAGGAGTATATGAATGAACGAATGAATGTTGTAATGTATGTGCACGAAAGAATGTAATGTATGAATGAATGAACGAATGAATGAATGATTAATGGATTACACGTGGTGGTGGTTGGAGATAATGCACGCCCTCTCGCCGGACTATTAATGACCTAATGAATGAAATGAATTGTTATAATCCTATTCGTTGTACTTTATGTTCCCACTTGGGAGAAATGCTGCTAAACCTCGAATAAGGATTATAACTTGCATGTATGTGTTTCAATTTCGCGATATTATGATATTATGCCTCTCTTTTTATACCCACCAGTCTGTCTAAGACTGAACCCGGAGTTGTTTCAGTTGTTTTTGCAGGAAGGGGGATGCTAGGCGGGATACCAGCCAGGGAGAGTCTTGCATCGTGTCTAGCCTTTCCTTTACACTCACTTATGATTACTTTTGTTACATTTGGATTTTGTATATGTATGGAGCGTACATGAATATTGGTACCTATATGTATCTTTCTTGAACTATTGGTACATAGAGCGTATAGCTCATTCTATAGATGGAATACATGTTGGTACCTAGAGCTCTAGCTCAATATGTAATATATGAATGATTGCTTCCGCTATCTTTTTATTGCTCTGGTTGTTGTTGTTGTTGGGGTTGGGGTTAAGTTATAGGTTAGTCCCGCCTGGCTTAGCGAGTGTGTATGTCTCCGTTCGCTATGATTCGGCACGTGTATGGAAATTCATTTCGTATACGGGTCGGGTCATGGTGCGGGGGATGTGACGTCTCACGCTCGGGCGTTACATGATGAGCTTTATTATTGAAACTTGATATGGAAAATATATTATAAATATATTTAATTTAAATTTTGTCGTTTTATGTGTTGCATTTTCCATCAATACGTGTCTTTGATGCTAATTATGTGTCATGTGCACTTACTAACCGGCATGCCTTTATACTTAAGTTGAGTTGTAAGTGTAGGATATTGCTACAACATCAAACCACGACCAATTTCTAAGATTACAACAACTTGTCTAGGGCTCTTCTTTTGGGTACGGATGAGTAGAAGGAGGCTCCGGAGATTTAGAGAAATTCGGGTGTTTGACGGTCCTTATGACAAAGCTATGTGTTAGGAGTTCAAGCTCGAGATAGGGATTAACTCATGCGTGAAGTGGGTGTGGAATGTCTATAACCCATAAGATAAAACCACGTACCTACGCCACAAATGGAGTAGATCAACCGGGACCAAGAGGCTCATTTAATTCAAGGGAAAAGTGAAGAAAACCCTAAAGACATCAAGATTCAAGGCTTTAATGTACGAGCAAGTGGGAAAATTACAAGATGTTTAATTGGGATCGAGTTAGTAGTATAAGGATCGTTCGGTGTAAATGATCAAAGGTAAACCTCAAAGGTACTTCATTTCGAGGTTTGGATCGACGAAGGGCCGATGATAACAAAGAGGAATCAAGGTAAAATAGGTTTCCTGAGAAGCGAGCAACAAAAGTCATCGAGGATGAGTTTTCAAGTGAATCAAGCTAATTAGTTTCAAGTTCGTGGTAGAAGATTCGGGATATATTAGGATTTATGAATGGCGAGCGATGTGAATTGGCAAAGTAGAACTTCTGAATAAATCAATTTTTAGAAGTCGAGTTCGGGAAGAAGCTGGATTTGAAAAGAGTTAAAGAAAAGTAATCCAACACGGCGAAAGTAAACCTATGGAAGGTAACAATGCTAACGGTTTTATCTTTGGCCGGATTGGAGTTATCTTCTAGATCCAAATTGAATTGTCATGTTACGAGGTTGAATTGGGAGATAAATAACAGCAAATGGAAACGATAAAGAAAGGCAAAGAGCTTTTGGAGGAAGTTGTGAAATCAGGTTTAAGCAATTAGAGGACGTGTTCATTCACCCAATTTGAACTCATAAAGTATAATACAAGAGAACTTCAAATAGAGTGATAACCATTGAGAAGATTCTGATAACAATTGGAAATCCAATTTCTGGAAAGGATCGAAATATCCAATTCTATGATCGTAGGAGACTTTGGAATCAAGAATTGTAATATCGGGCCATGGCAACACGCAAGTTGATTCAAGAACACTTTAAGGATTTAAAAGACCATGGGTAAACAAGCCATGATCAATAAGTTCGAGGCAAGTCTGTACATAAGGAAATGGAGAACAAATTTCCGAGCTAAAGCTTACCACCACGGTGACAGGTTTAATATATTCATGGCACGTGCATCATATGTTGCATTAAATTATTTAATCCCCTTTATTTATATGTGTGCGTACATCTCTACTTGATAATTGCTCCAATATGTTGCATCTTTAATTGTTTGCTACGTGCATTGGCATCTTAATCCAACACGGATTGTTTAGTGTTTACTTGATAGGAAATTTATCCCACTTCGTTCATCAAGTGTTACTCTGACCAAGTCTTACCTGAATCAAGAAAAGAAAGAAATATTTGGGTTGCAAAGTGGTTATCAAAAGAAAAGAGGGATATTGAGGCTCCAAACAGTAGAACTAGAAATTAGAATGAAGGAAGTAGGTTGTTATGCCTACCAATTATTTCAAATTGAATGTGAGTGAGATCACTGGACAAGTAATTTGGTTAGAACCACCGATATCGAGGAAGCTAAATTGAAGAGGTCGAGAATCTTTGATTCGAGAGGCGGTAGAACAAGTTCAAAAGTTAGAATTGAATTCTTAAGGGGGAGAGCTGACCCGGGAGATGATTTAAATACACAGATATGCTCGAACAGGTCACTTCAAAAAGGAACAACAGAAATGTAAGAATCAACAAATAACGAAACTCTACAAGTAATGTCATGGGACAAATTGAGAGATTTAACATTCGTGGACTTAGAGATCAAGTTGGGATAAGACTTTGGGAATAATATGGAAGAGACACTATCTCAAGAAATGAAGAGATGCATCCAAAGAGTATTTGGGAATTAAAATAACAAGAAAGGGTAAAGGTTGATCGATCATAATTTAGAGTGCAAAAGCAACACCATTAGTATTCTTACTACAAGACATGCTCGAACTCAATTCCCCAACATCGGAAGGATCGTGTTTATATCACGTGTATACCTTGAAGATGATAGGACGTTGAAGGAATTTGTAGAATTGGTAAGGAGGATAATGGGTAAAGAGGCCCGATCGAATCATCATATTCCATGATAGACGAAGTTAGAATCAACTCAAGTGTTGAAAATATGGGTTAATTTGGAAGAGGAATACTTAGAAGGAAAACACACAACATGAAATGTAACACCCCAGTTTTTTTTATTTGTACAGCTTGACGTATGTGTTTACCAAATTGTGCGAAATAATTATTTATATGTGTTTTATGTATTTAATTTTATTTTAAATGTATTAAATGTTAATTACTTTATTTTTATGATATTAATATTAAATATATATATATATATATATATATATATATATATATATATATGTTAACTGTGGTACGAATTGAAAACAATTTTACATGAACTTATGCAATCCATGTTAATTAATTATGCATGCATGACATTATAAATTATATACTTATGTGATTTTTCATTAATTGTAATATTATGAATTTCATTGTTGCATTGTTTATGAGCCTCCTTTACGTCGTTTCTATTTAATTTGATACCGAAATTTCGTGCAAATTTAATATGTTGAACTTATACGTGTCTTGTATGTGATTATACGTTCGTTTCGTATTTTCGGATTCATTTGCATGTGTTTCGGATTTATTTTAATGTTGGAATCCAAGTCGGGGGCTAACGAGCAATTAGCGCACCCTTGGTTCCGTAGTTGATATCTTGAGCTCGGGAATTCGGATTCGAATTCCGTCACATCCGTTGCCTTCGTATCGATGATTTGGAGACAATGGAACAAACCTCATATCTTTTTGAGATCATTAAGACCTCCAAAATCCAACCGTAACGAACAACTCGTGCAAGAATAACCCTTTTGTTGACTAGTCTTCATGGTGGGACCCTTTAATCCAACCTAAACCTAACCATACTTTAACCCATGACTTGTGTACTAGAGTTAACCCCCTTTTCCTCCCTTTTAATCAGAAAAACCGAGCCAAAGCCCCCCTTATTTCTGCAGCAGATCGAGAGAGAATGGAGAGAAGACGAAGGAAAAAAGAAATCCTTGACCTTGTGATTTTGAGCTCAAATCACTTCCTTTCTTCTCCATATCTTGAAGGTATGTATATTTATGTATCCTATACTCTTTTGTACATGATTTCACCCATTTAATACTTTCTTTGCATCAGATTTGATAAGGGTTTGGGCTAAGAGCATGAATAAGACTTTTTGGGGATTTTTGCTCTAATGACCTACCTAGTTGTGTAGCTGATTTCCTTGTTTATAAATGATTATATGAGCTTGTTTCTTGGCCTATTTGTTTCCTGACTGATAGTATATGATGTTAGGATGATTTTCTCTTTAGACCCTTTGATGAAAGTATGAGATATAGAGCTCCAAACTTAGAGATCAAACTGCCTCCCCTGTTTTGGACTGCTGTGTGGAATCATGTTTTGTTGCTTGATCAAATGGCCTTCATTTCGTGTGAATTTGCATGGAGATGATGTACACTCATTTTTTTATATGTTAGAATTCTTACTGCAAGCCTTTGGATCCATTTTAATCCCCAAAACCGAAATACATGGCCTGTTCTTATGCATGATTCGTGACAGCTGCTGTTGCATTTTTTTGGTGGTTTGTTGGTCATCCTAATGTGCTCCAAATTGTGTCAATTTGCATATAAATGGATTATATTAGTTTCTTATCATTTTATTGTTCATTCCCTAAAGTTTCAGCTTCAAATTCAAGCCCCTAAGTAGTTGATCTTGGCATGATTGAACCAAATCGGGCTCATATGTGCGGTTTTGGCGCCAAAGACTTGCTGCATGGTTTCGGTGCTCTTAACGTGTGGTTTGGCCTTAGCACTCTAAATGAAATATGCTCCTAACATGCTAACTATGTTATATGTCAAGTTTCATAAGATTTGGAATTGATTTGGTGTGCTTTTGGACTAATTTTGTATAGGGTCTATTTTGCGGGTAAACCTTGTTTTCATTTTTGGGCCTGTACCGAGACACGCCCGTGTCTCATTTGCTTTGAAATGTGAGACACCCCCATGTCATCCACTTTTAGCATGTCTGTACTGTGACACCCCCGTGTCTCGGGTTACTCAAGTTGAGGGACACGGGCGTGTCCCTCCCCCTGCGCAGCTCTTGTCTTTTCCTTTTCGGTTTTTGATTGTTTCACCTCTTTAATGCCTTTATCTTCATTTTTGATGAACTATGAACTTGTTTTATTATGTTTTGGGAGTATTGTGGTTGAATTTCATAACATTTGGATAAGATTTAGGCTTGCTTTTGCTGAATGCCGTTTATGTGCGTTTTTGTGTCATTTGTGATTTTCGTAACCCATTTCCCCTATCATATGATTTCGTCTTGTTTTCAAACTTTGGAAATATGTTATATTATGTAATATGATGTATGTAGTAGAGTTTTGTGAAAGATTGAATACGTTTGAATGTGTGTTGAACTTAATTTACTTCAATGCTCTTATTTGCCTAAATGTCGGATCTTGTACTTTGAATTTGCATCATATGCACCCATATGCATTAGCCGAGCGTCTTAATTGGTCATATTGAGTCTCACTTCACCTTTATTGCACAGATTTTGATTCCGTTGGAGACGAGGCCGGTCCGAGAGGCTCTTGTGTTCTCCTTTTTGCCGTTTAAGGTGGGTTTCTCTTCTATTCTGATAAAACGACCCGATATATCTCCCTATGTGAAAGGTTTTAAGCCAAAGTAATACGATTATATATATATATTGAGTTTTTTCTCGAGTAAATGATTGCGAACGTATAACCCTTATTTTATGAATCCTACCTTATGTTTTGGCGAGATATGGTTGATATGGTTGCTATGAATTCACGAGCCCTGTAACATAATACATGTGGCTATCCGGGGAGGCACAGGCAGACGGTGATCCCATGTGTTAGTTCCAACCAACTACGGTGATACCGGACCTTGCTAGGAGATTTACGGGGAATGGGAGCTGAGTGCCTTTGGGGGATTTATGTACCCCCTCTGGCCTATGTATGGACCGGTGGTCGGGTCCTGCAAACCCGTCCACCACTTGGAGGGAGAAGGTGTATATGTATGATTATGAATCACATGATTGTGCACAAATATGATATGTATGATAACCAATGAAACTATGAATATGAATACACAAGGTGTTGGTTGGAGATTATGCACGCTCACTCGCCGAGCTTGAAACTCTAAGATTAATTATGAATGAATATGATCGTTGTAAACCCTAAGCTTGCATGTATATGTTTAAATTCTGCCATATTTATATACTATGCCTGTTTTATACCCACCAGTCCCTTTTGGACTGAACCCGTTTGGCTTTCAGTTGTGTTGTGCAGGTTTCAAGGGAGCTAGGCGGGAATTCGAGTCATAGGTTTTACATTCGCTTTTAGCTCTTGTATTTTTGGTCTTACACTTACATATTACACGTTGGATCATTGTATATGAATATTATGGAGCGTACTTTTTGTTTGAGCCTTGACGACATTGGATAATGTTATGACTTATTTTTGGAGCTTGAATGATCATTGTTTATATTATGGCCAGTAAATGCTTCCGCAATTGTATTTACTCTGATTTTATGGTTCAAGGGTTAGTCCCGCCTAGCATAGAGTGAGTGTATGTCCCCGTTCGCCATGATTTAGCTCGGGTATGGATCGTCCATTTCATATTCTGGTTGGGTCTAGGTGCGGGGGATGTGGTACCTTGCTCTCGGGTGCTACATGAAAGATGGGCTACCATCTCGTCCGGCATTTTTCCATGATTAACCGGGGATGTTATTAGGATTGGAGAATGAAAATTTGAGCTACTAAAGATTAGCTCAAGTATTTAAGTTGGGGACTAGAACTTAAGCATTTAAAGGCTAGCTGGAAAAACCAAGAAGGTCGAATACGAAATAAGGTGGACAACAAGCTAATTGGGTTAAGATAAAGTTCACACTAAAAATTAGAGCTTCGGACTATGGTGTTTAGAAAAGATAAGAGAAAAGATTATGTAATGAAGATCGGGTGGTTATTTAAGTATTGGATACATCGGGGATTTCAATGCCTGACACTATGGGTAGAGGAATCTCCAACAAGCAATCAAGTGTTCAAACGGATCACTACAATAGAAGATTCTCGAACATCCATGAATGGTATATCAAGCATCCATGGCATATACATACATGGAACTTTAGTTCGAATAATTTTATGATGCTAAGTACTTGGATCGCTTGCTGTGCTAACTGCTCATATATGCAGGATACTTGATTTATTTGATGTTTCTTAACCGTCCCTTGTGTAGTATATGTGCTTGTTCGTTTATTCTTTTTTCTTGGGTTGATTGTGTTGTTGTTGAGAGACGGCGTTCTCTCGTTGTTACTTGTGATGGACGGGGTTCTCTCCTTATTGCTAGAAAGACGGGGTTCTTTCATTGCCTGTTACCTGCTTAGACTTTCGAGTGCTTAGGTTTTGGTGAGTTAAGGGTCGTGACTTAACAGCGTTTGAAGACCCCTTGTTGCTTGAAGACCTTTTCCGAACTAATTCCTGACGGGGAGTTGCTAACCCGCATGGGATGACGGGTAAGTTTACGCAAAGTTCAGAAATCAAGGCAGTTGACCCGGGGACCAGGTCCTCTTAAGGGGGAGAGGTCGTAACGGCCCGACTTTTTGGCCGTACAGGTATGACATCACGGGTGGGTTAGATCGAGTGTCATGTGATTTTAATTATACTTTAATTGCAAAGTGATTATTTAATTTAATAATTTTGTGAACTAATTGCTATTATGTGACGTATATGACTTATATGATTTAATTAACTGTGCTATTTAAATTCGTTTCTAACGTGTTTACTTGCTAATTTAATGTTTTATTTTACTTATGTAAATATTTGATCTTATATGAAATCCTTGGACTCAATCAAACTTCAAATTGGACCCCAATTGATCATCTACCAAACCTTGGGGCATTAATCGAATCACATAAATTCCTAAAGGACCAAGTGAAATTTCCCCTCCATCTTTCCCTGTCTTACATGATGTGACCCCCTCTCTTTCTCCCCATTCTTCTTCTTTCATTTTCTCCAAGCAAACAAAGGCTCCCAACTTCTCCTCCCTCCACCATTTGATCGGTTCATCAAGTAATTAAGGAGACAAGAGATTTCTTCAAGTTTTGGTTCAAGAATTCAAGCCTCAACTGTAACACCCCGCACGTGAGGCGCTACATCCCCCGCACTATGACCCGACACGTGTACGAAATGGGGAGTCCACACACGCACCAAGTCATAGCGAACGGGTGACAAATGAAGAACGCACCCACTAGCTAGGCGGTACCTAACCCTGTACGAATGAAAAGATGCATAACATGATAGCGGAAGCAATGTGAAAAGCCAACTTTCCAAAAACTTTTCATACTTTAAACATACCACGCCTTAAGCATAAAATCAACTACACGGGTTCAACTAATCCAGCAAACCTGTCCTATCCTGTCCCGAACAATTACACAGCAAGACGGGTTCAACTAATCCGAGCACCTGTCCTAACCTGTCCCGAATTCCCATCAATCAAATCATACGTGCAACCTGCTCACAACATATCTTATGAAAAATTTACAAATTATAAATCAGAACAAAATACTTAACAAACTGAAATGTGCAGACATAAACTCAAAAGACACGACACACCGCCGCTTAGCACGAACTCCAACGCGAACTAAAAACTGAAACCTGCACACTAAAAACATAAACGGGGAGGGGTCAGTCCAAAGACTGAGCGAGGGGCTAACACACGTACACTACATACCTATACGGAGCACAGCACATAACCTATAGGGGAGTTTGTGAACCAGGTCGTGGTTTTTGCATTCTAAAACATTTCTCAAGTGATACTAGATATAGGGGAGTAAAAGAGTTAGGCCAAAGGCCAAAACAATCCAAATTTTATTAATTACAAATGCACTCCCGTTTCCCAAACAATTTCTTAACAAACCATCCTAACGGAAATCAAACACAAAGCAAACACTCAAACAAAAAGGGGAAATGTGCACAGGAGTAATACTCGTCGCTCCGAGGCTCCTTACCCATATCCCGATGATCATGCACAGGAGTAATACTCGTCGCTCCGAGGCTCCTTACCAACAATCACCGGGCCCCAAACAAAGCAGAGTCAAACCAACAAACTAGAGGGGAAATGTCCACAGGAGTAATACTCGTCGCCCCGAGGCTTCTTACCCATAATCACCGGGCCCTAAGCAAAGCAGAGTCAAACCAAAGTCAAATCATATTTCTAGTCATAACAAAGGCATTATCATAACATATTCCAAATTTTACCCTATTCATAGTCTTAGCATATTCAGATTCTAACATATTCAGATTTCAGCATATTCATAGCTCGCACATACGTACATATATAAAAGGGCTTATATTCGCATGCAAACATAACGGTCATATTTCATTAGGGTGTATCTATAACCTAACCTCACCTGGCACCAAACACAGCCGAAGACACAGCAGATGGTTCACCCCGGAACCTGCACGACTCACTTGTCACCACCCCGGGTGCACCTGAACCAACTGAACAGACAAAACAGACCACAAAGCTCAGACTCGGACAGACAACCACACAGGGACGCACGGTAAATGCAATCACACAAGCAGGATTCAAATTCATATTAATTTCAGGCAAAACAAAACATTAAGGCATGTCCATAAGCACAATTAATGCAATTAAGGGGACTCGAAAGGTAATGGAATTCACATATAACATTTCATACAAATTTACTCGTATTACAAAGCTAAACAAATCGTAATAGCAAGCTCTGAATTTTATATAAATCTCACAAGGCTACATATCAAATTCCAATCGTACTAAGTTCATATATTTCCTACGTGGCCTGCCCAAATCATATGTTACATAATGATTCAATTATCAAGGTTGAACTAATCAAATCAAACAAATTCATCCTGTTTCAAAATTACACAAACACCCCCTCTAATCTAATCAATTAGCATAAATTCAATAAATCGGGATTCAATTTACAAATTACAAAGTCCATACTTATCATATTTCATATCATACATGATTTCATACATATAGGAGTACATTTGGATCGACAATTCAAACATATAGCAATTAATTCGCATTTAAACAATTAGTTCAAATATATCCCAAATACACAAATAAATACCTAGAAAATAAACCGAGTGTCCGATTAACGAACGGAAAGCAACAACGGACTCACCATAACGAGACGGACATTCTGTCCGAAGCCCACCGGATCGCCGCCACCGGAGCCGACGGAACAGTGGCGGGCCGCCGCTCGGCCGCGCCGGAGCGTACCGGAAAAATCCCGAAAAAACACCCGTTCAAGGATTCCTCGTGCTCAATCCAATTCCTCGATCAATTTCTGCAAATCCCAAGCCAATCGCCTCCAATTTCAAAACCAAGAATACAAAAACCCTAGAATCTTCAACCTTCAATTAATTTCAAACCGGTGAACCAAAATGAGATCCGCAAGAGGCATCGGCTTACCCGTGACGAGCTTTACGAAAGCCCTAAGCTTTCTCGCCGGAAAAATCCCCGGAGGTGGCGCCGCAGTTGAGCCGCCGCTGCACCACCCCGATCCGCCGCCAATTGGCCGAATCAGAAGTCGTGTGATCAAAGGTCACTAGTTCTCGTCGTTCCGAACATCTTTCGTCAAGGGCCCGAGGCCAAAAGATGGCCGGAAAAGGCCCCCGTTGGCCGCCGAATATTCTGCCGCCACAAGCCTCCCCGGAACCACCACCTACGGCCAAAATTCGGTGAAAATGATACCGGAAATGGACTTAGGGGGTCGGAAAAGGGTAGGAAACACCTTGAACCGTCGGAATGGGTCGTCGAAAAGCGTCGAAAAGCGCCGCTACAATAAAGCGCCGCCGCCGCGCGAACTTCAGGCGGCGCCATCGCGGCCCGGATGGCCACGCCGCCAACGTTCCTCGCTGCGCCGGGACGTCCCCTCACCGGGACTGGGGCTCGTATCCCCGGAAAGCGGCCGGAAGCCACCGCGAAGTGGCGGCGAAGTGGCGGCTCCGCCATCCCCGCCTGTGCGTCTGAAATCCTGCGGTTTCTCCACCGTCGGTCGCCGGTTGGTCGAGTTCTTGGTACGGTTGTGACAGCATCGTCGAGCTCTCCGAAATGGACTATTCATTCGTCGAATTCCATCGAGAAACGGGTAAGTTTGAGTTTTGTGTGAAAATATACCTCGAGTGTGTGTGAATAGTGTCAGCATCGCGGGAGAGGGAGAGAGAACGCTGAGACTAAATTGTGGCACGCGAAACGAGGATCCGGGTATTATATCTCGGGTCCTCGTACACGAAAACGATCGGAAGAAGGGGTTAACGACGTCAGAATACGGCAAACTTAGAGTCTACGGACTCGTTTCGATGCCCCAAACGCGTTGAAGGGGTCAAAACGGTCAAAATCTCGTTCGAACGATAAATGACCGAAAACCCCCTAAAAAGAAAAAATTACAAAAAGGCCCCTAAACTCCTAAAGAGTTCAAACTAGGGCCAAGCAAAAAACAAAATCATCTAATTAAACACATAAAAAGGTTGAGATGAGGCGTACCTTATAAGTCGGACGATCGGGATATTACAAACTCCCCTCCTTCAAAAGGACCTGTCCTCAGGTCCTAAGGTCGGATCTTGAACGACGCTAAAACAAATTTCAGTTCAAGCTTCCGCTGCGCAACTCTGATCTAGGCGAACTGCGAACTCTGCAGGATACTTCTCTCTTAGTTGGCATCAACTCCCTTCATAGTGACTCGTTGTCACTGAAGTTCCACTGAGCGCCTGACCGTTGGTCACTTCAACTCATTTGATCCCCACTAGGCAACTGTACCCAAAGCTCGATACCGTCACGTCCTCGTTGCTTGCAAACGGTCGTCTGGCCAGAAGTAACGCAACCGCAACAAATAAGAGAGAGAATCGCATCTCTCGACACGCAAGCGAAGGAACCTCGTCCCTCGGCACATAAAAGAGAAAACCCCGTTTCTCAACACACAAAAGAGAGAGCCCCGTCTCTCAGGCACACAATTGAGAGAACCCTGTCTCTCAGCCTAAGTCTATCAGATTCCATATCTTCCAGACATTCTAGTTTGAGAAAATCCGGCATTTCTCAAACCCTAAATCCAAGGGAATCCAGCATCCCTCGAATACCTAAGTACAAGAGAATTCAGCATCTCTCGTGCACAGAACTCAGAAAGACTCCAGCATCTTTCTGTCACGTAATACTGAGAGAATCCAGCATCTCTCTAACACACAAGTAGGAAGAATCAACATCCCCCTAGCACATAAATAGAGAGAATCAAATCTCTCTCACTCAAGCACAAAAGAAGAATCAAAATTACATCAATCAACAAGTATCACAATTGATAGATATAACACATAACAACAAGAATTAATCAAATAAAGAATGCATGGATGCTCGTGCCATGAATGCTTAGTGTACCGTTCACCGTGGTATTTGAAATCTTGACCATTGTAACGCCCCGATTTTCATTTATTAATATTTTATGTCTAAAATAATTTTATAAACTATAATTTATAATATTTTCATGAAATTCATATTAAACTTATAATTTATTTCAAAACTTGAAAATGTTTATTTCGTGAATTAATTACCGAAAATGAGTTAATTGTCAACTTGGCCCTATATGTGCATTCTTTTAAATTTAGGGACCCAAGTGCATGAAACCTTTGAGGACTTAATTGATCACTTTTCAAACTTGATATCCTTAATTGCTTAACTTAAATAACTTGGAAGGTTTAATTGTAAATATTACATATTTTCCCAAATATCACATTATATGCTTCCTTGATCAATTATCAGCAACATTCACCAACATATCCATCTTTCTTGCTCTCGGTTCTTCATGTAGAAAGGGGGGAGAGGAGATTTCATCAAATCATCCAAGTATTCAAGAAACTCTAAGCTTTTAAGCTCCAAATCTTCCATCTTCATCTTCTTCATCCATTTCTTTCATGCAAGGTGGGTATATGCTTGGTTGTTTGATTCTTGTTCAAGTATGGTTTAGCTAGTGTTTGAGGATTATGTGCTAGATGAACTCTTTGATGTGCAAAGCATGATTGTATGAGCATTTCATGAATTAGAGTATGAAGTATAGCTTGAATTCTTGAATATTTAGCTTGAGTGATCAAGTTTGAGTATGAACTTGAAATCCTGATTCTTGATGATTTTCCCATGGTTAGGTGTTTTAAAGGAGTGTTATTACTTGTTGAATAAGTATGCATCATATTTCCAGAAGATCATGACTTGGTTGATTAAAAATGGAATTTTGGTTGCTTTGTTTGCATTTCCCGTAGCCATACTCTGTTTTTCCTCTGTTCTTCATATTTGCAGAATCAGGGAACGGCCGTTCCCAGCCTCAAGGCATTGTGGGAACGGGCGTTCCCACCTTTTCAAATGATTTAGGCGGCCGAGCATGGGAACGGCCCTTCCCAGTTTGGCCTTGTGCCGGAAGGGCCGTTCCCAGCTTCCGCGCATTTTAAAAGGGTAAATCGTTGGCGCGCTTTTGGGGGTAATGGGAACGACCGTTCCCATTTACAAAGGGAACCCGGAACGGCCGTTCCCACCTGAAATGCAGAACAAAATATTCTGCATAAAATTACATTTTTAGCCCCTCGATCCAACGACTTCTTTGACCCCGAATTGCTGTAATATGTGCTAATATGATGTGAAACAACATGTTATCATACCACATTGCATTTTCGTGGTCATCTCGATACATTTCTGCCGTTCGTCACTTTTTGGGCATTTTAGGTCATGTCTCATTTATAAGTGTCGTGTTTGCACAGGTCACGAGGGTAGGGACGAGGAGCAAGCCCAGTAGGCCGTGCCTACTTGTCCTTGTCGGTATAGGTGAGGTTTCATTGTTAGCTACATAGAACCCATATACCCCTTATGTGATACTTTGGCCAAAATAGTATTTACGGTTATATTTTCTATAAATCATTGATCATTTCAAGCCAGGTTCAAGTAAGCAAGCAAGCAAGCCAGTCAGGTATTGTTTCATGCATGTTTAGGCGAGTAGCATGACGGCTACGTTTGGGCCCGAGGGTAGTGACTAGAGCCAACCGAGAAAGCCAGGGCTGACGGGTAACTCTGGCGCTATCCTCACCACACTAGGGGTCACCCCTGAATCCACTAGGAGATTAGTGGAGGAAGGAGCTCCGGGCTTAGGGATTCATGTACCCTCTGCTCAATGAGATTGGATGTTGAGGCCTTGCAATCCCTTCATCAAACCGGAGGGAAAAGGAGACTGGGGACGAGTCCGGCACCACGGATGCGCCTCGGGTTATTGCATGATTGTCATTTCATGAATGTGTTATATGAATACACTATCGCACGATCGCACAATAAGTGAATTGCATGATCACCTATTGAATATTAAACAAGCAAGCATGTTCATGTACATTTGGAGTAAGGTTGGAGATCGCCCTCACTCGCCGGGGCCATGTATTGATTGATTGCATGAAACAATCCAGTAATTAATATTGGTAGTTGTAATCTCGGGCGAGTCTCTATTATTGTGAACGTATAATGTTTTAATTATAAAACCTTACCCGAGGTTATAACTTGCATGTGATTGCGCTAATATATATTTATGCCCCTCACTCAGTCTTCGGTAGACTGATACTTCACCTTTCAGGTACTTGAGAGTCGGTCGTGCTAGGCGGGAGTCTGGTCCAGTCTTGCATTGTCACGGGTTTAGCAGTGCACCATCATGTATATATATTTTACTACGTCTCATGTCATGTCTATTGTTATCACATTTGGAATACTTGATCATGTATAAGAGATGCTAAGGTATTGATAATTAGTTTGGTATCTATATGTATCTATCTGATAAATATGGTACCTATATGTATATATATGAATTAATGCTTCCGCTTTTAATTGTTATGTCGTGATTTTGTATTGTCTTGGGGTTTAGTCCCGCCTAGCTCGTCTTTTCTGTTCTTTGTCACCCGTTCGCTATAGGTTAGTTCATGTACGGATTGCCCATTTCGTATGTGGATCGGCCTATAGTGCGGGGGTGTGGTACCTCCACGTGTCCGGGGTGCTACATCTGAGGTGGTATCAGAGCCCGGTTGCAAAACCGAGGTTCTCGTGTCGTGTCGTGTCAAGTCTAGGTCGAACGGCATAGGATTAATTGTTGATTGAGAGTTTTGCATACTATTTGAATCTATTTGAATTCTTTGAATTAATTAGATTACTTGACAACTTGTGTTTTGCATTGATTTTTGATATTTCGTGCTAATTAATTGATTTGGAATTCTTTGCAATTATGTGCTTAATGTGTTTTATTTAAACATTTATACACTACTTATTGCATTTATATTAAATTTTCATCGCGAGCATTAATTATGTAACTATTATGTGACATGAGCATGCCTCACTTGCATGCATTTATTTCAATGAAAATTGTGAGTTACAGGTTGTAGAAAGAATATCAAACCACGGCCAGTTGCTCAATAATTTTGGGCTACTACAGGAGTTGAGAAGGGTGTACAGGTTGAGGCTAAAATCAGGGCGGGGAAGAAAGTCAATTAAGTTTTTCGCTCGAAGTACATGTTTGGGAATTATCTTTGGGTTTAACTCGATTGGATTCAAATTTCTAACACGACAGCCAGAAAGAATCGAACAATCAGTTATGGAAACCAACATGGTTGGGGGGTTCTACATTGGGTAAGACAGGATTATTTTCTGAGTCAAGATAAATTGTCGTATCGAGAGAATACATTGACAGGTAGGGAACGGTAAAGGAAAGTACTCAAGAGAAGCACAGTATTAATTAGAGGGAGAATAACCGGATTGCCATTAGCGAATGGTTTAAGGGTTGGAAGGAAAAAGGAATTTCGTAGATGTCTAACTGGGAGTATAATACTAGGGAAAAGAGGATTGTCGACCATGATGTGGTTGAATTGGAAGATATGGAGCAACGAGTAGAAGCATCTCAAATTTAAGAATTTTCAACTTGGATTATCAATTCACAGAAAGTGTTACCAAGGAATTTTAGGCTAAGGATCAAGTACGGAAAAAGTTTGAGGACAAGTTTATTAAGTTAGGATTCAAAGAATGAAATCCGAAATAAAAGAATTCATTAAGGGAAATTTGTACTACCAGAAATGATGCGCCTACCGGGCAAGGAAGTCTATTTCATTCGAGGATAAGGTGAAGGAGATTGGGACATTAATTATTCAAGATTCAAGGTGTAGTTAAATTGAGGCTTAGTTAATTGGGAAGTAAATCCAAGTAGGAGAAGAAGATCATTTCAATCAAGCTGGTAGATTTGGATTCATGAAAGGTAAAGAGCTTAGGACTCTATAATCGGGAGGAATGAGTTTATTTCCGGATTCAAATTGAAGGGTCGTGTAAGAGTGCGAATTGAGGAATTTGGAAGGAAATTATATGCTCAGAAGTAGGTAAGTAAGAGGAAGAGTTCTATAACCGATTCAAATTAGAAGAGTAGACTTGAAGGGTTTCAATCACGGTGGCAGCTTGGTGAATCGGGAGAATAACTGGAGACTTAAGGTTCGAGAGGGGTCAGGACATCAATTCTATAAGAGGAACAGAAGTTGAATCCAGGAGTTTTCGTTCGGGGATTATATAGTTACCCAAGTTAACGCAAGGACAATTTTGGGATTTCAATCAAGGAAGGGATAAAGGAAGCTCAGCACTCCAGTGAATATGAAATTGAAAGACAATCATGTTAAAGATTTCAGAAGTGGGCATTTCCAGATCCAAGCTGAATTATCATGTGGTGAGATTTCGTTAAAGAACATGAAGCAATGAATGAAGACAGTAAAGAAAGGCCACGAACTGCTAGGCAAAGAGTTGCTGGGAGGTTGTCAAACGATCAAGTATAGACCAGTGGAGGGAGAGTCGGTTAACTAATCGAACTCATAGTGAATAAACAAGGGAGTTTGGATCAAAGTGACAACCATGAAGAGGATTCGGGCACTGATTTTGGGGAGTGGCTATCAAAGGATAAGCTAGATGTTAACTCCGTGAGTATAAAAGACTTCGGGTTTCAGAAATCATAATACTGAGCCGTGGGAATGTTCAAGTGAAGGTTAGATAAATTTGAGGAATAGAAGACCGTGGGAAAACAAGAAATGATTACCAAGTTCAAGACAAGTTTAGGATTCAACAAACAAGGAATTTCATGTCGAGATAAATTTCTCCATTACTACGGTGACAGGTTCAATGCATACATAAGCACGTGCATCATACGCTACTTTAAATTTAAATTTCTTTACATATATGTGATTCCCTCGATTGAACTTAATTGCTCCACTGTGCTGAGTTATTACTTCTGAGTGTATTACGTGCATTGGCATATTAATTCAACATGCATGTTCAGTGTCTTGATTACAGGATGTCTCAAGGCCACCCTCCTCAGGAACAGGCACCTAGGGTTTCTTCACATTTATCCCTTCCGGCTCCGCCTCAGGAGTTTTTCGAGTCTTTGGTTCGTTTAGTAGACCAGAAGATAAAAGAGTATGTTTCCTCCGGGTCGCGGGACTTAGCAGCACAGTCGGGCCAAATTTCGATGGCATTTAAGGAATTTCAAAACCAACCATCCTCAAGACCCTTTGAAGGAAACAAGGATTCCACCGGATCTCAGCTCAAGAAAATCAAAAGAGTGTGGGAACTAACTCCGAGTGACTCCCTAGAAAAGGTCCGAGGCACCACCTCGTTGGAGGCAAGAAGATCTAATCCTCACCCCGGACAGGCTTCAGGTTCGAAGTCGGGACAGCTTTTTAGCAAAGGAAAGCGGCCTATCTCTTATCATACCCCGGCACCTCAGGAAAGGTCTCGCAAGAAAAAGAAGCAATCACTTGGATCGAGTTCGGGAACTTCATGTAACCCAGTTTCCACAACATCTTCTGGGAAACTTCTTTGCAGTTATTGTGGACATGATAACCACACTTATGATGGCTGTAGGAAACGGTTGGGATTATGTCTCTACCGTGGAAGTGACGAGCATCGCATCGACACTTGCTCAAGACTACGAGGTAAATCTCCCGGGGGTGGAAGACGACCAGTGCGAGCACGGGAAGGTACCAATTATATACATGATACAACCAACGGTGAACGGTACCCTTAACCATGCATACCACGTGCATTACTGATCTCATTGCTAGTGTATTTAATTTCTTGCGCATTGCAAACTAGTTAAATATGAGTGATAAGTATGTGATTAAATGGTTTAATTGTCTATGTGATATTTGTGAAAGTATTCTGATTCTAATTGTCTATGCAACATTCATGCCATTGTTTTCGCTATCTACTCCTTGAACTACTTCAGTGCTTGTGAGAGACGGGGCTCTCTCCTTTTCTGTGAGAGACGGGGCTCTCTCACTCCTTGCTGAGAAACGGGGTTTCTCACCTTCTTTGAAAGACGGGGTTCTTTCGTTCTTGTTCAAGAGACGGGGTTCTCTTATGAATTTTGCATCGTTTTAAAACTTGACAGTGGACCTGGGGACCAGGTCCTTTTAAGGGGGGGAGAGTTGTAACGCCCCGATTTTCATTTATTAATATTTTATGTCTAAAATAATTTTATAAACTATAATTTATAATATTTTCATGAAATTCATATTAAACTTATAATTTATCTCAAAACTTGAAAATGTTTATTTCGTGAATTAATTACCGAAAATGAGTTAATTGTCAACTTGGCCCTATATGTACATTCTTTTAAATTTAGGGACCCAAGTGCATGAAACCTTTGAGGACTTAATTGATCACTTTTCAAACTTGATATCCTTAATTGCTTAACTTAAATAACTTGGAAGGTTTAATTGTAAATATTACATATTTTCCCAAATATCACATTATATGCTTCCTTGATCAATTATCATCAACATTCACCAACATATCCATCTTTCTTGCTCTCGGTTCTTCATGTAGAAAGGGGGGGAGAGGAGATTTCATCAAATCATCCAAGTATTCAAGAAACTCTAAGCTTTTAAGCTCCAAATCTTCCATCTTCATCTTCTTCATCCATTTCTTTCATGCAAGGTGGGTATATGCTTGGTTGGTTGATTCTTGTTCAAGTATGGTTTAGCTAGGGTTTGAGGATTATGTGCTAGATGAACTCTTTGATGTGCAAAGCATGATTGTATGAGCATTTCATGAATTAGAGTATGAAGTATAGCTTGAATTCTTGAATATTTAGCTTGAGTGATCAAGTTTGAGTATGAACTTGAAATCCTGATTCTTGATGATTTTCCCATGGTTAGGTGTTTTAAAGGAGTGTTATTACTTGTTGAATAAGTATGCATCATATTTCCAGAAGATCATGACTTGGTTGATTAAAAATGGAATTTTGGTTGCTTTGTTTGCATTTCCCGTAGCCATACTCTGTTTTTCCTCTGTTCTTCATATTTGCAGAATCAGGGAACGGCCGTTCCCAGCCTCAAGGCATTGTGGGAACGGGCGTTCCCACCTTTTTAAATGATTTAGGCGGCCGAGCATGGGAACGGCCCTTCCCAGTTTGGCCTTGTGCCGGAAGGGTCGTTCCCAGCTTCCGCGCATTTTAAAAGGGGAAATCGTTGGCGCGCTTTTGGGGGTAATGGGAACGACCGTTCCCATTTACAAAGGGAACCCGGAACGGCCGTTCCCACCTGAAATGCAGAACAAAATATTCTGCATAAAATTACATTTTTAGCCCCTCGATCCAACGACTTCTTTGACCCCGAATTACTGTAATATGTGCTAATATGATGTGAAACAACATGTTATCATACCACATTGCATTTTCGTGGTCATCTCGATACATTTCCGCGGTTCGTCACTTTTTGGGCATTTTAGGTCATGTCTCATGTATAAGTGTCGTGTTTGCACAGGTCACGAGGGTAGGGACGAGGAGCAAGCCCAGTAGGCCGTGCCTACTTGTCCTTGTCGGTATAGGTGAGGTTTCATTGTTAATTACATAGAACCCGTATACCCCTTATGTGATACTTTGGCCAAAATAGTATTTACGGTTATATTTTCTATAAATCATTGATCATTTCAAGCCAGGTTCAAGTAAGCAAGCAAGCAAGCCAGTCAGGTATTGTTTCATGCATGTTTAGGCGAGTAGCATGACGGTTACGTTTGGGCCCGAGGGTAGTGACTAGAGCCAACCGGGAAAGCCAGGGCTGACGGGTAACTCTGGCGCTATCCTCACCACACTAGGGGTCACCCCTGAATCCACTAGGAGATTAGTGGAGGAAGGAGCTCCGGGCTTAGGGATTCATGTACCCTCTGCTCAATGAGATTGGATGTTGGGGCCTTGCAATCCCTTCATCAAACCGGAGGGAAAAGGAGACTGGGGACGAGTCCGGCACCACGGATGCGCCTCGGGTTATTGCATGATTGTCATTTCATGAATGTGTTATATGAATACACTATCGCACGATCGCACAATAAGTGAATTGCATGATCACCTATTGAATATTAAACAAGCAAGCATGTTCATGTACATTTGGAGTAATGTTGGAGATCGCCCTCACTCGCCGGGGCCATGTATTGATTGATTGCATGAAACAATCCAGTAATTAATATTGGTAGTTGTAATCTCGGGCGAGTCTCTATTATTGTGAACGTATAATGTTTTAATTATAAAACCTTACCCGAGGTTATAACTTGCATGTGATTGCGCTAATATATATTTATGCCCCTCACTCAGTCTTCGGTAGACTGATACTTCACCTTTCAGGTACTTGAGAGTCGGTCGTGCTAGGCGGGAGTCTGGTCCAGTCTTGCATCGTCACGGGTTTAGCAGTGCACCATCATGTATATATATTTTACTACGTCTCATGTCATGTCTATTGTTATCACATTTGGAATACTTGATCATGTATAAGAGATGCTAAGGTATTGATAATTAGTTTGGTATCTATATGTATCTATCTGATAAATATGGTACCTATATGTATATATATGAATTAATGCTTCTGCTTTTAATTGTTATGTCGTGATTTTGTATTGTCTTGGGGTTTAGTCCCGCCTCGCTCGTCTTTTCTGTTCTTTGTCACCCGTTCGCTATAGGTTAGTTCATGTACGGATTGCCCATTTCGTATGTGGATCGGCCTATAGTGCGGGGGTGTGGTACCTCCACGTGTCCGGGGTGCTACAACCATAATATTACAGTGATGTCATAGAAGTTATTTAAGTTGTTGCTGAAGCAGCCAGGTAAGTAAAACACTAAAGTTGGTGCATGAGGGTTAGATGTGCAAATGAAATGCGGCACTTAAGTCATGTAAGTACAACAATTAAATGTAATTGCAAGTACATGATAAAGTGTTAATCATAATTGTTGCACACACATAGTCACATAACTCGATACAATTCAAACTGAGGAAACATAATTACAGGCCAAATAGATGCAATGCGCACATATTCCTATGCCGTACGACCTAGACTGTCACGACAAGACTCCAGAGTACCGGTTCTGAACCTAGTAGCTCTGATACCACTTATAGATGTAACACCCCGCACGTGAGGCGCCACATCCCCCGCACTATGACCCGGCACGTGTACGAAATGGAGAGTCCGCACACGCACCAAGTCATAGCGAACGGGTGACAAACGAAGAACGCACCCACTAGCTAGGCGGTACCTAACCCTGTACGAATGAAAAGATGCATAACATGATAGCGGAAGCAATGCGAAAAGCCAACTTTCCAAAAATTTTTCATACTTTAAACATACCACGCATTAAGCATAAAATCAACTACACGGGTTCAACTAATCCAACAAACCTGTCCTATCCTGTTCCGAACAATTACATAGCAAGACGGGTTCAACTTGTAACGGCCCGACTTTTCGGACGTAAAGGTTCGACGTATGTGTTTACCAATTTGCGCGAATTAATTGTTTTTACGTGTTTTATATTTAATTTTATTATAAATTATTATTATTTTATTTTATTATATTTTAATTTAATTTAATAGTATTTTAAAAATATTTCGTATTATAAGTATATATATATATATATATATATATATATATATCTTTAATTATTACTAATTTAATGATTAATGTTAATTATGTTGTTAATTAAGTGTTATGCTAATTAATCCTGCTTAACCAAATTAATTAATTTATTCAAATATATACGTTGACTTTGATTTATTTTATTTAATATTAGAATTAATTCATTTGATTTAAATTGTTATGCATGGAATTTTATGAAATGTGTATTGTTGTTTATTTTGTGCATCGTTCTTATATGAAATGATATCGAAATGTCGTGAAATTGTAGTATGTTGTAAATATATGTGTTATGAACATGCCTATATGCTCGGTTTGTGTTTTCAAATTCATTTGATATGTTAACGAATTTAATTTGTTTTGTGGAACCAAATCGGGGGGCTAACGAGCACTTAGCGTACCCTTGGTATTTAATATCTTGAGCTCGGGAACTCGGATTCGAGTTCCGTCAACTCCGCTGAACTCGTAACGAAAATTCGAGTTTACTAAACTTAGCCTTATATTTTTCCAAAGTCATTTGAACCTCCGAAATCCAACCGAAAAACGAAACGGCATCAAAATGACCATCTTTCACTATATTGGTCATATCTTACTAAAACTTTAACCAAATTAACCATGGTTTGATTCTATTGAACCCTAACTCAACCACCTAACCTGATATATCATGCCCTAACCAAACCAACCCTCACACAATCCCCAAATATCAGCCGAAGTCACTGGAATTACAGTCAGTCCCGTAACCTAGCATTCCTTAGAGATTTTGGAGCTCAAATCTCATCCAATCTTCATCCAATCAACAAGGTAAGCTTAGGGTTGTAATATATGTTCATTACTGATCATTTTCATCCTTTCATTCCCAAATTTGAGCATGGTTTCATGAGGTTGGGCTGATTTCGAAATAAGTGGTTTTGAGCAAAATTTGATGATCTTATTCAATTCTTAATGGTTTTGATTGATTCCAAGCTTGAGAATGATTATTTTGACATCCTCATCTCATTTATGATCATTAATTTCATGGTGGTTGATGTATTAATGAGATATCATTTATGGCACTTTGGGAGATTTTCATGAAATGTCTCGTGTGGCAGCTTTTCTTGGTTGAGCTCTTTTGGAACTGAATTATATGTTGAATTTGTGTTGCTTGGCTGAGTATTTGATGGGCTAAATGACCTGAACTGATTAGGATTAATTGAGAGCAGTCAGACCCTGTTTTTCGCAGATTGGTTGCCCTTTTTTTCAAACTGGTTTTTGCTGTCACAACTGCGGTGCTTCCTCCTTGCTTTTGCTGTTAGTTTCATGGTTTTGTGGGATTAGTTTTAGCTGAGTTTTTTGCTACATTTCATGCCTGGTTTTGCTGTCTTTCTTGCTTGCACATCGCCTTAGCTGCTGCTGCGTTTTTCCTGTCAAAACAGGGGAGTTTATGCTGTGTCGTTGAGCTGCTACTTGCGAGACACTGGTGTGTCATTTTCCTTCTTTCCAGCGTGAACGGGGGTGCATTTTTTGGCCTGAAATTTCTGTACCGAGACACGGGGGTGTCTCGGTTTGTGCTTTGGTGTTGACACGGGGGTGTCACCTTATTTATTCCAAACTTAAACCTACGTTTGCATGTATGTGTGTGTTTGTTTTTATTCCTTCATTTAAACTGCTGCTGCTGTTCCTAATTATGCAGAGTGTGTGTGTCTGTACATATATATATAGGTTGTTGTGTGTGCATGCATGGCTGGGTGTGTGTGTCTGTGCGTGCGTAGCTATATATATATATATAAAAATGTGTATATAAACCTAGATAATTTGCATGCATGACTTTATAGTATTAATTGCATGCATATTGTTTTTTTTCATGCATGGATGCACGTTGCATGTATATATATATATGAATACATTTTTATATATATTATATATATATATATATATATATATATATATATATATATTAAATATTAAATATTATTTGATTTAATTGTTACCTATTTCATGTTTGATTTAATTTCCAATTTTTAATTGAATGTATTTAATTGTTATTTCTCATTTGAAATATGAATTTATGAATTTATGAATTTGAATGAAATGTATGAACGAATGGTTTGGTTATGTGCTTCAAATTCCTTAATAGTGCACATGAACATTTCCATGATATAATGTGATCTTTTATGCATTCATGTTATATTCACTTCATTGTCGAGCTTCAAATATGGTCATTTTGAGTCTCATACCTTTTCTTTTGCACAGGTTCAGGTTTGGTCGGAGATGAGGGCGAGCATTGAGACGCTTGTGCCTTTCCTTTGCTTTGAAAAGGTGGGTTTTTCTTCTACTAGTTAAAACAACCCTATATATCCCTTATGTGCAAGATTTAAGCCAAACTAGTATATTATATAAAATCGAGTCATCTCGTGTAAATGATTTCAAACGTATGACC
This sequence comes from Lantana camara, assembly GCA_037501455.1. Taxonomy (NCBI): domain Eukaryota; kingdom Viridiplantae; phylum Streptophyta; class Magnoliopsida; order Lamiales; family Verbenaceae; genus Lantana; species Lantana camara. Next base: position 79,208,760 of record CM074861.1, on the reverse strand, counting down.
CCTTTTATTTATGAAACCCTACCTTATGTTTTTGGCGAGACATGATTATGATTGTACGGGCCCCGGGACTTAGTACATGTGGCTAACCGAGGAAGCAAGGGCTGACGGGGATCCCATGTACTAGTCCCAACCAAGCTACGGTGAAACGGACCCCGTCAAGGAGTTTTGGATGAGGAAACGCTAACCGGGCTTTGAGAACTCATGAACCTCATAGCCACATTGATATGATTAGGTGGTCGGGGCCTTGCAAACCCGTCCACCAGCCGTAGGAAGAAGGTGTATATGAATGATTATGATCATGATATGTATGAGCACAAAAGATATGTATGATAATGATTGAATAATTGATTATGATTACACGAGGTGTAGGTTGGAGATTGTGCACGCCCACTCGCCGGGCCATTAACCCTTATGAATAATTATGAATGAATATGAACGTCGTAATCCCCGTTGATGTTGTCTTTTGTTTTAACCACTTGGGAAATTCTTATCAAACTTCACACGGGATTAGGGCTTGCATATATGTGCTTAATTTCTGCAATATTATATCTTATGCCCCGTTTGATACCCACCAGTCTCTTTTAGACCGAACCCGATTTGTATTCAGTTGTTTGGTGTAGGTATAGGAGTGCTAGGCGGGAATACTAGTCGTCTAGGTCTTGCATTTATGTTTAGCACTTCTTTTCAGCATTTCATACCCTCATTCACTTATTGCTACTTTGTATATGAACATAGCATGGAGCGTTATGATTTTGAAGGTCGTGTGTGCCGTTGAATACTTGAATGATTTTGTGTATCCATTTTGGAGCTTGGTGGCTCATTGTATATATATACATGTTAATTTTGCTTCCGCATTTCATTATAACTCTGATTTTATATTGTCTTGATCTTAAATGGTTCAAGGGTTAGTCCCGCCTAGCATAGCGTGTGTGTTGTGTCCCCGTTCGTCGTGGATTTGGCACATGTATGGACTTCCATTTCATATACGGGTCAGGTCTCGGTGCGGGGGATGTGGTACCTTACGCTCGGGTACTACATCCCTATGTGGTATCAGAGCTTAGGGTTGCAAAACCCGGGCTCTAGTGTCGTGTTGAGTCGGTTAAGTCGTTCGGCTTTAGGAACAACTTGTCAGTGTGTTGCATATGCATTGTTTACGTGCTTGTGTCCTTTAAATTTTGAATTTTGATCGAATTAATTGCACTTGCATGCATGGACTAAAAATAGCATGCATTTCAGTGTTTGTTGGATAGGATGCCTCCACGTCGACACCGTGAGAGATCTCCAGTACACCGCCGTCATCATGACCGATCCCCTACGCCTCAACCACAACCACAAGTGCCTCCAATGGATATGGGGAACTTCATGGAAGCAGTTTTTAATTATGTCGAGCATAGGAGGGCTCAAGCTCCCCCACCACAACAAGCAGAACAACAAGCTCCCCCACCAAACCATAATAATAGAGATCCTCGTGGGGTGTTTCTAAGCTACAATCCCCCTCAGTTTTCCGGTTCTATTGATGATGCAGTTTCAGAGGGTTGGTTGGTTCGATTGGAGAGGATTTTTGGAGTCCGACAGTTTACTACACAAGAGAAGGCTCAATTTGCCATATTTCAGTTAGATGCTGATGCTTATGAGTGGTGGGAAAGAACAAGGGAGAAACTCGAAGTGGATGGAGAGAAAATTACTTGGGAAGTTTTCAAGAGAGAATTCCAAGAGTGTTTTGTACCGGAGGTGGTAAGAGAAAGGAAGGAACAAGAATTCATAGATTTGAAGCAGGGTGCCCGTTCGGTGACTCAATATCTCGCAGTGTTTAACAGGCTTGGAAAAAATGCTCCTCATGTCACCCGGGATGAGAAGAGAAAATCAAGAAAATTTATTGCGGGATTAAGACAAATTTTGAGACATGGCCAGGCGGGTCACAACTTTGTCTCCTTCGCGGATACGGTGCAAAGGGTATTGGAACAAGAAGAAGAATTTAAGAAGAAGGATCCGATTTTTAGAGCTCCAATGGGAAGAGGTTCCGGATCGAATTCGGGAAAGAGGCCGATAATTGAAGCTACTCCCCCTCCTAAAGGTCCGTTTAAGAAGCCAAGAATGGGAGGACCAACTCCGCCGATTCTAAAAGCTTTGCCTGCACCAACGAGAGATCGACAAGGTCCGAGTGAGGCGAGATTGGCTCAATTTCCTTGTACACATTGTCGAGTACCAACTCACAATTTCTATAATTGTGGGAGGAGATTGAATTTGTGTCTTATATGTGGGAAAGGTGACCATATGGCGGATTCCAGTCCTGACAAGGACCCCGAATTTCAAAGACGAGTTCAAAGGCCAATGATCCAGGCTCGTGCTTATGCCCTCGAGGGTGAGGAGCAAGATGCAGAGATTGTTCTTACAGCTGTAGTGGAAGGTACACTATGCATACATAACATGAACATTCATGCACTCTTTGATCCGGGTGCCACACATTCCTTTATTTCTTGTGATTTATTTGCCACTCTGTGCTAGCCTGTTATTTGTTTATCTTCTTGTAATTTGGTGAGTTCGCCACTTGGTGGGAGTCTTCAGACAGATCAGTTGGTTCGGGAGTGTTCAGTTCTGATTGAAGGGAAAGAATATCTGGCTGATTTAATTGTTATGCCTATGAAGAGGTATGGAATTATTTTGGGTATGGACTAGTTGTCTAGGCATCGGGCCAATATTGATTGGTTTGCGAAGAAGGTGATTTTGGGTAATGAATTGGTGATTAGTAGTGGCTCAAGATCGGTGCCTCTCATGTCTTATATGGAAGCTCACAAGTTGATGAGAGAAGGAGTAACGGGATTTATTGATTATCTTCTTAATAGGCCGAAAGATCAAGTCAAGTTGGAGGATACCGCGGTTGTTAAGGATTTTTCTGATGTGTTCCCGGAGAATTTGAGTTCTTTACCACCAGACCGTGAGATCGAATTTGTTATCGACTTATATCCGAGATCCACACCGTATTCTAAGACTCTGTATCGGATGGCACCGGCTGAATTGAAGGAATTAAAAATTCAATTAGAGGAATTGCTCAAAGTTGGATATATACGGCCAAGTTTGTCACCTTGGGGTGCTCCGGTTCTCTTCGTTAAGAAAAAGGATGGAACCTTAAGAATGTGTATAGATTACCGGGAGCTTAATCGGATGACTGTAAAGAACAAGTATCCTTTGCCCCATATTGACGATTTATTCAACATGTTACAAGGTTCGCGGGTATACTCAAAATTGGATTTGAGACAAGGATACTATCAGTTGAAGATCCGGGAAGAGGCCATTCCGAAGACGGGATTTAACACCCGGTATGGATACTATGAGTTCGTAGTGATGCCTTTTGGATTGACTAATGCTCCGGCTGCTTTTATGGATGTGATGCATCGAATTTTCCGGCCCTATTTGGATAAGTTTGTGGTAATATTCATCGATGACATCTTGGTTTATTCGAGAACTCCGGAGGATCATGCCAGGCACCTCAGAATTGTGTTGGACACCTTAAGAGAACATCGGTTATATGCTAAGTTTAGCAAATGCGAGTTCTGGATTGACCGGGTAGCATTGGCTAATCCGAGCACCTGTCCTAACCTGTCCCGAATTCCCATCAATCAAATCATACGTGCAACCTGCTCACAACATATCTTATGCAAAATTTACAAATTATAAATTAGAACAAAATACTTATCAAACTGAAACGTGCAGACACGGACTCAAAAGACATGACACACCGCCGCCTAGCACGAACTCCAACGCAAACTAAAAACCTAAACCTGCACACTAAAAACATAAACGGGGAGGGGTCAGTCCAAAGACTGAGCGAGGGGCTAACACACGCACACTACATACGTATACGGAGCACAGCACATAACATATAGGGGAGTTCGTGAACCAGGTCGTGGTTTTTGCATTCTAAAACATTTCTCACGTGATACTAGATATAGGGGAGTAAAAGAGTTAGGCCAAAGGCCAAAACAATCCAAATTTTATTAATTAGAAATCCACTCACGTTTCCCGAACAATTTCTTAACAAACCAGCCTCACGGAAATGAAACACACAAAGCAAAGGTTCAAACAAAAAGGGGAAATGTTCACAGGAGTAATACTCGTCGCTCCGAGGCTCCTTACCCACATCCCGATGATCATGCACCGGAGTAATACTCGTCGCTCCGAGGCTCCTTACCCACAATCACCGGGCCCAAAACCAAGCAGAGTCAAACCAACAAACCAGATGGAAATGTGCATAGGAGTAATACTCGTCGCTCTGAGGCTCCTTACCCACATCCCAATGATCATGCATAGGAGTAATACTCGTCGCCCCGGGGCTCCTTACCCATAATCACCGGGCCCCAAGCAAAGCAGAGTCAAACCAAAGTCAAATCATATTTCCAGTCATAACACAGGCATAATCATAGCATATTCCTAATTTTAGCCTAATCATAGTCTTAGCATATTCAGATTCTAACATATTCAGATTTCAGCATATTCATAGCTCGCACATACGTACATATATAAAAGGGTTTATATTCGAATGCAAACATAACGGTCATGTTTCATTACGGTGTATCTATAACCTAACCTCACCTGGCACCAAACACAGCCGAAGACACAACAGATGGTTCACCCCGGAACCTGCACAACTCACTTATCACCACCCGGGCGCACCTGAACCAACTGAACACACAAAACAGACCACAAGGCTCAGACTCAAATAGACAACCACACAGGGACGCACGACAAATGCAATCACATAAGCAGGATTCAAATTCATATTAATTTCAAGCAAAACAAAACATTAAGGCATGTCCATAAGCACAATTAATGCAATTAAGGGGACTCGAAAGACAATGGAATTCACATATAACATTTTATACAAATTTGCACGTATTACAAAGCTAAACAAATCGTAATAGCAAGCTCCGAATTTTATATAAATCTCACAAGGCTACATATCAAATTCCAATCGTACTAAGTTCATATATTTCCTACGTGGCCTGCCCAAATCATATGTTACATAATGGATTCAATTATCAAGGTTGAACTAATCAAATCAAACAAATTCATCCTGTTTCAAAATTACACAAACACCCCCTCTAATCTAATCAATTAGCATAAATTCAATAAATCGGGATTCAATTTACAAATTAAAAAGTCCATACTTATCATATTTCATATCATACATGATTTCATACACATAGGAGTACATTTTGATCGACAATTCAAACATATAGCAATTAATTTGCATTTAAACAATTAGTTCAAATATATCCCAAATACATAAATAAAAATGTATAAAATAAACCGAGTGTCCGATTAAAGAACGGAAAGCGGCAACGGACTCACCATAACGAGACGGACATTCTGTCCTATGCCCGCCGGATCGCCGCCACCGGAGCCGCCGGAATAGTGGCGGGCCGCCGCTCAGCATCTGCCGGAGCGTGCTGGAAAAATCCCGAAAAAACACCCGTTCAAGGATTCCTCGTGCTCAATCCAATTCCTCGATTAATTTCTACAAATCCCAAGCCAATCGCCTCCAATTTCAAAACCAAGAATGCAAAAACCCTAGAATCTTCAAACATCAATTACTTTCAAACCGGTGAACCAAAATGAGATCCGAAAGAGGCATCGGCTTACCCGTGACGAGCTTTACTAAAACCCTAAGCTTTCTCGCCGGAAAAATCCCCGGAGGTGGCGCCGCCGTTGAGCCGCCGCTGCACCACCGCGATCCGCTGCTCATTGACCGAATCAGAAGTCATGTGATCAAAGGCTACTAGTTCTTGTTGTTTCGAACAACTTTCGTGAAGGGCCCGAGGCCAAAAGATGGCCGGAAAACGTCCCCGTTGATCGCCGAATATTCTGCCGCCGTAAACCTCCCAGGAACCACCACCTACGGCCAAAATTCGGTGAAAATGATGCCGGAAATGGACTCAGGGGGTCGGAAAAGGGTAGGAAACACCTTGAACCGTCCGAATGGGTCGCCGGAAAATGGCGAAAAGCGCTGCTACAGTAACGCGCTGTAGCACCCGGAACGCTAGGCACCACATCCCCCGCACTATAGCCCCAATCCACATATGAAATGGTCAATCCATACATGAATCAAAGCTATAGCGAACGGGAGACAATAAAATGACTCAAGGCTAGGCGGGTACCCTCAATTTAAAACCAACCAACAATCAAGTTAGAGTATTAAAAAGCGGAAGCAATAACATTCATTCGATACGTATAGGTACCATATTTATTTATTTACTTATAGGTACCAACATTCACCCTATCAATACAATTTCATCTCCCGACAAAATAGATAACAAGGCAATATACAAAGTATCCCAAATAGCTATACATAACAAAATGTGGGAATGAAGTGTGCTAGACCCAAATTTAAAGACCACGAGATTCTAAATTCCCACCTAGCACGCCCTGCAAAACACTGAAAAGTTGAGGTTTCAGTCCAAAACAGACTGAGCGAGGGGTATAAATAAATATAAGCGCACCAACATGCAAGTCATAGCCTCGGGTAATATTTTCGGAAAATAATACAATCTCAATAGGATAAAAGAGTTACTATCGCCCGAGATTACAACTATTTCAATTTCAATTTAATCAATTCAATACGATCAATTCGTGGCCGCGGCAGTTCTCCAACCTTACACCGACTGTGTACAATCAATCAATCAATCAATTATTAGGTGATTAGGTGATCAAGCAATTCATTACTGTGCGCAATTAGCAGTTTCAATAACGCCTTCTTCCTCCGGGTGATGGTGGGATTGCAAAGCCCTGCCATCCAATCAATCTGGGCAGAGGGTACATGAATCCCTAAGCCCGGAACTCCTTCCTCCCCTAATCTCCTAGAGGGTTCAGGGTTCATCCCAATTTGGTGAGGATAGCTCTCGAGTTACCCGTCAGCCCGTGCTTTCCCGGTTGGCTCGAGTCACTACCCTCGGGCCCACAGTGCAATACAATACTCGCCAAATCAATCAATCAATCAATCAATCCTTTCAATAGTTCGATAAAACATTTGAAAACCAATCTCTTTTAAAAACTATAAGTTATATAGTTAGGTTTTGGCTTAAAATTCACATAGGGTTGTACGGGTCCTATGTATCTAAAATTAAGCCTCACCTGAACGACCCAAAAATATCCAAGGAAACAGCTCACGGGGCCTGCTCCTCGTCACCAGGAAGCTGGTCTGTGCAAGAAAGACAATTGTCCGTGAAACACGACTCAAAATGTACCAAATATGACGAACGGCGAAAATGCAATGAGAGGACGGGAAAAATACAATGTACCATAAAAATATTGTGTTTCAACATGTAATCAGTCATATAATAGCAATTAGGGGTCAAAGAAGCCGTCGGAACGAGGTGCGAAAATTGCAATTTTATGCAATGAATTTTTGCACTTTCTGGACCATGGGAACGGCCCTTCCCATTTTCACTGGAAAGGGCCGTTCCCATGGCTACAGAAAACGCGCCAGCGTTTTCAAAAAAGGGAAAACATTTTAGCTGGGAACGGCCCTTCCGGCTCAAAGGCCAAAATGGGAACGGCCGTTCCCAGTCTCGCTGGCCAACTATCTCAGCATCATAGGAACGGCCATTCCAGTTTTGAACTGGGGTTGGGAAGGGCTGTTCCCAGAATACGAGAGCAGCTGAATATGCAGAACAGAACAGAGCAACACGAAGCAACAACAAACAATCACCAAAAATGGATCAAACTCAAGATGTAATGCACATATTTGATGCAATAAACATACTAGCTAATAAACAATCGATAACAATTCATTTAAACACCCATTTCAATGCTAGATCATCAACAATCAATCATTTGAAACCCATATACTCAATCATGCTTCAAGTCCACAAAACTCAAGATAATTGCTTCCAACTTAAGCTCAAAGTTCACAAATAAGTTTCCAACATCCAATACACAAATTAACCAAACCATTGCAAAGCCCTATATCTCATATATTTTCAATAAAATCATTCAATCTCAATAATTACCTCAAATGACAGAAATGAGAGACAAGATGAAGAAGTGATGATGATGATGCTCCAAATATCACAAATCCCACAAAATTTGATGCTTGCAAGAAGAAATCTCCCTCCTATCTTGGTAGGGTTTGGATCGGTTAAAGAAGGAAAGAAATGGAGCAAAGATGATATGTGTGTATGAAGAAAGAAATGAAATGGTACGTGATGCTGCTAATGAAGGGGAAGAAAAATGGCCAATTTGCAATTAAATCCTTCTATTAATTAAGTTATGCAATTAGGTCCAAATCCCATATTAAATGATCAATGTGGTCCAATGCAATTAGATCCCATATTCATGAAAATGAGCAATTAAGACCATAAAACAAATAAATCACATTCGGGAAAATAATTCACATTGCATTCACGTTCAATAAATCCGAAAAATATGATATGATATGAATTTTCAATAAAATATCAAGAATATAATTTTATAAAATTATGTTATGTTATGGAAAATTAGAGTAATGAACAATTAATAATTAAAATCTAACTCTCAAACGCACACGTGTCGATCATACCTGAAATGCCGAAAGCTGGGGCGTTACACGCGCCGCCGCCACGTGAACTTCAGGCGGCGCGTTCGGCGCCGTCGCGGCCCGGATGGCCGTGCCGCCAACGTCCCTCGCTGCACCGGGACATCCCCTCACAGGGACTGGGGCGCATGTGGCCGAAAAGCGGTCGGAAGCCGCCGCGAACGGGTGGCGAAGTGGCGGCTCCGCCACCCCCGCCTGCGCGTCTGTAATCCTGCGGTTTCTTGGTACGGTTGTGACCACGTCGTTGAGCTCTCCGAAATGGACTATTCATTCATCGAATTCCGTCGAGAAACGGGCAAGTTTGAGTTGTGTGTGAAAATACACCTCGAGTGTGTGTGAATAGTGTCAACATCGCGGGAGAGGGAGAGAGAACGCTGGGACTGAATTATGGCACGCAAAACGAGGATCCGGGTATTATATCTCGGGTCCTCGTACATGAAAACGGTCGGAAGAAGGGGTTAACGACATCATAATAGGGCAAACTTAGAGTCTACGAACTCGTTTCGATGCCCCGAACGCGTTGAAGCGGTCAAAATGGTCAAAATCTCGTTCAAAAGATAAATAACCGAAAAACCCCTAAAAAGAGAAAATTACAAAAAGTCCCCTAAACTCCTAAAGAGTTCAAACTAGGGCCAAGCAAAACACAAAATCATCTAATTAAACACATAAAAAGGTTGAGATGAGGCGTACCTTATAAGTCGGACGATCGGGATGTTACATCAACCATTCATTCCTCATCTCCTCTTGCTTATCCAAGGTATATGTGTATATATATATATATATATATATATATATATGTTGGGTGATAACTAGGGTTCTATGATTCTTACTTTATATACTTGAATTTTGTTGTGTATGAGCTTGAATATATGATAACCTTTGAATTATATACTTGGATCTTGAATTTTGATGCAAGAATGTGTATATATATGTGTGTATATAAATGTGTATATATGTTGTATTTGGTTATTGTTGTATGATTTTGGGTTAATTGGGAGTTCCATTGGCATTCCCGAGCCATTTTTCCACCTCTTGTTGGGATAAATGCCCTGAAAATCCAATTATATTGTAAATATTTTGGATTAATAAAACTGAAATTATCGCAAGTTATGAATATTTTACAAATTTAATAATTAATGACGTGAGACGATATTTTTATATGAAATGTGTTTCATAGGAAAAGACTTTGAATACCAGAAATCATGTGTCATTAAAGTTGTAATTGGTATGATAAGAAAATGTTCTTATCGAGACTATAATGTGTTATATAAGATGATTAGTCTTTCGTCATAGGGAGATGGTGTTTCCGATTATGACACATTGATGATTTTTAATGAGATTGGAAACATCGAACTGGACCACTGAGATTGTTCATTTTATACTGCTATCTAAAATGAATAAAATCTCGGAAGCATTAGAGTCTTAATCCTGGTAGTGTTTCTACTTTAGGCATGTAGTGTTAATCTCTGTGATGTACTCAGAAGTGAGGTCTCGGTAACGGGTGGCCAAAATACTTTGTACGTTCGGTGGTTGCATGAAATGAGCTCGAGAGAATTATTGATCAAGGAATCTGTAGCCTTGCTGGAAGGTTTAAAGATATCCCTGAAATAGATTTGCAAAAAGTTGAAATAAAACTTTGGCCAAAGTACTTCGTGTGTTCGTCACCTAGTGTGTGGACTCGGGTTCAACTAATCATATTTCCAATTCGTTGCAGGGGTTCAAGCTAACCAGAAAGCTTGAAGATGGCGAGATGCAGCTACTGCTCGGGGATAATACAAGTATATCTGTATTAGCAATAGGGACTGTAAATATGTATTTTGGTGATATGGTTTTGGTACTAAAAGACATTCTGTATATACCGCGTGTTCGCAGAAATCTGGTTTCTGTGAGTTGTTTAATAAATAATGGTTTCAATGTTTGTTTTGAACAAAATTTTACCATTAAGCAAAACAAAAGGTTTATTTGCTCTGGCACGGTAAAAGATGGTCTTTTCTTGTTATACCCCGATAAAAACCCTAATTCCGAACTTAACACTACTACGCTTGACTTACCATCCAAAAGAAAAAGTCTTATGCCTAATGAGGCATACAAGTGGCATTTACGTCTTGGTCATATTAATCCAAAAAGGATCCAAAGACTAATTTTAGACGAATTGTTGAGTCCCTTGGACTTAACAGAACTACCAGTCTGTGAATCCTGCTTGGAAGGAAAGATGACCAAGAGATCTTTTAAATCTAAAGGTAATCGAGCCACAGAATTGCTTGAGTTAATTCGTACGGATGTGTGTGGTCCTATGAGTATTCAAGCAAGAGAAGGTTTTGAGTATTTCATCACTTTTACGGATGATTACTCCAGATATGGATACGTTTATTTGATGAGATATAAGTCTGAATCTTTTGAAAAGTTCAAAGAATTCAAGACTGAAGTTGAAAATCAAACTGGAAAACGTATCAAGGCACTTCGATCAGATCGTGGTGGTGAGTATCTATCTACAGAGTTTCTAGAATTTCTCACTACAAACGGGATTAGATCTCAATTATCTGCACCGGGTACACCCCAACAGAACAGTGTTGCAGAACGGTGTTGCAGAAAGGAGAAATAGAACTTTAATGGAAATGGTAAGATCTATGATGAGTCTCTGATAAGTTGGAATTAAGAACAGAGGTTTGCTTGTTCATAGGTTATCCTAAAGGAACAAGAGGTGGTACATTTTACGATCCGAGCAATCACAAGGTGTTTGTGAGCACTAATGCCAAATATCTTGAAGATGATTTCGTAAATGACCACAAGGGTAGAAGCAAAATTGTGTTAGAAGAAATGACAACATCAGATCCTGAATTCCAAGAACCCATAGTAACTGAAAATGTGCTAGATACATATGATGTATTAGATACAACATATGATGTAGGAACTAGTACACAACAGCCTCGTCGTAGTGGGAGGATTGTCAGAGCACCTGATAAATAACTAGGATTGACTCAAGTGGTTGAATCTGAAGTATCTGATCCTGCCACATATGATGAAGCTATAAAGGATATAGACGCTGACCTTTGGGTCAGAGCCATGGAATCTGAATTAGATTCAATGTATTCCAATAAAGTCTGGGAACTTGTAGAGGCGCCTGAGGGCATTAAACCTTTTGGATGCAAATGAGTCTACAAGAGAAAAAGGGGAGTGGACGGAAAGGTTGAGACCTTTAAAGCAAGGCTTGTGGCAAAGGGTTATACCCAGAAAGAAGGTATCGATTATGACGAAACCTTCTCGCCTGTAGCAATGTTTCAGTCCATAAGAATTCTCCTATCCATTGCTGATCATTTTGATTATGAGATTTGGCAAATGGATGTAAAGACTGCTTTCTTGAATGGGCACCTTCAAGAAGAAATATACATGGCTCAGCCTGAAGGCTTTATTGCCAGAAATCAGGAGCATATGGTATGCAAGCTTGATAGATCAATTTATGGTCTTAAGCAAGTGTCTAGATCATGGAACATCAGATTTAATGAGGCAATTAAATCCTTTGGATTTATACAATTGCCTGATGAACCATGTGTGTACAAGAGAGATCATGATAACGTTGTAACATTTTTAGTTTTATACGAGGACGATATTCTGCTCATTGGGAATGACGCGGGAATATTGTCAGCAGTTAAGATTTGGTTGTCAAATCAGTTTGGCATGAAAGACCTAGGTGAAGCCAGTTATATTCTAGGGATCAGACTTCGTCGTGATCAAAAGAATAAAATATGGCTAACTTCGTCGTTATCACAAGCAGTATATAGAGATAAGATGCTGGCAAGATATAATATGGCTAACTCCAAGAAAGGATCGTTACCTTTCAGACATGGAGTTCATCTGTCTCAGGATCAGTGTCCCAAGAACCCAGAAGAGCAGAAGAAATGAAAGATATTTCGTATGCCTCAGCAGTCGGAAGCCTCATGTATGCCATGTTATGTACAAGGCCAGATATCTGTTATGTTGTAGGTCTAGTCAGCAGATATCAGTCAAACCCTGGACCCCAACACTAGATAGTTGTAAAGCATATATTGAAGTACTTGAGAAGGACCCGGGATTATATGTTTGTCTATCGCAGTGATGAGCTCATTCTTATTGGGTACACAGATTCGGATTTCCAATCTAATTTGGATTCTAGGCGTTCGACGTCTGGATACGTATTTACTCTAGGAGGAGCAGCCGTAAGTTGTTGGAGTATTAAGCAATCTTGCATTGCTGACTCCACCATGGAAGCCGAATACGTGGCAGCTTCAGAAGCAGCTAAAGACGCGTATTGGTTCCGGAATTTCCTAATGGATCTAGAAGTCATCAAAGACGGACTTACACCAATCACATACTGTGACAATGCTGGAGCGGTGGCCAACTTCAAGGAACCTCGAAGTCATAAACGTACAAAGCACATCGAGAGGAAGTTTCACATTATACGTGATTATGTGGAACGTGGAGAAGTGGCAGTGGTGAAAATTGGCTCAGTAAATAATCTAGCAGGCCCCTTCACTAAGACTTTGGCGCAAAAGATTTTTGACACTCATGTAGAAGCGATGGGTCTTAGATATGTAACCAATTGGATTTAGGGCAAGTGGGAGATTGTTGGGATAAATGCCCTGAAAATCCAATTATATTGTAAATATTTTGGATTAATAAAATTGAAATTATCGTAAGTTATGAATATTTTACAAATTTAATAATTAATGACGTGTGATGTTATTTTTATATGAAATGTGTTTCATAGGAAAAGACTTTGAATACCAGAAATCACGTGTCATTAAAGTTGTAGTCGGTATGATAAGAAAATGTTCTTATCGAGACTATAATGTGTTATATAAGATGATTAGTCTTTCGTCATAGGGAAATGGTGTTTCTGATTACGACACATTGATGATTTTCAATGAGATTGGAAACATCGAACTGGACCACTGAGATTGTTCATTTTATACTAGTATAAAAAATGAATAAAATCTCGGAAGCATTAGACTCTTAATCCTGATAGTGTTTCTACTTTAGGCATGTAGTGTTAATCACTGTGATGTATTCAGAAGTGAGGTCTCGGTAACGGGTGGCCAAAATACTTTGTACGTTCGGTGATTGCATGAAATGTGCTAGAGAGAAATATTGATCAAGGAATCTGTAGCCTTGCTGGAAGGTTTAAAGATATCCCTGAAATAGATTTGCAAAAAGTTCAAATAAAACTTTGGCCAAAGTACTTCGTGTGTTCGTCACCGAAGTTGTACGTTGAATGTGTTTCACATATAGGAAATTTGGACTCAAGGCAAATCAAGAATTTTAGATTATAAGTGAAAAATAAATGATAGTAGTATTGATTTATTTTTCATGGATATCTGTACAGAGGAGTAAAATGCAAAATTATTCTAGATCGAGAAATTCGTGAATAATTTAATTAATTTTAGAGTTCAACAATATTTATTTAGTGGAATTAAGTATTGTTAAACGGTAATTAATTATAATCATGGGATGAAAATAGATTGACCCGTTTGGAGCTAAGATTAATTAGTCTTGCAGGTTCCCCCGCAAGCCCTAACGAAGATCAAAGAGAAAATATTAAAAGGAGAGAGAGAAATAAATTTTCAAAGGTTTTGAAAATAGCCAAGTAATTTATTTTGAGAAAATAAATTAAATTTCAAAGAGTTGGAAATGCCCGGAATTTTATTTTGGAGAAAATAAAATTTTTCAAAAAAATAAAAAATAAAAATGACGTGGCGGAGTGCTGATGTGGTAGGTGAGGTGTCACGCCACGTCAGCGGGTCAGCGCCGCTTGGGCGCCACATGGCGTGACACGTGGACGATTGAGATCGCGCCAAGTCGCGCGAGTGAACGGCCCAGATTGTGTTGACTGGAAAGTCAACGGGCCAAGAAAGCGGGTCTGAGGTTCGGGTCATCGGATAGGGTCGGGTCACGGTTGGCTTGACCCGGACACGTGGACGAATGGTGATTCACCACGTGGCAACCGAGTCAGACCGTCGGTCGGGCCGGCCGAACCGGACACGTGGCACCTACTCGTGCCAGCGTGTGGTTCACGCGCGCCAACACGCAGCCGCCACATAGGCAGCACGTGTGGGCGCGTGCTTTGCACCGCTGCACTCCTTGGGCTCCAAGCATCCACGTGGCATCTTCAGATTGGCTGTCCGGACTTGGGGCGCACGGTTAAAAATCGAAAATGGCAACAATGTCCCTTGATTCATAGCTATAAATAATGGGTTGCTTTGTTCATATTAAACACAGACTTTGGCATCAAATTTTTTAGCATTTTTTGCAGCCATTCAATGCCCTCTTTGTCACTCTCTCTCTACTATTTAATTAATCCTCATTAAGGATTAATTAATTATTCAATTAGATGGTTATATAATTAATATATAATCCACTTAATTATTAGAAAATAGGGATTTTCAGGTTTTAGAAAAAAGGGTTTTTCTAGAAAAATATTTTCTCAAAGTATTTAGCGAAATACTGGCGGAGCCCACACTCCAATTTCTTAATCGGGGATATTGCGGGGAAGCTCTGCCGGTTTCACGAGAAAATATCGAGGTGCTGGAAAAGTGTGGTTGATAGCCAAATTTGCAGTACGATAAGACCGTTATGCTGCCCAAATTAATTTTTTCATATTGTGATTATATGCTAGATGATTTAAAATTATGTTATCGATGTCTGTATATATTAGAGTTATGCTGCCCGATTTATTCCGCAACTTTATTAAAATATTTTAGAAATATTTTCGTAACGAGGTTATGGCGAAATTTTTTAAATATTAAGCTGTACCGTCACTCTGTCTCGGGCCCGCCACACCAACACCTCTACCCTGTTTTCCCAACGCCATCACAGCTGCTGGGGTTGAAGATCGCGCCCGCGACTGTTTCGTGACGATTATTGGTCGTGGCCGCGACCAACAAGTCGAAAGTTTGATGTTTTGCCTTCGCGGCTGTGACTGCTTTTCAATACAATTTTGTCAAGGCCACGACTCCCTCAAAAGAATTTTGATTGACCTAATTTTTGAACTCACGGAAACCTCTTGAAGTCTAGAATATTCTCCAATTAGAATAATTTCAATATATTTTCCCATTTATGAGATATTATCAATTCTTTTTGGTGTCGCCACTTTTCCGACAATCTGCGTTTATCCAACTTAGGGCCTGCGCCATTTTCACCTCGTTTTGAACCATGATTCATGCCATATATCCTTGGAAAGATCTATTTGTATAGTTTCATTTCCAGCAATTAAAACTCAATTCAAACTTCTACAACTCACGATATTTCCATTTTCCTACAACTTGTGCATTTTCGAATATTGTCAACTTTTACCGAACTTTGCCTAAACCTCTCTTCTTACGTTCCTTTCACTCCCTTGATCACTGTATGTGAATGTTATGACTTGTATGCATGATTAAATGATAATATATGATATGTTTGAGCATTTATTCTAATTTTATGGTTTCATTGATAAGTGTAAATGTGACTTGAATGCATAGATCTTAAATGACACGTTGGAAGCTTTTTTGTATCCTCTTTCCTCTATATTTATTGTAGCGATGTAAAGATGTTAAAATGTGTAATATGATTATAGATTGAAGATTTTGGGCTCGATTTGATATGATTCATGAAAGATATGTAATGAATGAATATGAAACTTTCATGTATTGAAAGTACTTGAACGAATTACTTGACTATGTGGCTTCATGACATCATTTTGTTTCTTATGCATCTCATATCATGTGCATAACATGCCGTGCATCATATATGGTTCATTTTGAGTCATTTTCTCATGAGTAAACATTGTTTCCCTTCTTGTACAGTTTATCTCTAGGGCGGAGATATCATGATCAACTAGGCACCCGGTATAACTTGTATCCTTGTATCGTCTTCCAGGTGAGGGTGTTTTCGTTCTAGTTACGTATCAAACCCTACAACCTTTATGTGATAAGTTTTAGCCCAAAACCTTATGTGTATCTATATATCGTTTTCAAAATGGAGCCATCGAGTAAATGCTTTTAAAGGAGTAAATTATTTTCTTATGATTCGATATGGATTATGTTTCTCATGAATTCAATGTTTTGGCCAGAGCATGTTATGAACAAAGGCCCAGGAACTTAGTGCATGTGGCTATCCGGGGAGGCAAGGGCCGACGGGGATCCCATGTGCTAGTTCCAACCAATTACGGCGAATACCAACCTCGTTAAGGAGTTTTTGACGAGGAAAGGCTAACCGGGCGGTGAGGATTCATGTACCTCACTTGCCACATTGATATGTTTAGGTGGTTGGGCCTTGTAAACCCGTCCACCACCCGGAGAAAGAAGGTTGGAACTTATTTTCATGATTATGATTATGTTAGTGTTATGCACCATACGGGAAGGCCGGGATACGGATTGCCCAAATGACTATGTCTTATGTTACGTTATATGGCTTGCGAGTATTATAATGTATTGCATGATCGTGTATTCAATATAATAACGATATTTGTCATACGCGGTCGGAGTTTGGTTAGAGATTATGCACGCTCACTCGCCGAGCCATATTGATTATGTATGAACTATGAACTTAATGAATTTCATATGATTTAGTCGTAAAGTCCGAGCATTGCTAAGTTATTTTCTAGCCCTTTGTGGGAACTAACTTCAAATAAAACTTTGCTCGGGATTTATGACTTGCATGTGCATGTTTCTATACATGTATCGCCCCTGCTCACTCAGTCTTCTAGAGACTGACCCCTCTTTCCCACTTTTCAGTTCTTGCAGGTTTTGCTAGGCGGAGGCCGGGTTTTACCTTTCTTGTCGAGTCACTTGTACACTTGAGTCACATTTTACGTTGTTATGTTTTAGATTGTATCTCCTTATGTAATTGGGCCGGTGTGCCTATTATGAATTATTGTTGATATTGATTCGAGACAGGTTGTGTGTTTAGTGGAACCCGTGGGTAGGATGCATGTTGAATTTTAATTATCTTATGATAAGGTTATATGCATGGTATTGTTGATTCCGCACTATGTTCAGGGTATTTTTGATTTAATTGGTACAGGGTTAGTTTCCTCCTAGCCAGGTTGCTTTTGTTTTGTCTCCCGTTCGCTATGAGTCCGGTTCATGCTTGGATTCTGTAGCACCCCAAACGGAAGGCACCACATCCCCCGTACTATGACCCAAAGCCGGTTACGAAATGGAAAGTCCATACCCGAATTTGAATCATAGCGAACGGGGAGACCACTCACACACTATGCTCGGCGGGAGCTAGAACCTCGAAATCAAGAAAACAATCCCACAAGGTTAAAGCATGTGCGGAAGCAAAACATAATGTTAAACACAATATAAGTAGCAGATGACGGGTTCAACTAACATAGATACCTAGTCCCGAAATTTTAAACATAAATCATAAATCATAATTCATAATTCACAGGTTTAATCTATACTTAGAAGCCTGTCCCAAATCAATATAATACAATTCATACATTTAACGTAACTTAATCAATTTACAATATGCGTGTAGTGTGACTCAAACTTAACCAAAGGACCTGACCGACACAAAACCCCGCCTAGCACTCCAAAACCTACAAAAGAACTGAAAACAAAGTCGGGTTCAGTCTATAGGAGACTGGCGGGTATAAAACAGGGCAAAACATAAATAGTATCGCATAATTTAAACACGGCCACATGCAAGCTATAATCCTGTGTGAGGTTTGTTTAAATATTTCCCAAGTGGTTGAAAACAATTAAAACAACACTCGGAATTACAACAATCAATTTCATTCATAATCAAAATTATGCGGTCAGTACGTGAGCCCTGGCGAGTGGGGAAAATCTCCAACCTGTCTCCTCGTGTGTGGATATCAATTCAATCCTTATATTAGTGATCATACACATTCATACATATCCGTTCATAATCATTCATAAGCATATCATTCATATTTATATCATTCATAATCATAAACATATACACCTCCTTCCTCTGGGTGGTGGACGGGCTTGTAAGACCCGCCACCTCATACATAGTGGCAATAAGGTTCATGAGTCCTCATTGCCCGACTAGCGTTTTCTCGTCAAAACTACTAACGAGATCCGTTCCGTCGTTATTATTTGTTGGGACTAGTGCACGGGGATCACCGTCAGCCCGAGCTTTCCCGAAGAGCCACGTACACATAGTCCCGGGCCCCCACAAACAATGTGTTCACTGACCTCGCCAAAACATTTAGTAAGGGATTCATGAAAGGAAAAAAGGGATTTATGTTGAAAATCATAAACTCTTGAAAAGACTCGATATATATACATATATATAATATTTTGGCTTAAAACTTCACATAAGGATATATCAGGTCATCATAGCTAATAGAAGAGAAAACCACCTGTAACACCTCTTACCGAACAATACCAAAAGAAAAAGAAGACTTGAGGTAGCCTATGAACCCGACACGTCTCTGCCTTGGAGAAAACATAGGTCGTTGATCAGACGGTTGGATCTCGAAAATCCCGAGCTCAAGGGTTCAAGGCCAAAAAGGGGAAAAATCCTTCTTTTCTCTCTTCTTCCATGCTTGAACGTGAAAAATGAAAGAGGGAGGAATACTTGGCTCCTTTTTGGGGCTGAGTTAAACGGGTCGGATTATATGGGGTAGGGTCAAATAGTATCCGGTCCATCCGGATCGGATTTTAAAACGGTAGGGCGAACAAATGGCTTTAAAAGTTTAAAGGGTTAATTCATTAAATCCGAATTATCAAAACGAACTTAATGTTAAGGTTGGAATTCGAATTTGAATCCTGAGCTCAAGGTAGTCACGGAGGCCCTAAAACATCCTAATTATAATTAGGTCCCTAACTTGTAAATATTGGACAATTGAGTCTAAGAACAATTTAAATAATTCTAAGGCGCACATAATTAAATAGAGTTACACGTTGACACGTAGGCATGTATTCACTTAAATCATGTAAATACTGAATTAAACTCTCATGTGACCTCGTACCTGGCTTGCCGAATATTAGGGTGTTACAACCTCTCCCCCTTAAGAAGGACCTATCCCCAGGTCCACTGCCTCGAGTACTGGACTGTAAGAAAAATCTCTCAGTGTTTATCCCATGCGGGGTTTGTGACATCCCGACAGGAATTAGTCCAGAGAGGGGTCTTCAAACACAAAAGGGCTTCAAACAAACTCTGCAAGCTGCTCAGGAACTTGATCTGACCATGAGTAGTCCGAACGTCTCGCACGATAGGAGGGTCTTAAGAGATTCAATTCCCACCGGTTGAATCCATTCAAACCATCCCATAACTCGGTATCACGAGTGGATTAGTTAATGAACTTCCACCACTCGTTCTCCAATCCCAAACGGGTCTTCTATCACCACCTCAACTTCAAGAGTTGAAGTTAGTTTCTTGAACCGTCATTAGCTTCTAAATATGGTCTCCAAAGACCGGTTATCGAAGCCATTGCACGGCACGACCCTCGTCTCACCAAGTAGCTAAAGGACTCGTTCACTCCGAAAGCGATAAACAATCAACAAGCAACACACACACAACAATAAAATAGAAGAATGTGTGATGCACATGATATGGATGCTTTAATGTACCGTTCACCGACGTTTGGATTCTTTCACGCAATGATCCAATTTGGCATTTGATTTATTGTTGGAGTTTCTTCCACTCATAGTGCCAAGCCTTAAGATTCCACGACTCGTCGATATTATAATAACCACCTTGTTCAATCATTGATCCATTTATCTTCTTTACCGAACTCAACGATCCGAAGTCCTATGGTTAATTCTCTTATCCTTATAAAATACCATGGTCCGAAATTCCACTCTCGAGATCACACTTGACCTTAATCCGTTCAACTCATTCTTCATCACAACCATACTCGCCCTTCCTCGAATGCCCTAGCCTGCGCTTAAAAATTCGGACACAAAACCTAAACCCTAATAGCGGTCTCGGCTCATCGTGGAGAAGTGATTGACGAGCCAATAATCCATCTCGTTCATGTTATGATCTTTCCAAATTATTCTACTTACAAAGCCCATGGGTGAATTGGCGCTCACTTTGCCCATCACCGAATATGATGACTTGATCGGCTTTTCCTTATCCATTACCTTCCCTTGCCAATTCTTGAAATTCTTCTATGGTCCCATCGTCTCCAAGATATGAAGTAAGTTACACCGTATGCGATCTTTTCATCCTTGGAGGATTTAACTTGTAATTCCCAAAAATAAAAAAAATAATAAAAAATCACCGAGGTTGATTCTTCAACCAAAGTTACCATCGATCACTCTTTCACCTTGTTTTGTCGTTTGAAATCCCAAGCATTCCTCAAATATCCATTGTCCACCCTGAAGCACTTACCCTCCTAGAAATTATTCTCGAAATTTCCTCATGCCGGTCTTGACGTTTTCCACTTTGATCTTAAAAATTCGTCGAGTGCCACAACCTTATTGTTCATCTCTTGCCATTTCTTATAGAATCTCGTGGTTTGGGGCTCTTGCATTCTCGTTGTTCCTATTTGAAGTAACACATCCGAGCACAACCGTGAATTCAATTTATCTCCCAGTCGGCTCTCCCCCTTAAAAGTTTCTATCCAATTCCCTTGAACTTGTTCTATTACTTATGGGATATGAGATTCCCAACTTCTTCGTTTTAGCTTTCTTGGTGTAAAGATCCTAGTCAAGCTATGTGTCCGGAGATATTATTCACATTACGTTGAAGGGATTTGGTAAGAATAACCACCTCCTTTCTTTATCCCAAAATCGGGTTTTACTTTCCCGAGCCTCCGTATTTCTTCCTTCTCAACACACTTTCTATAACCCGGAATTCCACTTAATTTTTTAATTGCGAATGTGGCCCGATCCAATTAGCATATGGTGGATGAGTTAGGGGGAATTGCTATCAAATAAACACTGAACAATGCATGTCGGGTCAAGATGCCAATGCACGTACCATTTAATATGCAACACGTTAGAGCAATCACATCAAGTAGAGATACACATACATATGTAAATAAGGGAAAATAAATAATTTAAAATGTCGTATGATGCACGTGTCATGAATGTATTGAACCTGTCACCCTGGTGGGATGCCTTTAGCTCAGCAACTTGTCCTCGTTCCTCTATTCACGAGCTTGCTTTGACTTGTTGTTCATTCCTTGTTTTTCCCACGGTCTTCAAGATGTTTACGAATCTTCGTGCATCAACTTGTATATCTCTATGGTCCGAGGTTGTAATTTCTGTTGGAAAACACGAATCAGAAAGCAGCGGAATTTAAAATTTTTTCCAACAAAAGGATCTTGAACTCGCAATCGTGTATCCAAATTCGTAAAGATAGAAAACTTACTTTTATTTTATTCTTTCTTGAAGCGTTTCAAGCCACCCAAGAACGCTCTTCTCGCGGCTTGACAACCCGTCCCTCGAAAGTCTCTTTCTACTTCAGAATCCATTGTCGGGATAGCAATCCACACCAACCTAGATTCAATTCATGTTAGAGACGTTCTTAACAATATAACATAAAGAAAGAAACATGAAACGAGAAAAGCAGAATTGAAACTCCCTTCGAAAACCAGTTTTACGAAAGTAGAAAATTGCCAGTCACAAAACCCTCGTGAAAAAATTCATCCTTCAGGATATGGACGAACGGTTTTCGCCATCTTCTTTGGTTCGATTTTTTCATTCGCTTCACGTCGGGTTCAGAATCGTTTCATCATCCCTTCTGATCGTTTTGCTTAATCCCCACTTTTGGTAAAGCTCGAATCTTCAAAACTTCTAACTTGAAGTCTCTAGAGATAGTCCACCAACTTGGCTACAATCTAACTAGTAAGGATGCTAGTTCTCTAGTTAGTGTTTAGGCTTAACCTAGGGTTTCGTTTATCTTGGAGAAAGGATGGTGTTCAACACATGAACCAAAAGAATTTTATTAGCTCTAAAGGGGAGCATGAGCTCCCCTATATATAAGAAAGGGGAGGGACGAAATTCCTAGTCCTTAATGGGCTAGGATTTTGGTCTCTCTCTCTCCTATTACTTGATCATCAAGTAATTTTGACTTTGACTTTGAATTCTAATTCAAATCAACTTTCAAGAGAGCTAAAAATATCCAAACTATTTTTGGATAATTTTATACTTTATTTATTTAAAATAAATAACTTATTTTATCTAATTAATTAATTCATAATTAATTAACTAGATTATTTTTCTCCAAAATAAGACTTTCTTTTTAATTCAAAATTAAACCAGAGTCTATTAAATAATTAATCACATTAATTATTTAATACATAAATAAATATACACATATATTTATACACGTGTGGTTTCACACGTGTGGAACCCTCTTGGCTTGATTAACTCGTTTAATCATTTTAAAGCCTCAACTCATGTAACCAAGTTGTTGTGTGTCACCCTCTAGGTTCTCAATTCAATTAGCAGTGACCCTAATTAATTAATTCACTAATTAATTAATCAGTCCACAGATTAAACAACCATAGTCTAGCAACAGGTGTTTAACCCCTAGCTGAATTGGAATGTTCGGATTCGACAGAACCTTTAAGTCATTGATTCATGTGAGATACAATCCTCCTACTTACTATCTCTCAACCAAGATCTAGGGCAAGGGAATAATCAGAACCCTAATAATCTGGTCTTAAAGCTAAGTTCATTTCATATCCATTTGATCTCAATCCAAGAAACCCTTTTCTTGATGTCTTGATCTACTGCCTTGGCCAAGGACTCCATATGGCATATGAATGACTTACACAATAAGAGATCACCTTGCAAATGCAAGTGTAGGTCCTATCTTGATTATCATTCACTTTCATGAATAACTTGTGCAGCCCCAGCATAAGTCTTGAATCAGTTGTCTAAGACGACACCCTTTAAAGCTTACACCTAAGACTACAGAGTTAACTCATAAAGTGACAAGGAACCTCAAGTCTTAAGGATCAATTAATGACATCAATGACTCGTGAGATATTTCCTAATCTGGAAGTTTCCATTTCCTGAAATAGAAACTTCCTTTCCCATTTAGGAATGTTCTCACACGGGGCACCTCAGTGAACTTACTTATCGAAGTAAGCACCCTCATGTATCACGCACGTATCAACTATACACTTTGCACCTCCATGAAACAAGGTGGACCTTCTTAAGGGCGTGATCCCACAAGCAAGCCTTAGAGGAGTCAGGTTGACACTCCCACTGTCTGTAGGACTCATCGGCTTGGAGTATTTTACTAATCATGACTTATGTGATATACGGCTCGTTCCATGAACCATTTCACCTAAATGGTAGAGTCCTAAAGTCATCAGGATTAGGGGAGTTCTCATACATGCGCATGTAATGGAAACACACAAAACACGTATTGGCATATAAAGAAGTGTTTGCCTATAATCAATCGTATATTATTCAAAGATTGTCTGTGATATAAGAAAAGTCCCAAAGCAGATTACGTCGAATCGGCTTTCTAGGGCACTATTCCTAACAATCTCCCACTTGCTCGTAAAAGCCTTTTAGGTATTCTAAGTCCCATCTTCTCAAGATGCACTTTGAGAGCCTATTGACTTTGGGCGTTTCCAAAGTGGATCTACTATATTCTCTGCTGATGTGACCCTCTTGTTTACACATCTCTTAGGAAACACCTTTTCCTTATAAAGTGATTCGTAATCACGTGTTCAGTCTCTTGGTGAGGTCTTGGTTCTCTTACTTGAGCAACCATCGTTTTTATCATACAATATGATCAAGGAGTTGTTTCATGCTAGGAACTTCATCTAACCAGTTAGATGGAGTTTCTTACCCAAACACTTAACTTAGCGTTATATAATACGACTAAGTTCTCAACTACGACAGTCGAGTTTTGCAATGTCCGTCCTTGGAACCCTTTCCAACACATTGCATTACCATTCTGGTAGGAGTTGTACCCTTTCAATGATTTCATAATCATCTATGTTTGATGCAACAATTACATCAAAATATCCTTTCAACGATAAGATCTTTTGGGCTCTGTAAACTAATACATATCCTCATTTCTTCTCAAGTACTCTGAGGACATCCTTTACAGAGATCTAATGACCTTCTCTGAGGTTATATTAGATTCGACCTACTACGCTTAGTGTTGCGCCATATCTAATTTAGTACATAACTTTTCATACATTATGCACCCTTTCACTTAAAGGGATTTTGGACATTCTAACTTTCTCAAAGTTATCTTAGGACACATACTCTTCAAAAGAGATGTTCCATTGTCCATACTAAACTCCTTTTAGTACCGTGGTTATGTACTCGTTTTGTGATAATCCATCTATTCTCTTAGATCTATCTTCTATAGATCTTAATGTCGAGAATTTAGGATAATCACTAAGACCTTTCATGCCAAATTGTTTCTTAAACAAGAATTGGTAACCTTCACGTCATCCTTGACATTCCTAATGAGGAGGATATCGTCTTCTAAAGAACCAAAATTGACTCTTACATCACTAACTATCATATGTACACTTTTGAGACTTATTCGACTTCTATCTGTGTCAAACGATTTGACTGTGGAATCGAATTGTCTAACTCCTAGAAGCTTTTATCAATCCACAGATTGACTTAGGGATTTGCATACCTTATGCATACTCCCACTGAATATGAGATTTATAGAAATACCTTATTTCAGTCTCTTTCAATCTCATATTGAACAAGATAGTTCTCATATTCATTTATCATATCTCATAGTCAGAATATGAGGATTCGGTGAACACAATCCAAATGGACTTTTGCATTTCAACCGTCAAGAAGGTTGTAATGCTTTCAATTTACTCGAAGCTCCACGAGCTTGATCCTATCAGGTGGATCAACCAAGGTCAAAACTTGGTTTGAGTATATGGAATCCATATTGGATTTGCTTACACTACTCAGATTCCAAATCTGACAGTGTCTCCTCTTGGCTATCTAGGAATGCGTTCTAAACACATCTTAAGAGAATGGTTTCATACGTGTACATACTCTAAAATTTGGCTAAGTTTTATCAGATGGGCTCGTTTCTTCTATATGTGGCATGGATATTTTTTCTCAAATTTCTTTGAGGTCTGCTTGCTTGCCTTTCTTCTTCTATAGGAGCGATTCCTTAAGAAAGGTACATTCCTTTGAGACAAACAACCTTTGTGCAAGGGAATCACAAAACTGATATCCAATATCGTTGTATAAACTTGAACTCGTTTCAAGCTTGTCTCCCACTATCCTCTTCACTTAAGAGGATTCCATTAAATTCTTGGATAAGAATTTAAGTTTCGAATTTGTACTTTAACAAGTACATTCATTCATAATGATTAAACTGACGATTGTATCTAGTGCTTACATTAAGCATCTTACACTCATCAGCATGGATCGAAATCCACTATAATTTTGGAACGTTCCATGTTTCTTATAAACGGGATTCAGGAACGCTTCCCTCATGACAGAATTCACAGGAAGTCAACACTATAGGTTCATTTTCATAGAATGATCTTAAGGTGTCCGACTTGCTAATCCTTTTATATCTCAACGTTCTAAAGTAATTCGAAGCTTTGTCATCTCACTTACTTTTGTTATCTCGTTGCATGTTCAGAACATTAGTACCTTGAGTCTTTGCACAACGGATTATGCAGAATTGACTCAAGACTACTGAATTCTATTCCTAGTAGAATTGCTAAACGAGGTAACATTTCAGAGTACTCATACTCTTTGCAGTTCCCTTTCAAAGTCCTTATTTGCTACCATAGAAGCAAACGTCCAATTTGATCTCTAGTGTCTTTTGGGCGTACCCCTTACATGCCCCTCCATTGGGCTCTTAAGGGTTTCTTCTTCTTTAGGCCTTCAGGCCTTTAACTCAGTGAGTTTAGAAGAAGAATTAACCATCACAACCTTTTGTTCCTTCTTAAGGATGCTCTCAACCATTATCAACTTAAATGTTTAACTATGCTACATTAGCATCATTCTAGTTGAGCATAAAGGGTTTGAATGATGGTGGAAGCAATGTAAGCAATCAGTGCATAGAGAACTCTTTTCTCGGTTGATGATCGAGACCATAAGATCTTCAAGTAAGATCTTTAGACCTTGTTCGTGTGCACTTGTTTCCTCATTTGGAATATTGAATAATTCCATAATGTTATACATTGTAACATTTTATGAGGTGGTTCAATTGCTCTTAAGTGGTTTGGAAAAATCCCATCACCTCAGGTTGCTTCTCTTTTGGCCCGGGTCGAATTTTCACAATTGAAAAACTTCGCCTTTTAGAGAACGCCTTTCTCTAGTCGGATTCTAAAATGAATTTTAGGATCTGAAGCCATTTAGAGTTAGTCAGTACTTAGTCAACTTATTTGACTTAAGGATGGATACGAATGGGTTTGCATTTCGTATTGTAGAGAATCACAGAACTACAACCTAAATGCTACGCAGAGAACTAGGTGAGCATGCTGAATAATAACGATATACATAAGATAAGGTCTTTAATCTAATGTAGCTCCCACTGTTTTTCAAAGATCTATAATTCCCAAAGATCTAAGAGGAACACGTTTCCCAATGGGTACTAAGATCCTAAGCATTTTACCTCGAACCCACGACTCGCGGACATTCTAAGTAAAATCCTAGGTAGGTACAACTTACCAATTCTAACACCTTTAGAACTCTTAGTAATTGTTTTTGCATCACCCATCTTTCAATATGGACCCACGACTCGTGCGACATCCATATTTACTTAGGCGTTAAGCTAGACCCATAAATCATAAGATCATGATCAAAAGTTAGTTCGAACGACCCACGACTCGCGGACATCGCCCTTGCCAAAATTAACCACGAAATATTGATCATTTAAAATGATCAATTAGGTAACTAAGAACTAATAAGCTCCACTAGCTATCCCACGACTCGCGGACAATAACTAGCTTTACTTACTAAACTTAAAACCTATTGATGGAATGCTAGGGATTTAATTCAAAATTTGCATCTTGAATTAAATACCTATTATTCGAAATGAGCTTAATATTTAATGGGAATTTTCGAATCAACCGAAGAGTTGTTCGGTTCGACCTCACCAACATATATGTTATCCAATTTAATTAGTCTTGATTAATGCAAGTACAACTTAAATGCATTTCAAACAAGCACATAAACAGATAACATGTCCTAGCATGATACTAACATGTAATGATCATGGGTTCTACCTATCTTATGCGTGATATGTGGGAGCCACTCCACAATCACAAGTTCTAACATACATGCCACATAAACAGTTTAAATCACATAAGGGAAAGCGGTAACAAAATACGAGCCCTATCTCTATTACATTTAACAATTGAGATTCCCCTCCCTAACATTTTGAGGGGTCTTCACTTATGGCCTCCTTGTTACTTGAATGTGGTCCATCTTACTCCATGGGTGCATTGTCTCCAAAATGAAAATAAAACCTCACCACCTATCTCTACTCTCAAATTACAATAAAAAGAAAAAGACATAAAGTAATAAGGCTCAATCTTCATATTGGCCTTAGACAATTACACGGGGCATACCCCGGCCTCAAAAACAGTAATATGGAAAGCCACATAATAAATCACATAACAGTACGCACATAAGTGAGGCTCCAACCTCAATTGAAAAACGCAACTATAGGGCTCCAACCCCAATTTAAACCATCCATGTGCATAAATTAAAACCATACATAGATCTAAACCCATGATCACCTAACATGCTTAAATTGCAAGAATTTAAATTTACCAATAAATTTAAAATTCCTTTAACTTTAAGTTCGACTAACTCAAAGTAATCTGAAAAACAGTTCCTTGTTCAAGAATAATTTCAAAATCAAAAGCTAGAATCTGATAAAATTCAAGTTAATTCAAAAATTAACAATTTTATTAAAATCATTATTTCAAAAAATAATAATTATACTTTTCCCGAAAAATTAAAATTGACTTTGATTCCCGAAATTCCCAAATTATAATTTTATTTCAAAATTAAAATATTTTCAGTAAAAAAGATTTTTAAAATAATTTTAAAATAAAATTTGGGCCAAAAACACGAAAAATCGCATCGCGTCACATTCGCCCGAAAGCGTGCGGGCGATCCCGTACAGCCCCGCACAGGGTGTGCGGGCGATCCCGCACAAGGCTGGGAGGACGCATGCGGGCAGTCCCGCACAGGGGTGTGCGGGCGATCCCGCACAGGCTGTTCTGGACGCGTGCGGGCAGTCCCGCACAGGGGTGTGCGGGCGATCCCGCACAGGGCTGGGCGGACGCGTGCGGGCAGTCCCGCACATGGGTGTGCGGGCGATCCCGCACAGGCTGTTCCGGCCTCGTCCGGACCCGTCCGCGTGCGGCGACGACGAGCGACAAACTCACTTGGTCCTCGTCGTCCCACACCGTTTTCCGTACAAAATTTTTTAGAAAAATTTTCGTCTCGATTCGGGAATCAAAATCGCGATTTTAATAAATCTAAAATAAAACCCTTTTTTCAGAAAACGATTTTCTCAATTTATCAGGAAACCTCTCAGATTCAAAAGCTCAGATTACGATAGAAATTCAAGAATACCTAACTGTAATTCAGATTCAAGAATTTCTCAAAATTCAGTTTAATTGAGACGAATCAGAAACACGATTAACGAGGTGGCTCTGATACCACTTGTTGGAAAACACGAATCAGAAAGCAGCGGAATTTAAAAATTTTTCCAACAAAAGGATCTTGAACTCGCAATCGTGTATCCAAATTCGTAAAGATAGAAAACTTACTTTTATTTTATTCTTTCTTGAAGCGTTTCAAGCCACCCAAGAACGCTCTTCTCGCGGCTTGACAACCCGTCCCTCGAAAGTCTCTTTCTACTTCAGAATCCATTGTCGGGATAGCAATCCACACCAACCTAGATTCAATTCATGTTAGAGACGTTCTTAACAATATAACATAAAGAAAGAAACATGAAACGAGAAAAGCAGAATTGAAACTCCCTTCGAAAACCAGTTTTACGAAAGTAGAAAACTGCCAGTCACAAAACCCTCGTGAAAAAATTCATCCTTCAGGATTTGGACGAACGGTTTTCGCCATCTTCTTTGGTTCGATTTTTTCATTCGCTTCACGTCGGGTTCAGAATCGTTTCATCATCCCTTCTGATCGTTTTGCTTAATCCCCACTTTTGGTAAAGCTCGAATCTTCAAAACTTCTAACTTGAAGTCTCTAGAGATAGTCCACCAACTTGGCTACAATCTAACTAGTAAGGATGCTAGTTCTCTAGTTAGTGTTTAGGCTTAACCTAGGGTTTCGTTTATCTTGGAGAAAGGATGGTGTTCAACACATGAACCAAAAGAATTTTATTAGCTCTAAAGGGGAGCATGAGCTCCCCTATATATAAGAAAGGGGAGGGACGAAATTCCTAGTCCTTAATGGGCTAGGATTTTGGTCTCTCTCTCTCCTATTACTTGATCATCAAGTAATTTTGACTTTGACTTTGAATTCTAATTCAAATCAACTTTCAAGAGAGCTAAAAATATCCAAACTATTTTTGGATAATTTTATACTTTATTTATTTAAAATAAATAACTTATTTTATCTATTAATTAGCTAGATTATTTTTCTCCAAAATAAGACTTTCTTTTTAATTCAAAATTAAACCAGAGTCTATTAAATAATTAATCACATTAATTATTTAATACATAAATAAATATACACATATATTTATACACGTGTGGTTTCACACGTGTGGAACCCTCTTGGCTTGATTAACTCGTTTAATCATTTTAAAGCCTCAACTCATGTAACCAAGTTGTTGTGTGTGACCCTCTAGGTTCTCAATTCAATTAGCAGTGACCCTAATTAATTAATTCACTAATTAATTAATCAGTCCACAGATTAAACAACCATAGTCTAGCAACAGGTGTTTAACCCCTAGCTGAATTGGAATGTTCGGATTCGACAGAACCTTTAAGTCATTGATTCATGTGAGATACAATCCTCCTACTTACTATCTCTCAACCAAGATCTAGGGCAAGGGAATAATCAGAACCCTAATAATCTGGTCTTAAAGCTAAGTTCATTTCATATCCATTTGATCTCAATCCAAGAAACCCTTTTCTTGATGTCTTGATCTACTGCCTTGGCCAAGGACTCCATATGGCATATGAATGACTTACACAATAAGAGATCACCTTGCAAATGCAAGTGTAGGTCCTATCTTGATCATCATTCACTTTCATGAATAACTTGTGCAGCCCCAGCATAAGTCTTGAATCACTTGTCTAAGACGACACCCTTTAAAGCTTACACCTAAGACTACAGAGTTAACTCATAAAGTGACAAGGAACCTCAAGTCTTAAGGATCAATTAATGACATCAATGACTCGTGAGATATTTCCTAATCTGGAAGTTTCCATTTCCTGAAATAGAAACTTCCTTTCCCATTTAGGAATGTTCTCACACGGGGCACCTCAGTGAACTTACTTATCGAAGTAAGCACCCTCATGTATCACGCACGTATCAACTATACACTTTGCACCTCCATGAAACAAGGTGGACCTTCTTAAGGGCGTGATCCCACAAGCAAGCCTTAGAGGAGTCAGGTTGACACTCCCACTGTCTGTAGGACTCATCGGCTTGGAGTATTTTACTAATCATGACTTATGTGATATAGGGCTCGTTTCATGAACCATTTCACCTAAATGGTAGAGTCCTAAAGTCATCAGGATTAGGGGAGTTCTCATACATGCGCACGTAATGGAAACACACAAAACACGTATTGGCATATAAAGAAGTGTTTGCCTATAATCAATCATATATTATTCAAAGATTGTCTGTGATACAAGAAAAGTCCCAAAGCAGATTACGTCGAATCGGCTTTCTAGGGCACTATTCCTAACAATTTCTTGAATCCAAATTCTTCGACGTCCATGGATTTAGTGTCTTGACTTCTCCCCAATAATCGGTCTCCCAATCGTTACCTCAAATCCTACTCATAGTCATCACCTTAATCAAGGTTTCTTCGTTTTCATCTCCCTCGAGTTCAAATTGTTTGAGAGATCCGTCCCCGACTTGTTCACACTTGAGCACCTAATTTCCCTCTAGAACACTTTGTCTTACTTTAAAGTTCCCATTTGTTGCTCCATATTTCCAAATTTGATTTCACAACATGACAATGCAGCTTGGATTTGGAAGATGAACTCCAATCCTGTCCTTAACATTGTCACCTTCCATGAACTTGTATTTAACAAGTTACTTGGCTTTCTATAATTCCTTCACGACTCGTTTTTCCATCTTAGTCGAAATCCAAAGTACCTTAGATCAAACTCTTTCTTACTCGAAACTCGGAGTACCACGAATCACCTCTTCTTCTCCCTCAAATCCAAACTTAAGTTCTTCCTTGATGATCCCAATTGTTCACCATTCACGATCCTTGTTATATCTGGAAACTTCTACCCCGGACTAAAATTCAAATAACTTGATTCACTTGGAAGCTCCTCCTCGACGTCCCTTGTTTCTTATCTCTCATCAACCGATTTTACCTCGAATCCTCTTAATCATCACAGCTTCTTCAATGATTCAAACCTCGAACTAAGGTACCTTCGAGACTTTCTTCACCTCTCTCTTGAATGAGTAATCCTAGGAAATCCGGTTGACAAATGTTTATAATATGAGAGTAGGTGTCGATTCTTGTAAAGCGTAATCATGATACACCCCCTCTTTACTTCACCTCGGATTCACCATCTCCAATAGAAATTTCAAGCTTTTCCCTATACATCGATCTCTAATTCTGGGTTCTAACTCCGAGCCATCGCTTAATTTGAGAAGGCCTCGAATCTAGGATTCCTGTATATAATCCCCGGTACCTTCCTTAAAATTTCCATGCCTGAGAATCAAGCTTATGATAGACCGTTGTTGTCATAGAGATTGGTCGTGGTTTGATATTATCTTCACACCTATAAATTATAACTTATTTCAAAAATATATGCATGTGATTAGTGTGAGCTCATGTTACTGTTTCAAGAAGAAGGGCACGAATCCGATGCAATAAGCAACAATTAATTCAACAAAGTTCAAACAGAAATACCAACCCAAACTCATGGTCAATACAATGCACACGTTGACAAGTTGTTCCTATGTCGTACGACCTAAACTGACACAATCACGACACAAAAGCCCCAGTTTTGCAAGCTAGGGCTCTGATACCACTTAACGATGTAGTACCCCAAACGGAAGGCACCACATCCCCCATACTATGATCCAAAACTGGTTACGAAATGGAAAGTCTATACCCGAATCTGAATCATAGCGAACGGGAGACCACTCACACACTATGCTAGGCAGGAGCTAGAACCTCAAAACCAAGAAAACAATCCAACAAGGTAAAAGCATGTAGTGTGACTCAAACTTAATCAAAGGACCTGTCCGACACAAAACCCATCCTAGCACTCGAAAACCTGCAAAAAAACTGAAAACAAAGCCTGGTTCAGTCTATAGGAGACTGGTGGGTATAAAACAGTGCATAACATAAATAGTATCGCAGAATTTAAACACGCCCACATGCAAGCTATAATCCCGTGTGAGGTTTGTTTAAATATTTCCCAAGTGGTTGAAAACAAGTAAAACAACACTCGGGATTACAACAATCAATTTCATTCATAATCATAATCATGCGGTCATTACATGGGCCCTGGAGAGTGGGCAACATCTCCAACCTGTCTCCTAGTGTGTGCATATCAATTCAATCTTTTCATTAGTGATCATACACATTCATACATATCCGTTCATAATAATTCATAAGCATATCATTCATATTTATATCATTCATAATCATAAACATATACACCTTCTTCCTCCGTGTCGTGGACGGGCTTGCAAGACCCGGTACCTCATACATAGTGGCAATGAGGTTCATGAGTCCTCATTACCCGACTAACGTTTTCTCGTCAAAACTCCTAACGAGATCTGTTGCGTCGTTATTATTTGTTGGGACTAGTGCACGGGGATCACCGTCAGCCCGAGCTTTCCCGGATAGCCATGTACACATTGTCACGGGCCCCCATAAATAATGTGTTCACTGATCTCGCCAAAACATTTGGTAAGGGATTCATGAAAGGAAAAAGGGCTTTACGTTGAAAATCATAGACTCTTGAAAAGACTCGATATATATACATATATATAATATTTTGGCTTAAAACTTCACATAAGGATATATCAAGTCATCATAGCTAATAGAATAGAAAGCCAACTGTAACAGCTCTTACCGAACAATACCAAAAGAAAAAGAAGACTTGAGGTATCCTATGAACCCAGCACGTCTCCGCCTTGAGAAAACTTAGGTCGTTGATTAGACAGTTGAATCTCGAAAATCCCAAGCTCAAGGGTTCAAGGCCAAAAAGGGGAAAAATCCTTCTCTTCTCTCTTCTTCCATTCTTGAACGTGAAAAATGAAAGAGGGAGGAAGACGTGGCTCCTTTTTGGGGCTGAGTTAAATGGATCAGATTATACAGGGAGGGTCAAATAGTTTTCGGTCCATCCGGATCGGATTTTAAAACGGTAGGACAATCAAATGGCTTTAAAAGTTTAAAAGGTTAATTCATTGAATCCGAATTACCATAACGAACTCAATGTTAAGGTTGGAATACAAATTCGAATCCCGAGCTCAAGGTAGCCACGAAGGCCCCAAAACATCCTAATTATAATTAGGTCCCTAACTTGCAAATATTGGACAATTGAGTCCAAGAACAATTTAAATAATTCTAAGGCGCACATAATTAAATAGAGTTACACGTTGACATGTAGTCATGCAATTCAATTAAATCATGTAAATACTGTATTAAACTCTCACGTGACCTCGTACCTGGCTTGCCGAAAACTGGGGTGTTACAGATTCTCCATTTCATGTGTGGACTAGACTTGTAGTGCGGGGGATGTGGTGCCTATCGTTCCGGGTGCTACAACGACTATACATATTATCAAGGTCTTTAGAAATATGTTCTCCCGCTGTTTTTAGAAGTTCTATAAATCGCTAACGACCTTAGAAGAAACTTATTTTGTCAATGGGTACTAGGATCCCAAGCTTTCTTAGTTTTGGACCCATGACTCGTGAAACATCCAAAGGTCTAAGGATCTTTAGGTAGGTACTAATTGCCGATTTCATCCCCATGGAATTCCTAGTAATATTTTTGCATCACTAATCTGACCTACCACTCGTGAGACATCCATATCTACTTTAGTGTTGAGCAGGATCCATCAATCATATAATCTCAACCAAACTTAGTCCGGAACGACCCACGACTCGTGAGACATCACCCATTCTAAAATGGTCAAGAAATATTAATTACTTAAGTGATTAATCAGGAAACTAAGAATTAATAAGCTACACTAATTATCCCACGACTCGTGAGACAGAAATTAGTTTCACTTATTAAGTCCTAAATCCTATTGATGAAATGCTAGGAATTTTACTACCATGATAAAACACCTATTTATTTGAGTTGCTCAATATTTGAATGGGATTTTCAAATTTTTGGAGGGTTGTCCGGAATGATCTCACCAACATATAATGTTATCCAAATTTTAATTGTCTTGATTAATGCAATTTCACATAAAGTGCATCACAGAACCAATTAGCAGATAACATGTCCTAGCATGATACTAATTATGAGATGATCATGGGTATCCTATCTTATATGTGATAATGGGAGCCACTCCATAATCACTAGTTCTAACATTCATGCAGCACAAGACATTTCATATCACACAGGGGTGCAAAATTTAATGGAAAACCCTATCTATTACATTAATAGAGACCCTCCTAAACTTTTTGAGGGGTCTTCTCTTATGGCCACCGTTCTTCAATTGTTCCATGTGGATCCTTCTTGCTCCTTGGGTGCTTGTCTCCAAAATGAAAAGAAAAATCCTTACTTCCTATGTTCTACTCTCTTAACATAAAGTCATGTCGCTCAATCTTCATATTGGCCATAGATAAATACACGGGGCATAACCCGACCCAAAAACAGTAATAAGAAAAGCCACATAATAAACACATAACAGTACGCACATAAGTAGGGCTGCAACCCCAATTGAAATAACGCAACATTGGGGCTCCGACCCCAATTGAAACAATCCTTGTGCAGAATTTAAAACATAAATAAGGCTAACCCATGATCACCTAAACTAGCATGCTCCCCGCTTGAATTTAAATTTACCAATTCAATTTAAAGTTCCCTTGACTTCAAGTTACAACTAACTTAAATTTAAAGTTCCATTGACTTCAAGTTACAAGTAACTTAAGTAATTTGAATATTAGTTCATTATTCTAGAATTTATTCACAATCGAACATGGATCAATTGACAAAATCTCAATTAATTCAAAATTAAATTTTTGTCAAAAATATCATTCAAAGTGATATTTCATTTTCTCGAACAATAAGAACTTGACTTTAATTCATAAAAATCCAAAATTTTATAACTATTTCAAAAATAATTAATTTTAAAGTTCAAATCAAATTTAAAAAAAAAAATCAGATTTTACGGGATTTTACGAAACTGGAAAAACACGAAACAAAAACGAGCTCGGGACACCTTCCATAAATTTGTATTCAGCACGTTATTTGCCTTTCTCTACTCCCTTCCCGACTTGTTTTCCCATCTTAATCGAAATCCAGAGCACCCGAATCTAAACTCTTCCTGGTCTTGACTTTTACAACTCGATTTCTAATTACCAGGTTTATTCAGAACTCCTTCTTTGACGACCCTTGGTGCTTAATGTAACGCCCCGATTTTCAGACAGTCAGGTACGCTCGACACGTGTGGGTTTCGAGCGTTAGGACTTTATTTTATTATTTCGTTTAATTAATTTATACGTGTTATATTAATTTCTATAAATTATGTTCAACATGATTACGTGAAAATTATGTGATACTCATTTCATTTGAGAATCCTTGTATGAATGGAATTTAATTGTTACATGAATTAATTGTCCAATTTCATTTAATTGCTTAATTGTCCTTAATTTTTCATTTACATAAATTTGAGGATTAAATTGCATGATAACCATTGAGGACTAGATTGATCATTTTCCAAACCTTGTATCCTCAATTGCATGACTTATGAAGTGGGAGGATTTAATCATAATTATTACATATTTCCCCAAATATCACGTTATATGCATCTCTCCCTCAATCATCTTCATTTCATGCCAATCATCTCATTTTGCTTCCTTCCTCCACCGAACCAAAACCTCCAAAAAGGGAAGAGGAGATTTCGTCAAATTCATCAAGTTTATCAAGGGAAATATGGTTTTGGGAGCTCATTCATCATGCTAGCTTCATCATCTTCTTCTTCTATTTTCTTTCAACGTAGAGATGGAGATATATGATTTCTTGAATTAACATGTGAAACTAGGGTTATGATTTGGGTGTGATAACTTGGCCATATGATGTTAGAATTATGATTATGAGCTTTAGGCTTGAATTCCATGTGTAATTCTTGGAAATTAGGAGAATATATGATGAGTTCATGTATATGCCAAAGTTGGTGATTATGGAGATCGAAGCATGAATTATGTGTTTATATTGTGTTTTATTGTACCTAAAGCATGTATACTTATTCCCTTTCATGAATTATAATATTTGGAATTGACTATGTGAGCTTTGATGGTGGTTCGTGCTTCCTCTGTTCTTCTCCCCTGTTTTCTGAACCTTCTGTGTAACGGGAACAGCCCTTCCCGTTCCCTTTGTAATTAGGGAACGACCGTTCCCACTGTTTGAGCAATGTGTCAGGCGGCGAGGACGGGAACGCCCGTTCCCACTTTGTCTCACAGACGGGAACGGCCGTTCCCATCTTCGGGGAGCCCGACAACGGGAACGGCCATTCCCAATTTGAACTGGAACCCGGAACGACCGTTCCCAGCTCTCTGGTAGTGTAAAACTTTCTGCATAAAATTACAATTTCAGCCCCTCGTTCTAATGGCTTATTTGACCCCGAATTGCTATTATATGATTGATTATATGTCGAAACAACATGTTATCATGGTACATTGTTTATTGCTCGTTGTCTCGTGTATGATCATGCCGTGCGTCGTTATATGGAATAATGTCCTTGAATTATAGTCTCATGCACGTACATTGTCCCGTTTCTTTCAAGTTATTCTCCAGGGCGGAGATTGTGGATCATGAGCACGTTCACGCATTCACGAGTCGTGTGTCACCTGTCAGGTATTGCAGGTGCACACTAGGCGGGAGTTGAGTCGAGTCGAGTCCAGTTCATGTAGTCGTGTCATCCATGGTTCGTGTATTTATTTATTATTGTTAATCATGGAATTATAGTTATTATTATTGTCCTAAAGAAAGATGATAATGTATTGATATGATAATTTGAAATGTACTTTATTTGGTAACTGAGAAATATCATGACATGTCAAGTTGATACTGTTGAATTATGCTTCCGCTTTATTATGTCGCATTTTCGAGTTTTCCCGCCTAGCCCGTCGTGTATTGCATTGTCACCCGTTCGCTGTAGGTTAGTTCATGTACGGATTGGCCGTTTTGTGTGTGGATTGACCTATAGTGCGAGGGTGTGGCACCTCCACGTGTAAGGGGTGCTACACTTAATTCCCACCGAATCTGTTTTACCTTGAATCCTCTTAATTATTGATACCTCTTCCATGATCCGAACCCTGAACTAAAGTACTTTCAAGGTTCATTCACTCCACCCCTTAGGTTGAACGATCCCATTGAATCCAATTAAAGTACCCTATGTAGTAGAGCCGCATAAATCGATCTTCTACGTCACGAACATCCCACGATCAACCCTTATTTCACCAAGTGTCCCTCCACCATTGCATTTCCAAAGTCGAACCTCCCATCTCGAATTCTCTATATTCTTCCCCGGTACATCCTTCCGATCTTCCATGCCTCAGAAAGAATTTGTACTAGGTCGTTGCTATCGTGGAACTTGGCCGTGGTTTGATATTATCTTCATAACCTATAAATCATAACTCATTTCAAGGATATATACATGTGATTAGTGCATGATCATGGCACGTATTTAACACGAATGGCACGAATCCATATAAGAATGCGACAGGTAATTCGATACTCAAGATCGATGCAATGCACACGTAGTCACTTAATTCCTAAGCCGTACGACATAGACTGACCCAATCATGACACGAGAACACCGGTTTTGCAATCGGGCTCTGATACCACTTAAGGATGTAGCACCCCAGACGTAAGGCGCCACATCCCCCGTATTCAGACCCGACCCGTATATGAAATGGGAAATCCATACAGGTGCTAGTTCGGAGCGAATGGGGACTCACTCACTCACTATGGTAGGCGGGAACTAAACTTTAAAACCAAATAAACAATTTAATAAAATAATTGCAATTGCGGAAGCGAAGCATATATTCAGAAATTATGTTAATCATATAGACGGGTTCAAACTATCCCCAGAAACCTGTCCTGGATTCATATAAATATAACATTTTCATAAATACATTCTTTTATAAGCTAACTTATGTACAAAATGCGTATGAAGTGACTTAGATTTAAATATGAGACTTGACAAACTCAGAACCCTGCCTAGCACTCCAAAACCTGGAAAAGAACTGAAAACAACGTCTGGTTCATTCTATAGGAGACTGGTGGGTATAAAACAGGGCATAAGCATCATATAAGACAGTATTTAAACATTCACATGCAAGTTATAATCCCAATTGAGGTTTTTATAGCATTTCCCAAATGGGTGAATTAAAGAAATCATCAAAAGGGATTATAACAACCAATTTTCATTAGGTCTTTCGTGGCCCGACGAGTGGGCGTGCAGTATCTCCAACCAATACCTTGTGTAATTCATTAAACATTCTCTCTTTCTTTCCTTTCATACATTACATTCTTTCTTTGTGCACAATCATGATCACTTACACCTTTTTTCTACGGTTGGTGGACGGGTTTGCAAGACCCGGCCACCTCCTTCATTGACCAAAAGGGGTTACATGACTCCCCAGATGGCGCCCAGCGTCCATCCATCGCTAACTCCTAACGAGGTCCGGTTACGCCGTACATTGGTTCGAACTAGTGTGAGGGATCACCGTCGGCCCATGCCTCCCCGGATAGCCACCCACCCTAAGTCCCTGGGCCCCATTCTATGCATTCATTCATTCATTCTCGCCAAAAGATTTGGTAGGGTTCACAAAATAAAGGCTTTACGTTGAATTCATTTACCCTTGAAAACGACTCTATATTCATATAATAGTTTTGGCCGAAATCTTTACACATTGGGAGTATATAGGGTCATTTATCTAAGTAGTAGATAAACCCACCTGTACGACTGTTGCCGAACAATACCAAGAAGAAAGGAATACTTGGGAGTAATCTATGAACCCGACATCTCCGCCCTAGAGAAAATTGTACAAAGGACAAAGTAACTAGCTCGTGAGACTCAAGACCCCAAATGAACCATATATGACGCAAGACAATGCATTAAACATGATATGAGATGTATAATAAATAAAACGATATCATGAACTTATGAAATCAAATAATTTATTCAAAGACATTTAATACATGGAGGATTCAAGTCCAGTTGTTTCATATCTTTCATAATTCATAGCAACATTGAGACAAAATCTTCAAACTATAATCATATTACACATTTCAACATGTTTGCATTGTACATAAGTACAAAGGGCAAGAGGAATCACTTGAGACATCAACAGAATGCAAGATGGTACTTAATGTTTAATATAGAAGCACTTAAGCCACGTTACAACAATTCAAGTCACGAACTTCATATAACAATTATAACTCAAATATATCAAGTTTGCAATTAGAGAGTAGGCAAAAGGTGAAATAGATAGCAAATTAATTCGATAATCCAAATAAATCACACAATATCTAATATTTATATACATATATATATATATACCTATATTATGTAACATATTCAAAAAAAAAAATATATATATATATATATATATATATATATTATATCCTGCATGTGAGCTATATATATATATATTATATATATATAAATTCATGCATGCATGTGCATGTGAGCTATATATATATATATTATATATATATAAATTCATGCATGCATGTGTGTACGTATGCATGAATTTATATATAATATATATATATATATATATATATATATAAAGCGAATGCACATAATTATATATATATATATATTATATATATATATATATATAGCTCACATGCAGGATATAATATATCCATAATTATATATATATATATTATATATATATATATAATTATGTGCATTCGCTTTATATATATATATATATATATATATATATATATATATATATATATATATATATATATATATTATATCCTGTATATAGCTCACATGCAGGATATAATATATATGTCATATATATATATATATATATATATATATATATATATATATGTCCACGTACACACACAAGATCATATGCATGCAAACCTTACCAATTAATTAAATGTAATAGTGCATGTCATATACATATAATATATTAAATATTATACATATGTCTATTCACTCCATGCATTTACATAAAATAATACATATATATATATATATATATATATATATATATATATATGTATTACCTTGTGTAGTATTTATATAACATATATGTATGTATCTATGCATGTAAATACGTATATATATGTAATATTATGCATGGCTAACGTGTATATATACATATATATATATATATATATATATATATATATTCACACATGCATAATGTAATAGCCTAAGGTGAATCTCACACATCGGTTGGAGAGGGGAACAAAACCACTTTTATAAGGGGGTGGATACCTTTCCCTTGTTGAGGCCTTTTCCCGGATGGTGATCTTAGCCATTGGGAGGAACAAAACCATGAGGGTGTCGATTTTAGGCACCAAAGCGGACAATATCGACAGGCGGATTTTCGGGCTATTACAAATAGTATCAGAGCCGGGGCCCGGGCCGGTGTGCCAGAGAGGACGCTGGGCCCTCTTAGGGGGGTGGACTGTAATAGCCTAACGTGCTTTTCCCACATCGGTTGGAGAGGGGAACAGAGCCTCCTTTATAAGGGGGTGGATACCTTTCCCTTGTTGAGGCCTTTTTCCGGATAGTGATCTTAGCCATTGGGAGGAACAAAACCGTGAGGGTGTCGATTTTAGGCACCAAAGCGGACAATATCGACAGGCGGGTTTTCGGGCTGTTACACATAACACACAACCACATGCACAATTTTAATCACAGAGCAAATGCATAGCCAAACAATACAACAAGCAGCAACAGACAACAAAAACTCAAAACTGTGACAAATTGAGGTCACGGTAGCGGCTAAAATCAGTACAAAAGGGGTCCCGGCCGCTACCAACCTCTCCAGAAGCAGCACAGGCAGCAACAGATTGAAACTTGGGCAAAATAGGGTCGCGGTTGTGACCCCAAAAACTCCTAAACCTGCTCGCAGCCGCGACTGCTTGTAGCAGTTGCAGAGATGATGAATCCACCCCTCTTTCCTTCTCCAAACGAAGCAGAAGCAACCGGACATGAAAGGGGGAAAAACAGCAACAATTTACCACAAGAAGGAGCAAGAAGGACAGCTAAATCAATCCAAAACCAAGCACACACATACGGGGCAAATCATGAAAGCAAATCAGTCCCACTTTTCCCCAAAAACTCATAGCAGCCGTGAAAGATCAAGAAGCTATAATTCACACGAAATTCATGCTCATAAATGAAACAAATAACCATCTAGATCACATATATGCTTTCATATCAAGAAATGAATCAAGAATTCACAAGATTTCAACAAATTTCACATAACCCTTACTATTCATGTATATCTCCAAATCATGCTCAATACTCCATAAAAATCAGCAATATAGAACTTGGAAGAGAGACAAAAAGATGGACAAAAAGATCATAATCTTACCTCTTGAATTCGGTTGAGTTTGGAAGAGATTTGAGCTCAAAATCTCCAAAATGTGCAAAGTCCCGAAATGAAACTGGAGAGCAGGGCTTTAGCTGAGCTTTTCTCCTTTGGTTTGAGTGGGGTTCGAATTGGGGCTGTTAGTGTCTGATAGAGGCTTGAACTAGGGTTCCAAAAAGTCCAACCATGGTTAATTTGGCCAAGTACGGTGGAAGTTATGATTAAAATGGCTAAGTGTGGCAAATCTGCGGCCGAGGATCATTTCGGTTGAATTTCGGAGGTTCAAATGTGCTTAGAAAAATATAAGGCTTGTTCCATTAAACTTGAATCTTCGATATGAGTTCAAAGGAGGTGACGAAACTCGAATCCAAGTTCCCGAGCTCAAGTTATGACACCCAAAACCAAAGGTACTCTAAATGTTCTTTAGTCCCCCGACTTAGTCCCGTTCCCGAAATAAAATTCGTTAACGCATCAAACAAGATCGAAAACATGAAACAAGTATAGAGACATGTTCGTAACACCTAAATCTACAACATATGAAATTTTCACAAAATTTCGAAATCAAATTAAGTAGGAACGACACGCGATCAAAACATATAAGCACATAACATTCAAAAATTCATTTAAATTTCAAATATTTTCAATTATAAAATTTAAATTCCATTTAAATTATTCTTTAAAGTGTACGAAATTATTATAGTTAAAATGATTAATTAAAATTATAATTTATAATAAACAATCAATTACATAATTAAAGAATTTAAACGCGCAATTATGTAAACACAAACGTTATACTATACGACTGAAAAGTCTGGGCGTTACAATTGACGAAGGATCAAATTTTTGATCG
Source organism: Lantana camara (assembly GCA_037501455.1). NCBI lineage: Eukaryota > Viridiplantae > Streptophyta > Magnoliopsida > Lamiales > Verbenaceae > Lantana > Lantana camara. The sequence goes on along the minus strand of CM074861.1, from coordinate 79,165,481 downwards.
AAATGGAGCATGGATTGCGTGGCTAGCTGCTACGTGTCATGCAGTCCACGTGGCTGCTACATATCATGCACACGTGGCACGTACGTGATTCCATTCGTGTAATTATATTACACGTGAATTCTTTTCTAGAATTAATTAATTAATTGTAATTGATTAATTGTAGTCTTTTGATTAATTATTGAATTAATTGTTAAGACTATCCTCAAATAAACTTAACCTAATAAATAATTAGTTGGGAGTTAATTGATTTATTTAATATTGACTTTTAACTTTAGGAAAGTTGAAATGCCCAACTTCCTATTATAGGAGAGAGAAGTCTTCTCTTGCTAGACTTGGAGAATAAGTTAAGAACTTATTATTCCAATTAAATTAAATAATTAAATGAGTTAATTAGTGAGCAAGTAAAGAAACCCACTAGGGTTAGGAGAACCCTAGGGATTTCGAACCAATCTTGTATAAATACAAGAGGTGGTGTTTCTCTTATTCTTTTGACCAACACTCACGAAGTGTTATGTTTTTGAGAAAAACAAAAGAAAAGTTTTCAAAGCAAAAATTATCCTAGCCTTAACATAAGTCATAGAACTAGCATTTTCACTCGCTTGATCATGTTCTAGGTCTGGTGTAGAGACGCTTTGGAGGGCTTATACTTTGGAGTCTAATTCGAAGGCCATTCGAGGGATTTTCCGCTTGAAGGGTGTTTGTTAGGCAGTAACAACATCACAAGAAAGCTTCAGTTAAAGTGAGTTTCTCGTTATTCCCAATGTTACAGTACGAAAATTGCAAGACAATGATTAAACTTGTGGAAAATTTTAAACTTTCGCTGCTCAACTCTTTCGTGTTTTCCAACAAGTGGTATCAGAGCCACCTTGCAACGTTCGTATTGTATCTTTACTGCTTTTTTAATTTTGATGAAAATTCTTGAATTTGAGTATATGTTCTGTATTCATGGTTTTTGTTTGAAATACGAAGTTGCCAGATCAAAACTATTTCTTGAAAAATTTATGAAAAATTGTTTTCGTTTAAATCTAGTTTTAAACTGGTCAAATTCGGATTTGTTTAAACTATTTTAATTCGGAATTAGATTGCATGAATTTGGTGAATTTGAGAAACGAAAAATCACGAAACGGGTCGAACCCATGCGTGACAGCGCGAGGGGTTGCGCGCATCTAGTACGCGCATGGGGCTGCATCGCGCAGCCCCGCACCTGCCCTGACCAGCCGTGTGTGTCGCCCGGGTGCGCCTAGGCCCGACCGCGCGCTGCTCCGCCTGCCTACCGGGAGTGCCTGCGCACAGGCGTGCGCACAGCCGCGCAAGCCTACTGGTAGGCACCTCCCACACCATTCTAGGATAGCTGCACGAGCAGTCGCACGGGACTGCCTGCTCGTGTGTGCCTTGCACGCGCGATTTCGGGAGGTAATCGGGTGCCTCGCGCGAGACATCCCAGGACTTCATTTTCATTTCTTGTTTTTCCAGTTTCGTAAAACCCCTTTTGTAAAATGTGATTTTATTTTCAAATTAGATTTTAATTTTATAAAATTATTTATTTGAAATAATTATAAAATTTGGGATTTTATGAATTAAAATCAAGTTCTAATTTTTTTAGAAAATAATAAATATCACTTTGAATGATATTTTAGACAAAAATTTAATTTTGAATTAATTGTTGTTTTGTCTAGATCCGGTGATTCGATTTTGAATAAATTCATGAACAATGGACTATATTCAAATTACTTAAGTTAATTGTAATTTGAAGTAAAGGGAATTTTAAATTTAATTGGTATATTTAAATTCAAGCGGAAGCATGCTATTTTAGTTGATCATGGGTGAGTCTTTTGTATGGTTTTAAGTTCTGCACATGGATTATTTCATTTTGGGTCAAAGCCTCGTAGTTGCGCGTTTTCAATTGAGGTTAGAGTCCTACTTATGTTCGTACCGTTATGTGTTTATTATGTGGCTTTCCTTATTATTGTTTTTGGGTCGGGGTATACCCCGTGTACTTGTCTATGGTCAATATGAAAATTGAGCCATATTACTTTATGTAAAGAGAGTAGAACTTAGGAAGTGAGGTTTTTATTTTCATTTTGGAGACAAGCACCCATGGAATAAGAAGGATCCACAAGGAGCACGTAAAGAACGGTGGCCATAAGAAGACCCCTCAAAATGTTTTGGAGGGTTTCTATTAAATGTAATAGACAGGGCATTTTTCCATTAAATTTTGTACCCCTATGTGATATGAATTGTCTTATGTGGCATGAATGTTAAAACTAGTGATTTTGGAGTGGCTCCCAAAATCACATATAAGATAGGATACCCATGGTCATCACATAATTAGTATCATGCTAGGACATGTTATCTGCTAATTGCTTCTGTGATGAACTTTATGTGAAACTGCGTTAACAAGATAATTAAAATTTGGATAACATTATATGTTGGTGAGGCCATTCGAAAATCCCATTTAAATATGGGGCAAAATTCGAACAAATAGGTATTTTATCACTGTAATAAAATTCCTAGCGTTCCATCTATAGGATTTAGGACTTAATAAGTGAAACTAATTGTTGTCTCACGAGTCGTGGGGTAATTAGTGTAACTTATTAACTCTTAGTTTCCTGATTAATTATTTTAAATAATTAATATTTATTGACCATTTTAGAATGGGCGATGTCTCACGAGTCGTGGGTCGTTCCGGACTAAGTTTGGTTGAGATCTTATGATTGATGGGTCCTACTCAACGCTAAAGTAGATATGGATGTCTCACGAGTCGTGGGTCCATGATTGAAAGATTAGTGATGCAAAAATATTTCTAGGAATTCCATGGGGATGGAGTCGACAATTCGTACCTACCTAAAGATTCTTAGACCTTTGGATGTCTCACGAGTCGTGGGTCCAAAACTAAGAATGCTTGGGATCCTAGTACCTATTGGGAAAATAAGTTTCTTCTAAAGTCGTTGGGATTTCTAATATTTCTAAAAACAGTGGGAGAGCATATTTCTAAAGACCTTGATAATATGTAATCGTTATTATTCAGCATGCTCATGATTTCTCTGTTTTTCCATTTAGGTTGTAGTTCTGTGATTCTATACTATTGAAATAGCAATAAAAAACCCTTTGATATCCGTCCTCGAATCAAACAAGTTGACAGCGCCCAATTACTCTGATTGGCTTCGGAATCTAAAGATTGTTTTAGATTCTGAAAAGAGAAGATATGTTCTTTCCGAAGGAGAGCCTATCGTTGAAGGCGAGGCTCCGACTCGGGCCGAAAGAAAGCCGATCGTGAAATGGTATGAAGACAATCTTCAAGCCCGTTACCTCATGTTGGCCACCATGTCTCCAGACATGCAAAGGCAACACGAGTCTATGGAAAATGCTTGGGAGATTTATGACCATCTCGAGCAATTGTACCGCCCCAAAGAGCGTGTTCTAAGGTACAACATCTCTAAGGAGCTCTTTCATCTCAGAATGAAAGTAGGTACAAGTGTCTATGAGCACGGTCTCAAGTTTCTTGCTTTGAACAGGAAACTGACCTCCATGGAAATGCCACTGAGTGAAGAACTCATCGTGGATTTCTTGCTCGCATCGCTTCCACCAGCATTCAATGTTTTCGTGCTAAACTTCAACATGAATCAACCTCATACTATTGTAGTTGAGTTGATTAGTCAGCTTGTGACTGCTGAAGACAAGATCAAGAAGGATCGCAAAGTAATGATGGTCACTTCCTCTTCTAGGCCTTCTAAAGGCCAAGGGAAGAAAGTTCCAAAGAAGAAGGGATCTCTTAAACCCGATGGAGGGGTTAAAAAGAGAAAGGCCAAGAACACAAAGGATCAGACAGAGGACATTTGCCATCATTGTGGCAAGAAAGGGCATAGGAAGAGGAACTGCCAAGAGTACAAGGATACTCTAAAGAAAGGTGTGTTTATTGTTGAAGTAAATGTATCTATTGATTCTAATTCTTGGGTACTTGATACCGGCTTGGAGCTCATATCTCTAATGATGTACAGATGCTAAATGAGGTCCGACAGCTTGAAAAAGGAGAATGTGTAATGAAGGTTGGGAACGGATCAAGCGTTCAAGCTCAAGCCATCGGGATGTGTAGATTAGATTTAGGTGTCCTTACATTAGTTTTGAACAAAGTCCTTTATGTATCTTGTATTATTCACAAAATCATTTCCATTCCAATACTTGATTGCGAAGGTTATGAAACTTTTTCTAGAAATGGAAATTTTTATACAACTAAAGACACTAATATTCTAAATTTTTATGAAACTTCCGTTTTGCTTGGTACATTATCTGATGGATTTTATACAACTAAAGACACTAATATTCTAAATATACAACAATTAAACAAACGCAAAAGAGATGACAAGATATTGGCTTCTTTATGGCACGCACTTTTAGGACATATTTCTAAAGATAGGATTGTTAAGTTAACCAATTTAGGGTCATTCTACGATAATGAACTTAAATAGTTAACTCATTGTGAATCATGTCTTAAAGAAAAAATGGTCAAAAATCCCTTTAATGATAAAGTGGAACGTTCCACTAAAGTGTTAGATTTAATCCATACTGATGATTGTGGACTACTTAGTGTAAGTACGAGAAATAACCATCAGTATTTCATAACCTTCATAGATGACTTTAGTCGTTTTGGTTATGTGTACTTAATGAAGTACAAATCCGAAGCCTTTGAGAAATTCTTAGAATTTCAAGAGGAGGTTGAGAACCAAACTGGTCACAAGATTAAGACACTTCGATCTGATCGAGGTTGTAACTCCCCGACTTTTCGGCCGTACAGGTATGACGTCACGAGTGGGTTTAGACCGAGAGTTATGTGAATTATATGTGTTTTAATTTCTAAGCGATTATTTATGTAACGCCCCGCTCATCCGATAAATAAGGTACGTCACCTTTCCACCTTTTTATGTGTTTAATTATGTGATTGGTGCGTTGTGTGGCCCTCTTTTGAACTCTTTTAGAGTTAGGGCCCTTTTTGTAATTTTCTTCTTTTAGGGGGGTTATCCGGTCACTTCTCGTTCGGTAGAGATTTTGACTTCTTTGATCCCTTTAACGCGTCCGGGGCAGCGAAACGAGTCCGTAGACTTACCCGTTTTGAGTACGAGGATCCGAGATATATACTCGGGTTTCCTCGTTTTGCGGGCCAGAACAGCAGACTCAGCCTTCATCGTCTTCTCCAGCGATCCATCACTATTCACACACAGTGGAGGTGTAATTACACACACTTACCCGTTCTCCCTCGTTTCTCGACGGAATTCGACGAATCAATAGTTGAAATTTATCAGCTTGACGAGCCCGTCTCAACCGTACCAGTTTCGTGGCCTGAAATTGACCAGGGGCGACGCAGCGGTGGTCCGAAGGTGGCGGTTTGCGCCACCTCCTCGCCGGTGGCGATCCGGCGACTCTCGTCGGCCAACCGCTACCCTACCCTACGTTTTCGACCTCTCCCGTTCCATTTCCGGTCTCCTTTTTGAGCGAATCGCGGCGGAGATGGCCGAATCGGCAGTAGCGCAGCGGCGGAACTTCGGCGGCGAATTGGGCCATCTTTCCGGCCGGTTTTGGTGGTGCTCCCTTCACAAAAGTTATTCCTGACGACGAGCTTGAGCTGTTCGTGGTGGTGGCGGCCAGAGAACCGGCCGGCGGAGGCGGACCGGTGGCGGACCGGCGGTCCGATTTTCCGGTGACTTTTTCCGGGTTTGGACTAGAGGGCTTTTGTTGAGCAGGCCGAGACGCACGTTTCTGTCCTTCCGGTGATTTTTCCGACCACCGGAGGCGGTGTTCCGGTGGCGGCCGGTGGCTGTTCGGCCGGCTACGGTAGCGGCATTCCGGTGACTTTCGGACAGAAGGTCCCTTTCGTTGTGGTGAGTTCAACGCCACTTTCCGTTCGTCAATCGGATGCCCGGCTGATTTGTTGGGATTTATTTTGTGTACATCTATTTAATTGAAATTAATTGTTTTAATTGCAATGAATTGTCAATTGCTTGATTTGTCGATCAATATGAATTCCAATGTGTACGAAAGCATGTATTAAATGAACTATGATATATGTTGATGCTTTGATTTGCAATTTGAACTCCGATATCCCGTATTTGAACTATTTGTCTAACTTGAAGGGGTGTATGTGTAATTTTGTAAACAATATGAATATTGTTTGATTTAATTAGGTAACCTTGTAATTGAATCCGTTTAGTGATATATGAATTGAGTATGCCATGTGTGAATTATATAAAATTGATATAGTTGGAATTGATATGCGACTTTGTGAGATTTAAGTGATTTGAATGACTCTATTTTATTTATTTTATAATTGTAAACTTGATATACTTGAGTTATAAATGTTATATGAAGTTCATGACTTGATTTGCTATGAATTATGAAAGATATGAAATGATTGGGCTTGAAACCCTCATGTATGGAATGTACTTGAACGAATTACTTGATTATGTAACTCCATAACATCATTTTACTTCTTATACCTCTCATATCATGTGTTTAGCATTGTCATGCATCTATGTGGATTAGACTCATAGTGCGGGGGATGTGGTGCCTATCATCCCGGGTGCTACATCTTTAAGTTAATAATTTCGTGAACTAATTGTTATTATATGACTTAGGTGATTATGGTAATTGAACTCATTTTAATATGTTACTTATTAATGGAATGTTTTATTTCGATTATATACTTATTTGATCTTATATGAAATCCTTGGACTCAATCGAACTTTGAATTGGACCATAATTGCTCACCTACCAAACCTTGGGACCCAAATTGAATACTTAAATTGTTCAAGGACCAAAGTGCAATTTCCCCCTTTCTCCATCCCTTTTTACACTATATCACCCTCTCTTTCTCTCATTCTTCTTTCTTCAATTTCTTCCAACTCCAAAGCTTCCAAACCCTTTCTCCTCCTTCATTCTTAAATTGATCCATCAACAAGCAAGAAAGACAAGGGATTCAAGCTCCATTCTGCTCCATTCAAGACAAGAATTGAAGCTTTCGTCATGTTCTTCTTCTTCATCCTCTTCTTTCTTCCATCCAAGGTATATATATATGTGTGTTTTCACGTATGGGTTTGAATGATTTAATATAGGGTTTTGTGATCTTTACTTAGCAACAAGAATTCTTGTGTGAAAATACAAGAATACATGTTAATCCATGAGTTCTATGTTTGGTTGTTTGAATTCTTGGAGCAAATATGTGTATATATGTGTATGTGTGTATATATATATAAGTGTGGATTTATGAAATTTGGTGGAGTAATTCATGAATTGATGAGTGATATATGTATATATATGGGTATTGAGGTGTTTTTATGGTGTATTTTGATTGGAATCGGAGTTGGAGGAGTTTGGGACCTTCCCCTTCACATTATACAGCTGTTATTCCCTATTTTGCGACCCAGAACCAACCGAACGGTCGTTCGTTTTCTTCATGAACGGTCGTTCAACCTTACAGAACATTCCTGCCCCCTTCGAACGGTCGTTCCTGGTTTTGTACATGGAATTCGAACGACCATTCACTATTCAAATGGACTTGGATTGACCTGATTTTTGAACCCACACAAACCTCTTGATGTCTAGACAATTCTCCAATTGGAATAACCTCAATATATTTTCTCATTTGTGAGATATGATCGTTTGAAAATTGTGTCACCACTTTATCCGAATTCTACATTGGTCCAATTTCAAACCTACGCCATTTTCATCTCGCTTTGAACCATGATTCGTTCCATATACCATTGAAAATATCTATGTGTCTAGTTTGATTTCCAACAAACAAAACTCCATTCAAAATTCTAGAACTCAAGATATATTCAATTCTTTACAGCTTGTGCATTTCCGAAAACTGTCAACTTTCGCCAAAATCCATTTTCTTGCGTTCCTTTCCCCCCCTGACTTCCATATGTGTTTTAATTGATATCTTATACCTCAAACTTGTATTTATGATATGTTATGAGTTGATTATGAACTTTATAAGTTAAGTTGTGATGGACAAACGTGACAAATATACATAAACGTTTAACTGATATAATGTGACTCTTCTTGTTACCAATGTATTCCCTACGTGTTTAATGAATTCCTTATACCTCTAAATGATTCATATGCATTGTAAACATGTTATAACATGCGTTATGAATATCGTATAAAGCTTATGGCTCAATTGATATGAAATATGAAAGATATGGAACGCATGAATAAGAAACCACCATGTATTGAACGTTTAGAATGAATTACTTGATTATATGACATCATAACATGATTTATATGCTTTATGCATCTCATATCATGTGCATAACATGCCGTTCATCTATGTGGTTTCATATTGAGCCATTTCTCACGTGTACACATTGTTCCTTCTCTTGTACAGTTCGTTTTCAGGGTGGAGACTCCCGAATTGAGTAGGCACCCATATTACTCATGTTTCTTGTGTCATGCCATTCAAGGTGAGGGTGTTCTCGTTCTAGATACGTATTGAACCCTATAACCTTATGTGACAGGTTTTGGCCAAAAACTTAATGTATATCTATATATTGTTTTCAAATGGAGTTCGAGTAAACCTTTTCTCAAGGATTACGGAATGTATTAATTATGTTATGAAATGTATTATATTTCTCATGATATGAAATGTTTTGGCGAGACTTGAATGATTGCACGTATTGGGGCCCAGGGACTTAGTGTACGTAGCTATCCGGGGAAGCTCGGACTGACGGTGAACGTCTACACTAGTTCCACCAAACCACAGAGCCCGGAACTCATTAGGAGATTAACGAGGAAAGGAAGCTGAGTGCCTTTGGGGAACTCATGAAACCCCGCTGGTCAATGATTGAGGTGGCCGGGTCTTGCAAGCCCATCCACCGCCCTGAGGAAAAAGGAGTATATGTATGAGTATGTTTTATATGTATGATTATGTATTATGGTTATGCACCCTGCGGGAAGGCCGGGACACAAATTGCCCAAACGATTATATCTCATGTTATATGGCTTGCATGATCACATATTCAAGTATTAACTATATTTGTCATATACGGCCGAAGTTTGGTTGGAGATTATGCACGCTTACTCACCGAGCCTTAATGATTATGTATGAATTATGAACTTCATGAATTTAATATGAATAGTCGTAAAGTCCAAGCATTGCTTAGTTATTCTCTTGCCCTCTTGGGAACTAACTTTAAATAAAACTTTGCTCGGGATTTATGGCCTGCATGTGCATGTTTCTATATATATGTATAGCTCCTGCTCACTCAGTGTTCTAGAGACTAACCCCTCTTTTCACTCTTCCAGTTCTTGCAGGTTTTGATAGGCGGGAGTCGAGTCTTAGCTTTATTTTTCGAGTCACTTAATGAAGTGTAAATCCAAAGCCTTTGAGAAATTCTTGGAATTTCAAAAGGAGGTTGAGAACCAAACAGGTCACAAGATTAAGACCCTTCGATCTGATCAAGGTTGTAACGCCCCTACTTTTCGGTCGTACAGGTATGACTTCACGAGTGGGTTTAGACCGAGAGTTATGTGACTTATATGTGTTTTAATTGCTAAGTGACTATTTAAATTAATAATTTCGTGAACTAATTGTTATTATCTGACTTAGGTGATTATGATAATTGAACTCATTTTAATATGTTATTTGTTAATTGAATGTTTTATTTCGATTATGTACTTATTTGATCTTATATGAAATCCTTGGACTCAATCGAACTTTGAATTGGACCATAATTGCTCACCTACCAAACCTTAGGACCCAAATTGAATACTTAAATTGTTCAAGGACCAAAGTGCAATTTCTCCCTTTCTCCCTCCCTTTTTGCACGATATCACCCTCTCTTTCTCTCGTTCTTCTTTCTTCAAGTTCTTCCAACTCCAAAGCTTCCAAACCCTTTCTCCTCCTTCATTCTTCAATTGATCCATTATCAAGCAAGAAAGATAAGGGATTCAAGCTCAATTCTGCTCCATTCAAGACAAGAATTCAATAGGATATTATTTCTAAGGTCCTCTTGAACAAAAGGTCTTTGTGTCAAGAAATGCTACTTTTCTTGAGGACTCATTCCTTAAGGAAAAGAAAGGCAAGATCGCAGAACTCGAAAAGGTTCAAGACCAAGTTCCCATGCAAAGTTTGGAGAATAACGTCCCTCAGCCAATCGCAGAGAGTAATACATGCGAAAATCCTCCTCAAATAAGACGTTCTAAATGCATTCCTAGAAAACCAGAGAGATGGTCTCGTTTTCTCCACCAAACATCTCAAATGGATAATGATCCATTAACTTATGAGGAGGCACTGTTAGATTCGGACTCTGAACAGTGGAAAGAAGCAATGAAATCCGAAATGGATTCCATGTACTCTAACCAAGCTTGGACCTTGGTTGATCCACCTGATGGGATCAGGCCCATAGAGTGGAAATGGATATATAAGCGCAAGCTTGGAGTAGATGGAAGCGTGGCAGCCTTTAAAGAAAGTTTAGTTGCTAAGGGTTTCAGTCAAAGACCAGGTGTAGACTTTGATGAAACCTTCTCCTCGGTTGCAATGAACAAGTCCATTCGGATCTTGCTTGCTATTGCTGCATATTATGACTACGAGATATGAAAAATGGATGTGAAAATTGCCTTTCTCAATGGAGACATTGACAAAGACATTTACATGGAGCAACCCATGGGTTTCACATTCAGTGGGGGGCGAACAAAAGGTTTGTAAGCTACAACGTTCAATCTATGGATTGAAACAAGCTTCTAGGAATTGGAACATTCAAAATCGAAATGAGTCCTGTGTGTACAAGAAAGATTGGAAACCTTGGTTCAATTTCTGATACATTATGTAGATGACATTTTCTCATTGGGAATTCAAAGGATGACATGAAAGTAACAAAGTCTTGGTTATGGAACCAATTTGAGATGAAGGATCTGGGTGATGCATCCTTCATTCTTGGGATAAAGATCTATCGGGATAGATCTAGGAGATTGTTAGGATTATCACAGTCGGTTTACATAGATAAAATACTAAAGAGGTTTATTATGGAAGAATCCAAACGTGAAAAACTTCCAATGGGCCAGGGAGCAGTTCTTTCGAAGAAGCTGTGTCCCAAGACTGAACTTGAAAAGTCCAGGATGTCCAAAGTTCCTTGTGCATCAGCTATAGGAAGCATAATGTATGCGATGCTATGTACTCGACCGGATGTGGCTTATGCACTTAGCGTGACTAGCCGATTCCAATCTGACCCTGGTGAAGGTTACTGGATTGCTGTAAAGAACATCCTTAAGTGCTTGGGAAGAACTAAGGATTTGTTCCTGGTTTATAGAGGCCAGTAAGATCTTATCATTAGAGGATACTGTGATGCAAACTTTGCGTCAGACAAGGATGACTTTAAATCCATTTCAGGATATATATTCTACCTGAACAGCGGAGCAGTGAGTTGGAAAAGTTCCAAGCAAGCGACCACTGTAGATTCAACCACTGAGGTCGAATACTTAGCTGCAAATGACGCGGCTAAGGAAGGTGTTTGGGTAAGAAACTTCATCTATGAGTTGGGTGTTGTTCCTAGCATTAAAGACCCCGTTAGAGTGTTTTGTGACAACACCGGGGCGGTTGCTCAAGCAAGAGAACCAAGATCTCGCCAAAGGACCAAGCACATTTTGAGGAAGTATCACTTAATCCGTGATATCATCAAGAGAGGAGATGTGCAAATTGAAAGGGTCACATTAACAGAGAACATGGCAGATCCAGTTACTAAAGCCCTTAGTCAACAGGCTTTCGAAGGATATCCTCCAAAGGTGGGTCTTAGATTAGCACCTGAGTGGCTTTGACGGGCTGCGATGAAACAAGTTCTTAACTCCATAGGCGAGGATTAGAAACTTCTCCAAGTCAATGAGTCCGATAGACAGTGGGGGTGTCGACCTTGACTCTTCTGAGACTTGTTCATGTGATTATGTCCTTTTGAAGTATCACTCAATTTCATGGAGTGATAAGTGCATACGTTGATGCGTTCATAATAAAGAAGGGAAATTGTTACAAGAACTTCATCACTGAGATTTCCCGCGTGAGAACTTTCTTAAATGGGAAAGGAAGTTTCCTGAAACTTCCAAATTAGGAAATATCTCACAGGTCAATGATGTGATTCATTAATCCTTAGACTTGAGATTTTGTAATATCTCATATGAGCTAACTCTGTAATCTTTGATATAGGTTCAAAAGGGTGTCACCATATAGACACCTGATCCACGGCTTATGTTGGGATTACACAAGTGGCATATGTAGAATTAGTAGAATCGAGCAAGCACTTACACTTGTTAAGAACAAGAATGATCTCTTACTGATTGTGTCGTTCATAGTCCATTAAATATTAAACCTTTGGCCAAGGTGGATAAAAGATCAAAACATCTAGAAAATGGGGGTTTTCTAAGATTGAGATCGATATGGATATGAAACGAACTTAACTTTAAAGATCAAGAATATTTGGGCTCTGAGAATATTCTCATGCCTTAGTTCTTGATTGAGAGATGGAGTTATAGGAGGATCATATTTCACTGATTGTCATTGACTGAAGGGTTCTTCGATTCATTTCGTTATTCATATATGGGTCACACGCCCATTGCTAGATTACGGTAGTGTGATATGTGAAGTGATTAATTAATTAAGGAATTAATTCATTGTTGTCACTGCTAATCGAATAATAAACCTAAAGGCTCACACACAAATGCCAAAACACGAGGGTTATGGTAGGATGTTTATATGATTAACGAAGGATCAAATTGTTGATTAAAATGGAGCAAGGATTGTGTGGGTAGCTACCACGTGTCATGCAGTCCACGTAACTGCCACTGTCATGCACACGTGGCACGTACGTGATTCTATTCGTGTAATTATATTACACGTGAATTATTTTATAGAATTAATTAATTAGTTGAAATTAATTAATTTTAGTCATTTGATTAATTATTGAATTAATTGTTAAGACTATTCTCAAATAAACTTAACCCCATAATTAATTAATTGGGAATTAATTGATTTATTGAATATTGACTTTTAACATTAGGGAAGTTGAAAAGTCCAACTTCCTATTTTAGGAGAGAGAAGTCTTCTCTTGCTATACTTGGAGAATAAGTTAAGACCTTATTATTCCGATTAAATTAAATAATTAAATGAGTTAATTAGTGAGCAAGAAAAGAAGCCCACTAGGGTTAGGACAACCCTAGGGATTTCGAACCACTCTTGTATAAATACAAGAGGTGGTGCTTCTCTTATTCTTTAGACCAACACTCACGACGTGTTAAGTTTTTGAGAAAAACCCAAAGAAAAGTTTTCAAAGAAAAAATTATCCTAGCCTTAACAAAAGCCATAGAACTAGCATTGTCACTCACTTGATCGTGTTCTAGGCCTGGTGTGGATACGCTTTGGAGGGCTTCTACTTTGGAATCTAATTCGAAGGCCGTTCGAGGGACTTTCCGCTTGGAGGGTGTTCGTTAGGTGGTAACAACATCACAAGAAAGCTTCAATTAAAGTGAGTTTCTTGTTATTCCCAACGTTACAGTACGAAAATTGCAAGACAACGACTAAACTTGTCGAAAATTTTAAACTTCCGCTGCTCAACTGTTTCGTGTTTTCCAACAAGTTGAATCCGTCACCTGATGCTTGTGCTTTAATATTTGATTTCATGAATTGCTTCCGCATACGCCTTTATGTTGTAGTTTTGTTTTATTTGCAGGGTCTACGTCCCGTGTAACGCCCAGACTTTTCAGTCGTATAGTATGACGTATGTGTTTACCAGTTTGCGCGAATTAATTGTTTATAAGTGTTTAATATATTTAATTTTATTATAAATTGTTATTATTTAATTTTATTTTTTATTCGTTAAATGAGTATATTTACTTCCATAATTAAGTGTTAAATGTAGATTAATTATATCTTTAATTACATTAGTATTAATTTCAAAAATTACCGTTGACTTTATTATTTAATTTAAAATAAAATTTAAATTTTATTATTTAATTTGCAATGTTATGAAATTGTTAATGCTTTGCGCATGAGTGTTTTAATTGCGCTTCTTTCTCATATGAATTGAAATCGAGATTTCGTGAAAATTTAGTATGTCATAGATTTGTGTGTTATGAACATGTTTATATGCCCGTTTCATGTTTTCGATCTTGTTCGACTTGGTAAAGAATTTATTTTTGGTTGTGCAACCAAATCGGGGGCTAACGGACAATTAGCGTACCCTTGGTTCCGTATGTGATATCTTGAGCTCAGGAACTCGGATTTGAGTTATATCACCTTCGCTGAACTTGTATCGAAGATTCGGGTTCAATGGAACAAGCCTTATATTTTTCTAAGCTCGTTTCGACCTTCGAATTTTGCCCGAAACACGACGAACCCGCCTAAATGATCACCTCCCACCATTTTAACCATAACTTGAACCATAGTTAACCAAATGGAGTGAAACCACTCCAATAAATCAATCTATTATCATCCCATACCCCCCCTCCATTTTGTTCCATACACAAAAGAAAGGAGGGGGATTAGATTTTGGAGCAGCAGCCCCCATTCCCGTCACCTTTAACCCTAGTGAGATTTTGAGGTCCAATCTCCATTTTCTTCCATCATCTTCAAGGGGTAAGAGTATATTTGATATCTATATGCTTATATGATTATTTTCATCCAATAAAATCTGATTTTGAGCCATGTTTGATATGGATTTGCCTTATGACATGAATAGTAAGGTTTTGGGCTTTTATTTGAACTCTACGACTTCACTTGGTGTTTTACTTGAATCTGAGCTAGAATCTTGATCATTTATGCTTCATTTATTTATATTTATACCTGAATTTAGTGGTAGTTGAAATATGGAGAAGTTACCATTAACGTTCTTGAGCTTTTGGAAGTGTTATGCATGAGTTTGAACTCTTTTTTCTTACCTTAGCTGTTGCTACTCGTTTCCAGCCTGTTTGAGTAGGTTTTTGTGCTGAATTGCTGCCTCTTTTTTCTAACTTAACTTGCTTGCATGAGATGGTATTCGTTTGGTTTGAGGTACAGGGCTGAACAGGGGTGATTCACCATTTTTCCCGTGACTAGAGGGTCTCCTCAGCCGGGGAGATTTTACTCATGAAAAGTACCCGGCCGGGTACATGTTATGCAGAAAGTTTTTGCATCATAAGTGCCCGGGAGGTTATTTTTGTGTGGAAAATCTCCCCGGGAGGGGAGATGGGATCAAGCTCTTTGAATTTTTAATTGCTGCATGATTTATGTATTTTGTGTGCATGTATTTATGTGTATTATATGTTTAATGAATTCTTGTGTGTGCATGTGTTTATTCAATATATATTAGTGCATGTGTATATATAAATTTATAAACTAATGCAGGTATAAGTACGTATATATATATATATATATATATATATATATATGTATATAATAGTGTGTGCATGAGTGTTGTAATTATGCATGAAATATATATGTATATATATATACTATATGGGTGTGTACGTGTATATATATATATATATTATATATTAAGTTCTTGAATTAATTAAATTAGCTTTATATATTATTATGATTTTAAATAATTCAATTTTCACGTGCGTGAATCTCGTGCTTCTTTATATGATTTGAATACTTTTAATTGTTTAGTTTATAATTGTAAACATGGTATATTTGAGTTTTAATTGTTATATGAAATTCTTGGATTGAATTGACATGAAATGTGAAATTATGAGCTTGAATGAATTTGAACTCTTCCTTGAATGAATGAATTGCTTGTTTGTATGCCTTAAATCCATTAATAGTGCACATGAATGTGTTCATGACATAATATCATCTTTTATGCATTCATATCATGTACATAGCATTGTCGTGCGTCATATGTGGTTCATATGGAGTCTTTAGTCTCACGTTTACACTGTGTCAATTCTTTTATAGTTTTCTCCAGGGCGGAGACGTGCCACGTTCATAGGTTACTTTCAAGCCTTCTTTTCTTCTTGGTATTGTTCGGTAAGGTGTAACAGGTGGGTTTCTCTTCTATTAGTTACAATGACCTGATATATCCCTAATGTGAAAGTTTTGAGACAAAATATTATAAATATATATATCGAGTCATTCAGAAGAGTCAAGGATTTCCAATGTATAACCCTTCTTTTATGAACCCTACCTATGATTTTGGCAAGTCCATGATATGAAATGAATAGGGGCCCAAGAACTTAGTGTATGTGGCTATTCGGGGAGGCAAGGCCCGATGGTCATCCCATCACTAGTTCCAACCAAATTTACGGTGAAACCGACCTCGTTAAGGAGTTTTTAACGAGGAAAGGCTAACCGAGCTTTGAGGATTCATGAACCTCATTAGCTACATTGATATGATAGGTGGCCGGGCTTTACAATCCCGTCCACTACCCGGATGAAAAAGATGTAAGTGTTTATGATTACGAATGATATGACTATGATTATGAACGAATATGTATGAATGTGAATGATCACTAATGTGAAGATTGAATTGATATGCACACATGAGGATAAGGTTGGAGATTATGCACGCCCCCTCGTCGGGCCATGAAACCTTATGAATGGAATGAATGAATTTGATAGTTGTAATCCCGAGTGTTGTTTTCCTTTGTTTTACCCACTTGGGAAATATCTTAAAAACCTTGCACGGGATTATAGCTTGCATGTGTGGGTGTTTAAATTCTACGATATTATATATGTTATGCCCTGTTTTATACCCACCAGTCTCTTATAGACTGAACCCGACTTTGTTTTCAGTGCTTTTGCAGGTTTTGGAGTGCTAGGCGGGAAGTCGAGTTTGTTGACCTCTTGATCGAGTTGGATTCTGTTCAAATGCATTATGCAAGTTGAATAAATTATAGAATTATGTATGAATTGTTATGATTATGTTATATTAGCTCGGGACAGACTTCTAAGGATAGTTGAACCCCGTCAATGTGTGATTTATGATTTATGTTTTAAATTTTCAGGACTAGGTACTCATGTTATTGGAACCCGTCCTTTATAATAAACCTTGTGATTGATTTTTTATCCTGCTTGCGCACTCGCATTTAATTCATGAGCTTGTTTATTTGGTTTCGAGGTTCTAGCTCCCGCCTAGCATAGTGTGTGAGCGAGTCCCCGTTCGCCGTTATTCCGCTCATGTATGAACTCTCCATTTCATATGCGGGTCGGGTCTCAGTTCGGGGGATGTGGGGCCTTCCGTTGGGGAGCTACATCCTTAAGTGGTATCAGAGCCCCAAGTTGCAAAACCCGGGTTCTCATATCGTGATTGAGTCAGTTTAGGTCGTACGACATAGGGACTAATTGTCAACGTGTGTATTGCATTGATTCTTGACCTTACTTGATGGTGTTAGATGCAAAATGTTGAACTTGTTTTACTTTACACATTTCAATTATGTGTTGCTTTTTGCATTAAATACATGCTCTTGGTGCTAATTACGTGTCATATGCACTTACTAACCGACATGCATTTATATTTGAGATGAGTTGTGATTGTAGGATATTCTTACAACATCAAAGTACGGATAATTCTCACGATCACAACTCTTCGCCACTAGCTCTTCTTTTAGGTGTGGATGATTTAATGAAGACTATGAGGATTTAGAGGAATTCGGGCAATTGGTGATCCTTATGGCAAGGTTATAAGATGGGAGTTCAAGATAAAGAGGGGAACTTAACCACCAGTTTTACATTTAAACCGACTAAAGTGTGGACTACACCGGGAGGCTATATTCATGGATCCGAGAGTTATGGCCTTTACTAATTGGGGCTAAGGTTTGAGCGGAGGAGCCCAGGATAGGAGATTCGAATCTGGGGTTGTAGCTTAAAAGATTAATACTTATGCCTCTAATACGGAAGGGGATTTCGACCGGATTCCATGGGATCATCTAACTCGAGGATGGAGTGAAGAAATCTTGAAAGTACTTTAGTTAGGGGTTCGGATCGCTGAAGAGATTTTTCTGGGTAATACCTTTACTCAGGTTGAAGGCTGTATTTTGCCCACTCCTAAGTCTAAAGTTAAGGGAGAAGATCTTCTCGTTAGGAATGGGAAGTAGGATTCAGAATGGAAGATTGATTTGTGGAGAAGTTTCCGAGTTTTAGCTGATGAATCAAGTATTTGAATTCAAGTTCGGAGTAGAAGATTCGGAACATCTCAGGATCAGTGAAGGGGAACAATACGAATCGGCAAACAAGGATTTCCAATAAATCAGACAATTAGAAGCTATGTTCGGAAGAAATGAAAATAAGAGGAATTAGAGATGCTTGAGGAAGAAGTTGGATTGAATTGAGTTTAAGAAAAAAAATCAACGAGGTAAGTACAAGGCTATGGAAGGTAACTATACTCAAAGTTCTATCGTAAACCGGAATTGGAGTTTACATTCCAGATCCAAGTTGAATTGTCATGTTGTGAGGTCGAAGTGAGAGATACGTGGAGCAACAAATGGATACAATAAAGAAAGGCAAAGAGCTACTGGAGGGAAATTATGTGCTCAACTATAATCAATTGGAAGATGATTTCATTCCATCATTGAACTCATAAAGAATATTCAAGGGAACTTCGAGCAGAGTGACAACTAAGAGTAGGATTTGGAACACCATTTGGGGATCCATCTTTGAAGGAAGTCAAGATGTCGATTCCATGGGCGTAGAAAAAGTTCGGTTTGTCGAATTTCAATTGCGGACCACGGGAACACATAGGTGGATATGCAGGAAACTTTGAAGATTTAGAAGACCATGGGTAAACAAAGAAAAAGGAACAACGATGTCAAAGTACGCCGTAATTAGAGGAATGAAGAAGAAGTTACGGAACTAAAAGCTACTGCAGTGACAGGTTCATTGCATCCATGGCACGCGCATCATACCTTGCATTCATATATTTTGATTTTAATTTATACACTTTAATATTGTGATTTCCTTCGTGTTGCATGTTTTATTGTGAAATATGTGCTTCATAACATTGACACTTTAACTCGAGATGCATTATTTCAGTTTTACTTGTTAGGATACCTTTCTCGCTTGAGGCTTCAACTATTATTTCATTCAAAGCTCTACCGAACCGTGATGCAGAAAAACCTTTCCCAGTGTTAGGGTTGAGATAGAGATGGAAATGGTATTTCATAAAGTAAAGAAGTTGAAGAGGATTTCGGAATTTTCAGGAAGGACAGGAAAGAAAAAGGAATTTCAGATAAAAAGGGGATTTAAATAACGAAGGAATGAGGATGTCATTCAATTTGATCGGTCCCAAGTGAATGTGGATAATACACTGAATGTAATTCTTGATTAGAATTGCTTGTTCAGAGTAGATCAAGCATTCTGACTATGAAGTGATGAATAGCGATCAACCCAAGGAGACGAAATTCTTAAAGGGTAGAGCACGACCAAGAAATGAACTTAAATTGATGGTTGTGCTTCAGGATAGTAGGAACAACGAGAATACGAACCACGGTGGGCACGAAACTCCTAATTGTAACGCCCCAATTTCCGAAAGTTCAGGTAAGCACGCCATGAGCGTGTCTTCGGGAGTTGGGAGATTTAATTTAATTATTTCATTCATTTATTTATAACTATATGCATTATACCTTCATGTATTCATATAATTTTCATTAATATGAATTATATGAACTAATTGATATATGTGACCTAATTACACTATATGTCCTTAATTGATCCTTAGTGTAAATTTGAATACTTAACTGCATAACATGAAAGGGATTTAATTGATCTTTTGTGTAGAGAGGAAACTTGATTGCATGAATTTAAATAGCTTAAGGACTTACAAAATGTAATGAATCACACATATTCAAGACTTTGATATATCATCTAACTCTTCCATTTCATTCCATCATATTCCATTTCATCCAAGAGATAAGAAATCACACACACTCAAGACCATTTTTACACTAAGGAAGAGAAGGAGAATTTCATCTCATAATTCAAGCTAGACTTTGAAGGAATTGTGGAGCTAGGATTATCATCATCATCATACTACCATTTCATCCCATATTTCTTTCATTTGAAGATCACATTCCAGGAGACGAAGGGCACGCTCCATAGGGTGTTTCCTTATTTCTTTTGGTCGGTAAAGGTGAGGTTACTTCTAGATATAAAGAACCCTACAATCCTATGTAAGTTTTGGACCAAAATGTATCTATATATAGTTATAGTTTTCAAAACTTTATTGATCTTCAATTGAATTATCGAATTGTACCGACGGATTGATTGACCGATTGATAGACTGAATTGATTGATTTGCCGAGTATGTTATTCATTGTAGGCCCGAGGGTAGTGTATTGAGCCAACCGGGAAAGCTTGGGCTGACGGGCAACTCTTGCACTATCCTCACATTGTTGGGATGACCCCTGAATCCACTAGGAGATTAGTGGAGGAAGGAGTTATGGGTAAAGGGAATCATGAAACCTATACTCACACTGATTGAATGGCGGGGCCTTGCAATCCCCCATCACCCGGAGGAAGAAGGAGTTAATGAAACTGCTAATTGTGCACGGAAATTGATTGCTTGATCACATAATCATTTAAAATTGAAATATTGTACACAGTCGGAGAAAGGTTGGAGAATTACCCTCACTCGTCGGGCCACTGATTGATTGAACTAAATTGACTGAATTGTAAATTGATTAGTTGTAATCTCGGGCGAGGCCTATCTTATTCTTGAACTTATATTCTTTCCCTTTATAAAATCTTACCCGAGATTATAGCTTGCATGATAGTTGCGCTTTTAAATTATAAACCCCTCACTCAGTCTTTCATAGACTAACACCTCCCAATTTCAGGTATTACAGGTTGAGTGCTAGGCGGGATTGAGTTGAGTTTTGCTTCTTTTGGGTCTAGCATTGTCATTCTCATATTTCATATATATTATGGATACATTAAAAGCTCATATGAAGTGTTTTGGGTATCTATGTATATATTATGATATATACTTGGAAACTATTGGCATGTTTATGGAAATTTGAGAGATGATAATGTATTGATATGTATATGGAGTTATGGTTTTGGAATCAACGATGGATAATGAATTGCATGTATACTACTATGTGTAGTACCCGAGCGCCAGGTACCACATCCCCCGCACCGAGACCCGACCCGAATATGAAACGGACAATCCATACCCTAGCTAAATCCCGACGAACGGGGACCAACACACTCGCTAGGCTAGGCGGGAGCTAACTTTCGCAACCAAAGAGACAATAAAACAGAAAGAATACTAATGCGGAAGCAACATAAATACATCCATAACAGGATAAGCAATTAACAACGGGTTCAACTAGCATAGGTACCTAATCCCGAAATTCAATAACATCACAAAACTTCAATTCCAGATTCCTTCCATTTCTGTAAGCTTATCTTGAATTTATGACAAATGTAACAATCAATACAACCTTACAGCTTCATACTTAAACAAATCATGAATCAATATGCACTTGGACAGACTCAGATTTAACCGAAAGACTAAATAAACTTGACTTCCCGCCTAGCACTCCAAACCTGCAAAAACACTGAAAACAATCCGGGTTCAGTCTATACGAGACTGGTGGGTATAAAACGAGGCACAAGTAGTATATAAAACAATATTTAAACATTCATATAAAAGTTATAATCCCAAATGAGGTTTTTAGAGCACATTCCCAAGTGGGTGAAATAAATAAGTCATCAAAAGGGATTATAACGTTCATTTTTCATAAGGTCGTTTGTGGCCCGGCGAGTTTGCGTGCATTATCTCCAACCAACACCTCGTGTAGTTCATTAAACATTCTTTCTTTCTTCTTTCATTCTTGCATAACATTCTTTTGTGCACATTCATGAACATTTACGCCTTCTTCCTCCGGGTGATGGCCGGGTGATCGGCCCGAACTATCCATTCATTGACCAAAAGGGGAACATGACTCCCCAGATGGAACTCAGCGTCCATTCCTCGCTAACTCCTAACGAGGTCCGGTTACGCTGTTCATTGGTGGGACTAGTGTGAGGGTTCACCGTCAGCCCATGCCTCCTCGGGTCACCACTCAGACCAAGTCCCTGGGCCCCATTCTGTGCATAACATTCATTCTTTTCTCGCCAAAACATTTGGTAGATTCATAAAAGAAAGGCTTTACATTGAAATCATTTACTCTTGAAACCGACTCTATATACATATAATAGTTTTAGCCGAAATCTTTACACGTTGGGAGTATATATGGTCATTTTTCTAAATAGTAGAGAAACCCACTTGTACGCCTTTTACCGAACAAAACCAAGAAGACAAAAATACTTGAAAGTGTCCTAAGAACCCGGTACGTCTCCGCCCTGGAGAAAACTGTATAAAGGAAAACGTAACATGTTCGTGAGACTCAAGACTCCAAATGAACCATATATGACGCACGACAACAAATGAACATGATATACATGCGTAAGAGGTGATATTATGTCACGAACATGTTCATATGCACCATAAATGCATTTAAGGTATATAAACAAGCCATTCATTCGTTTAAGGAAGCGTTCATATTCATTAAGTTCATAACTTTCACATTTCATACCAACTTAATTCAAGAATTTCATATAACGATCATATCACGTACTAAATCATATTTACAATTAGAGGATAGACAAATAATTTCATTCCATTCAAGATCGAAAATTAGATAAGAACATGAAATGGGTAGCAATTTAGTTCTATAATTCAATTAAATCAAGTAATATTTAATATTTAATAACATATATATATATATAGATAAATATATATATATATATATATATATATATATATACGTAAATATAGATGCATAACTCATGCATGCAAATATGTAATATATCTAATTTACAAATATAAACATACATGCAAACATTTAAACTTAAACAAATCATGCAATACATGTTGTATATATATTTATATACCTACGTAAAACCATGCATACAATATTCAAATTTAAACATATGCATGCATGCACCACAATAAATAACTCACTTTAATTTACATGCATTCAAATTTAATAACATTAACATGCATAAAATATTAACTACAACAAACATGTATGCATAGTTAAATATATATATATATATATATACACAAACGTAGATATTCATGCACACACAAGCACAAATTGCATGAAATAAAATTACAAAGCCAAGCACAAACTCAACTAAGCTACTGCACTAAGGGTACCCGGCCGGGCATTGTCATTCCAAAAATCTCCCCGGCCGGGGAGATTTAATACAGAAGGGAAGCAGCAGGTCCTAACAAAGCTTTCCCCTGTTTCTCATTCCTTTACACACAACTACAGCAGGCTACATAGCAACAACAAAACAACAGCAACAAAAGAACACAATACTCCCATAAAACAAAGCCAAAACCGACAGCAACTCGGTAAGGAATAGACAGCAGTTCAGGCCCAAAAACAGAGCAAAATGGAAGAAAAACAGGGCAACTACCATGCCATCTCTTACTCAACATGACCAGGTATGTAGGTGCATCAAACAAGGCAAAAAGGAGCAACAAATGATTGCAATTTCAGTCCCAAAAATCAAAGGCAGCAACAGTTGACGAAAAGCAGTTTATTTCTTGCATAAACCTTCAAGTTTCATGAAGTTCAACAATGGTGGGATCACATACACTGAACATACATCAAATTCAAGTTCAAATATACATACTAGGAGCTGAAGTGATCAAATTTCACACCCAATTTCTCAAGAAAACAGAATCTAAATCATGAATTTAAACAATGGAGGCATAACCTAACTATTTCAGCATCTCTTCCAAATCCCATGCTCACATGCTCAAAATTGGGGATGCATAGCTTAAAATGACACATATTAAATGTATATCACAACCCTAAACTCACCTTGTTGATTGGATGTAAGATGGAAGAGATTTGAGCTTAAATCTCCAAGGTTGGCATGAGTTACCGGAATGCCTGGAAGCAGGGGTTGGGGCCGATATTTCTCTTGTGTGTGCGAGTTAGTTTGGTTGAGGGGGACAAGGATCAGTTAAAGGGCTGAGTTCGGGTTCCAATGCCTCTAACCATGGTTAATTTGGTCAAGGTTTGAATGAGTTATGGCATTTTTAGTAATGGGTGGCAGATTTGCATCCGTTTCGGTTTTCGGTTGAATTTTGGTGGTTCAAATAGTCTTAGAAAAATATGAGACTAAGTTCATTGAACTCGAATTTTCGTTACGAGTTCAGCGGAGTTGACGAAACTCGAATCCGAGTTTCCTAGCTCAAGATATCAAATACAGAACTAAAGGTGCGCTAATTGCACGTTAGCCCCCGACTTGGTTCCACAATTCAAAATAAATTCGTTACCACGTCAAACGAAGTCCTAAACATAAAACGAGCATATAAACATGTTCATAACACATAAATCTACAACATACTAAATTTTCATGAATTTTCGATATCAAATCATATAAGAACGGAGCTCGTTTACATTACTCAAAAACAATACATTAACAATTTCATAATATTTCTAATTAAGTAACAATATTTAAATTCTATCAAGTAAACGATATTATAAAATTAATTAATTAGCTTAACTAAAACATGATTAATTAGCATTAATTTTTAATTATCAATTTAAATAAATAATTAACGAAATAAATTATAATAAAATATGATAAGAATTATAAAATAATAACAATTTATATTAGAATTAAATATTTAAAACACTTATAAACAATTAATCGGATAGTTAAATAATTTAAATTGCACAATTTATAAACACATACGACATATTAGTACAAATGAAAAACCAAGGCGTTAAAACCTCTCCCTCTTAAAAGAATCCGTTCTCGGATTCACTACTCGCCCAAACAAAGAATGAGAGATTCCCCGTCTCTCGCAAACAACAAGAAGAGAGCCCCGTCTCTTGAGCAACTGTAACGCCCCAGTTTTTCAGTTTTAATAATGTGGCGTATTTGTTTATAAATTGCGCGATTTAATTATTTAATTATATGATTTATTGTTTATAAATGTTTATATTTGTTTTAAACTATAAACTATTAATATTTAATTTAATTCATTTTATTTCTACTTTGATAATTAGTGTTAATTTCTCAATTAGGGTTTCATGTTACCTTAAATATTTCGGTAGTTTCGTTAATTAATTTCAACATGTTATTAGTTGGTTTTAATTTAATTAATGTGGAATTTAGGTTTAGTAAATTATTTATAACAATATGAATTCGTTCATGCGCATGAGTGTTCTATTTGTGCTTCGTTCATATGTGTAATGATATCGGATTGGTATGGAAATTTAATATGTTGTGAATATGTGCGTTATGAACATGTCTCTATGCTCGGTTTGTGTTTTCGGATTTATTTGACGTGTTTATGAATTTAATTTCGATTGTGGAACCAAATCGGGGGCTAACGAGCAATTAGCGCACCCTTGGTTCCGTGCGTGATATCTTGAGCTCGGGAATTCGGATTCGAATTCCGTCAACTCCGTTGCCTTCGTATCGACGATTCGGAGACAATGGAACAAGCCTCATACCTTTTTGAAATCATTAAGACCTCCGAAATCCAACCGTAACGGACAACTCGTGCAAGAAGAGCTCTTCATGTTGACTAGTCTCCTTGGTGGGACCCTTTTTACTTAACCAAACTTAACCAAAGCTTAACCATGACTCTTGTACCTTGAGTTAACCCTTTCTCTCCCTTTTAGCTGCAAAAACCGAACCATATCTCCCTCATTTCTGCAACTACTGATCGAGAGAGAGAGATAGAGGAGAAGGAAGAACCCTTGGCCATCCTTTGTGATTTTGAGCTCAAATCACCATCTCCCTTCACTAAAACTTCAAGGTATGAATATTGATGTCTTCTCTACTCTATTATACTTGATTTCATCTCCTTAATTCATGATTTGGATCCGATTTGGTTAGGGTTTGGGCTAAGAGCATGAATAGGGTTTTTGGGGAAATTGCTCTTATGATCTTGTTTGCTTGTATAGCTGATTTTCTTTCTTATACATGATCATATGAACTTGATTCTTGACCTATTTCTTTCCTAACTGATAGTATATGATATTAGGAAGATTTCATCTCTTGCTCCTTTTATGAAATTATGAGTTATGGAGCTCCAAACTTGATGATCAAAGTGATTCCCCTGTTTTCAAACTGCTGTGTGAGATTTAGTGTTGTTGCATGATCATATGGTCTCCATTTCGTGTGAAAATGCATGGAATTGATGTACACTCATTGTTCTATATGTTATCATTCATGCTTTAAGTATTTGGTTCCATTTGAAGCCTCAAAACCGAAATGCATGGCCTGTTTCTATGCATGCACCATGACAGATTTGTTGCTGTTGCCTATGTGTGGTTGTTGGTCACCCTAATGTGCTTTAAATGGTACCATTTTGCATATATATGATGTATATTAGTTGTTTAGTATGTTAGCATGCATTCCCCAAAGTTTCAGATCCATATTCAAGCTCTAAGTACTTGATCAAGGCATGATAGAATCATTAGGGCTCATATGTCCGATTGTAGCGACCCAGTTTTGTTTCACGGTTTCGATGATCTTAATGTGTGATTTAGCTTTTGCACTCTAAATGAAAAATGTTCATAACATGCCAAATATGTTGTATATTAAGTTTCAGAGCATTTGGAGTTCATTTGGTATGCCTTTGGATTGATTTTGTATGAGTTCAGTTTTGCCGGTAAGATTGTTCGAACGGTTTTGGTTCTGTACCGTGACACCCCCGTGTCACATTTACTCATAAGAGTGAGACACGGGCGTGTCACACCCTCTGCTCAGTTCTGTACTGAGCCACGCCCGTGGCTCAGTTTGGCTAAGGGAGGTGACACCCCCGTGTCACTTCCCATGCGCAGTCTTCGTTACTTCCTCTTCGGTTTTTGATTTGTTTCCCCTCCTTAATGACTTTATCTTCCTTTATGTTGAACTATGAACTTGTTGTACTATGTGTTAGGAGTATTGTGGTTTAATTTCATGGCATTTGGATGTGCTATAGACATGCTTTTACTTAATGCCGGTTATGGGTGTTTATGTGTCGTTTATGAATCGTCTCGCTTATTTTCTATATCTTATCACTTCTTCTTGTTGCCCAACCTTGAATATATGCTATGTTATGTAATATGAAGTATATGGTAACATTATGGAAGAGCTTGAACATGTTCTGTACCCTTATTTGGATTCTTGAATTATTGGATTGGAAGTATGAATTGAATGATTTATGATTGAACAAGTGAATAAATTGGTTATATGATTTTCATGACTTAATATGATCTTTATGCCTTCATATCATGCTTGAGCATTGCCGTGCGTCATATGTGGTTCATTTAGAGTCTTGAGTCTCACGAACACGTCTTGTGGTCTTTTGTACAGTTGTCTCCAGGGTGGAGAGCTTTTGATCGTCAGGCACTTGGTGCTCGATCCTTGTTTCTTCACGGTTAAGGTGAGGGTGTTTTCGTTTTAGCTACGTAATAAACCCTACAACCCTTATGTGAAAAGCTTTGGCCAAAACCTTATGATTATATATATATGATTTTCAAATGGAGTTATCGAGTAAATCCTTCTGAGTTATACGTATGAGCGTATATAAGCTTGAAAATGGTTTTGTAATGAGGCTATGCTCCAAACCGTGTGTCTTCATGCTAGCTATGGATTAGGATGACACGGAGAGGTACGTATATAGCATATGCCGAGTTACACGGTAAGGTATGATTTCTTATAGTATGTATCATATGTATGTATTGATATGTTTTGGCGAGACACATTTATTACTTATTACAGAACGGGCCCCGGGACTTAGTATATGTGGCTAACCGAGGAAGCAAGGGCTGACGGGGATCCCAGATACTAGTCCCACTATTTAAACAGCGGTACTGGACCTCGTCAGGAGATTGGCGGGGAAAGGGAGCTGAGTGCCATCTGGGGAGTCATGTAACCCCTTTTGGTCAAAGACATGGTGGTCGGGCCTTGCAAACCCACCACCAACCCGGAGGAAGAAGGTTGGAATTAATTATAATTGAATGATTGATTGACTGATTGATTATCGATTGATAGGCACTGTGCGGGAAGGCCGGGAATCGGATTGCCCAAACAATATATTTAGGACTTGATTTATGGTCTGCCTGTATTATGATATATTGCATGATCACCTAATCAATATATTATTGATATTTGTCGTACACGGTCGGAGTTTGGATGGAGGTTGTGCACGCTCACTCGCCGAGCCTTATATTTATGTATGATTTATGAATGGAATGAAATTAATATGAATTAGTCATAAAAATCGAGCATTGTTTATCTATTTTCTTACCCTTATTGGGAACTGAATTCAAATAAAACCTTGCTCGGGATTTATGACTTGCATGTGCATGTTTTATATATATGTATCGCTCCTGCTCACTCAGTCTTCTAGAGACTGACCCCTCTCCCTCCCCACTCTTTTAGTGTGCAGGTTTGATCCGTGGAATTTGGCTAGGCGGAGGTGTTTGAAGTCTTTGAGTGAGTTGAGTTAGATTAGGAGAGTCTCTTCACTCATTCATGTATTGGAATTATGTATGACTAAGTTTCGGTTATATTATGAGCTTGAATTGCTTTTACTGGATTTGTTATATTGTAAAAGAGGCCTGAAGAGCCCAATTCTGGTTATGATTGATATTATTGAATTTTCGCTTTGCTGCATTATTTTTTTTTGTGAATTGGTAATCATTGCAGGGTCTAGCTCCGCCTGGCTTAGGAAGGTTTTATGTTTGTCTCCCGTTCGCTATGGTTTGATACGGGTACGGATTTACTGTTTCGTTACTCGTGTTGAGCCGTAGTGCGGGGGATGTGGTGCCTCACGTGCGGGGTGCTACATCCTTAAGTGGTATCAGAGCCCGGTTGCAAAACCGGTGTTCTTGAGTCGTGTCGGAGTCAGTTTAAGTCGAACGGCATAGGGACTATGTGATATTATGTGCATTGCATCGATCTTGAATATGGAATTTGGTTTCTCTTAAGAATTTTGTTGAATCACTTGTTGCATCTTATACGGGTTCTTGTCTTTCGTATCGAATATGTGCCATGAGCATGCACTAATCGCATGCATCTACTCTTGAAATGAGTTATGATTTCCAGGTTATAAAGATGATATCAAACCACGGCCAAGTTCTATGATCCCAACAATCTATTACAATTCCTTCGGAGGCATGGAAGATAGGAAGGATGCCCGGGGAGGAATGTGAAGAATGCTAGTTGTGTGGCTTTGTAGACTGAGTTGCAATTAACGGTTGGGATTCAGAATGGGAGGTTCGACCTTGGTGATGCGATAGCAGAGGAACAATTGGGGAAATAGGAATAGGAGTTAATCAAGGGATGGTTGTGACTCAGAAGAATAACTTATGTGAATCCACTACTTGAAGTGCATTAATTGGATTCAACAGGATCGTGCAACCTAAGGAATGAAGGGAACAAAACCTTGAAGATATATTGATCCCGGATTTGGATCATGGAAGAGATACTAGTAATTAAGAGGAGTAGAGATAATAGGGGTCCGGTAGAGGTTATGCATCAAGGGTCTACAAAGAAGGACTTCGAACTAAGCCTAGTGATTAGAAGTCGGGTTCTAGAAGGCAAGCATTTGGGTAAACACGAATAGAGGGAAGGTGGCGATATGGAGAACAGGATTTGAGTTCATTTTCCAAATCCAAGCTGAATTGTCATGTTGTGAGGTTAAATTGGAAGATATGGAGCAACAAATGGAAATGGTAAAGAAAGGCAATCACTCCTTGAAAGGAAATCACGCGCTCAAATGTAAGCAGTTGGAGGTGAATTGAACTTTCTAAAGGGTAAGTGTGGGTTTCTTGATTGAGACGACGATAGGAAGTAAAGGTCGAATTTGGAGAATAAATTGGATCAAGCTATCCTATAAGAGAATGGTGTCGATCAAGATTTATTCATTGAAGTGCAAAAGGGTCCAAGACGATATCATTGAGTTATTAGTTATATCAACGGTAATCCAGAAGGACACTCAAGAAGGGACCAAATAGAAAGGGATGATAATTGGAAGGTTACTTCAAGCTTCATGAATCATCAAGAACCTTCTGTCTTCGGTTAAAGAAATGTGGGGCCAGATACCGAATATAGCCCTAAGGGGTTAAAGAGTATGAATAGATAACATGAACGGGAGATGGGAAAAGGATTCGTGTTAAGGTAGATCCTAATGACGAATACCTCAAGGTAGGGATTGAATCGTCAAGGTTGTCCGGAGTAGTTATCCTTGAGGGTATTTTAAACCCCGATACGGGTAAGATAGTAGCTATGGATCTAACATTGAGACAGATGGTCTAAGGATATTCGGGGAGGTCAAGCTCGGTTAATTAGAAAGAATTGGATGGTCGAACGAAGATTGTAGGAAATGGTGAAGACTGGAAATAGTACAAGTCAGAACGGATCCAAGAGGATGATCCTTAAAGGATTTATCAATAGCTTCACCGAGGAACCTTGAAGAGGTTCAAGACAAGCTGACCACTGAGCTATCATCAGGATAGACCCTACACTGGACAACGACAACTCTCAATTCTAAACTTTGAAACTTCGGTGAACGGTACTTATAGTATTCACGACACATGCATCCATGCAATTTTAACTTATATAATTTTTATGTTAGGTGCGGTAATCTTGTATTGTGTTAAATTACTTGGAATAATTGGAAATTAATGTGGGCGACGTTTATTACTTGCTTTGGGTACCTTACGTGATTTTAAATTTGGTTTTTGCATGAGTTGCTTGGGAGTATTGGAGACTTCCTTGCTTTATTTTCGGTTAAGAGACGGGGATTCTCTTATTTTGTTTGAGAGACGGGGTACTCTCTTTGCTTGCGAGAGACGGGGTTCTCTCATTGTTATTGGAGAAGACGGGGTTCTCTCATTGCTGCTTGAGAGACGGGGCTCTCTCCTTGTTGTTTGTGAGAGACGGGGAATCTCTCATTGTTTGATTTCAAGCGTGTTTTGAATCCGAGGACGGATTCTTTTTAAGGGGGAGAGATTGTAACGCCCCAGTTTTTCAGTTTTAATAATGTGGCGTATTTGTTTATAAATTGCGCGATTTAATTATTTAATTATATGATTTATTGTTTATAAATGTTTATATTTGTTTTAAACTATAAACTATTAATATTTAATTTAATTCATTTTATTTCTACTTTGATAATTAGTGTTAATTTCTCAATTAGGGTTTCATGTTACCTTAAATATTTCGGTAGTTTCGTTAATTAATTTCAACATGTTATTAGTTGGTTTTAATTTAATTAATGTGGAATTTAGGTTTAGTAAATTATTTATAACAATATGAATTCGTTCATGCGCATGAGTGTTCTATTTGTGCTTCGTTCATATGTGTAATGATATCGGATTGGTATGGAAATTTAATATGTTGTGAATATGTGCGTTATGAACATGTCTCTATGCTCGGTTTGTGTTTTCGGATTTATTTGACGTGTTTATGAATTTAATTTCGATTGTGGAACCAAATCGGGGGCTAACGAGCAATTAGCGCACCCTTGGTTCCGTGCGTGATATCTTGAGCTCGGGAATTCGGATTCGAATTCCGTCAACTCCGTTGCCTTCGTATCGACGATTCAGAGACAATGGAACAAGCCTCATACCTTTTTGAAATCATTAAGACCTCCGAAATCCAACCGTAACGGACAACTCGTGCAAGAAGAGCTCTTCATGTTGACTAGTCTCCTTGGTGGGACCCTTTTTACTTAACCAAACTTAACCAAAGCTTAACCATGACTCTTGTACCTTGAGTTAACCCTTTCTCTCCCTTTTAGCTGCAAAAACCGAACCATATCTCCCTCATTTCTGCAACTACTGATCGAGAGAGAGAGATAGAGGAGAAGGAAGAACCCTTGGCCATCCTTTGTGATTTTGAGCTCAAATCACCATCTCCCTTCACTAAAACTTCAAGGTATGAATATTGATGTCTTCTCTACTCTATTATACTTGATTTCATCTCCTTAATTCATGATTTGGATCAGATTTGGTTAGGGTTTGGGCTAAGAGCATGAATAGGGTTTTTGGGGAAATTGCTCTTATGATCTTGTTTGCTTGTATAGCTGATTTTCTTGCTTATACATGATCATATGAACTTGATTCTTGACCTATTTCTTTCCTAACTGATAGTATATGATATTAGGAAGATT
This sequence comes from Lantana camara, assembly GCA_037501455.1. NCBI lineage: Eukaryota > Viridiplantae > Streptophyta > Magnoliopsida > Lamiales > Verbenaceae > Lantana > Lantana camara. Next base: position 79,133,340 of record CM074861.1, on the reverse strand, counting down.
TCATCTCTTGCTCCTTTTATGAAATTATGAGTTATGGAGCTCCAAACTTGATGATCAAAGTGATTCCCCTGTTTTCAAACTGCTGTGTGAGATTTAGTGTTGTTGCATGATCATATGGTCTCCATTTCGTGTGAAAATGCATGGAATTGATGTACACTCATTGTTCTATATGTTAGCATTCATGCTTTAAGTATTTGGTTCCATTTGAAGCCTCAAAACCGAAATGCATGGCCTGTTTCTATGCATGCACCATGACAGATTTGTTGCTGTTGCCTATGTGTGGTTGTTGGTCACCCTAATGTGCTTTAAATGGTACCATTTTGCATATATATGATGTATATTAGTTGTTTAGTATGTTAGCATGCATTCCCCAAAGTTTCAGATCCATATTCAAGCTCTAAGTACTTGATCAAGGCATGATAGAATCATTAGGGCTCATATGTCCGATTGTAGCGACCCAGTTTTGTTTCACGGTTTCGATGATCTTAATGTGTGATTTAGCTTTTGCACTCTAAATGAAAAATGTTCATAACATGCCAAATATGTTGTATATTAAGTTTCAGAGCATTTGGAGTTCATTTGGTATGCCTTTGGATTGATTTTGTATGAGTTCAGTTTTGCCAGTAAGATTGTTCGAACGGTTTTGGTTCTGTACCGTGACACCCCCGTGTCACATTTACTCATAAGAGTGAGACACGGGCGTGTCACACCCTCTGCTCAGTTCTGTACTGAGCCACGCCCGTGGCTCAGTTTGGCTAAGGGAGGTGACACCCCCGTGTCACTTCCCATGCGCAGTCTTCGTTACTTCCTCTTCGGTTTTTGATTTGTTTCCCCTCCTTAATGACTTTATCTTCCTTTATGTTGAACTATGAACTTGTTGTACTATGTGTTAGGAGTATTGTGGTTTAATTTCATGGCATTTGGATGTGCTATAGACATGCTTTTACTTAATGCCGGTTATGGGTGTTTATGTGTTGTTTATGAATCGTCTCGCTTATTTTCTATATCTTATCACTTCTTCTTGTTGCCCAACCTTGAATATATGCTATGTTATGTAATATGAAGTATATGGTAACATTATGGAAGAGCTTGAACAAGTTCTGTACCCTTATTTGGATTCTTGAATTATTGGATTGGAAGTATGAATTGAATGATTTATGATTGAACAAGTGAATAAATTGGTTATATGATTTTCATGACTTAATATGATCTTTATGCCTTCATATCATGCTTGAGCATTGCCGTGCGTCATATGTGGTTCATTTAGAGTCTTGAGTCTCACGAACACGTCTTGTGGTCTTTTGTACAGTTGTCTCCAGGGTGGAGAGCTTTTGATCGTCAGGCACTTGGTGCTCGATCCTTGTTTCTTCACGGTTAAGGTGAGGGTGTTTTCGTTTTAGCTACGTAATAAACCCTACAACCCTTATGTGAAAAGCTTTGGCCAAAACCTTATGATTATATATATATGATTTTCAAATGGAGTTATCGAGTAAATCCTTCTGAGTTATACGTATGAGCGTATATAAGCTTGAAAATGGTTTTGTAATGAGGCTATGCTCCAAACCGTGTGTCTTCATGCTAGCTATGGATTAGGATGACACGGAGAGGTACGTATATAGCATATGCCGAGTTACACGGTAAGGTATGATTTCTTATAGTATGTATCATATGTATGTATTGATATGTTTTGGCGAGACACATTTATTACTTATTACAGAACGGGCCCCGGGACTTAGTATATGTGGCTAACCGAGGAAGCAAGGGCTGACGGGGATCCCATATACTAGTCCCACTATTTAAACAGCGGTACTGGACCTCGTCAGGAGATTGGCGGGGAAAGGGAGCTGAGTGCCATCTGGGGAGTCATGTAACCCCTTTTGGTCAAAGACAGGGTGGTCGGGCCTTGCAAACCCACCACCAACCCGGAGGAAGAAGGTTGGAATTAATTATAATTGAATGATTGATTGACTGATTGATTATCGATTGATAGGCACTGTGCGGGAAGGCCGGGAATCGGATTGCCCAAACAATTTATTTAGGACTTGATTTATGGTCTGCCTGTATTATGATATATTGCATGATCACCTAATCAATATATTATTGATATTTGTCGTACACGGTCGGAGTTTGGATGGAGGTTGTGCACGCTCACTCGCCGAGCCTTATATTTATGTATGATTTATGAATGGAATGAAATTAATATGAATTAGTCATAAAAATCGAGCATTGTTTATCTATTTTCTTACCCTTATTGGGAACTGAATTCAAATAAAACCTTGCTCGGGATTTATGACTTGCATGTGCATGTTTTATATATATGTATCGCTCCTGCTCACTCAGTCTTCTAGAGACTGACCCCTCTCCCTCCCCACTCTTTTAGTGTGCAGGTTTGATCCGTGGAATTTGGCTAGGCGGAGGTGTTTGAAGTCTTTGAGTGAGTTGAGTTAGATTAGGAGAGTCTCTTCACTCATTCATGTATTGGAATTATGTATGACTAAGTTTCGGTTATATTATGAGCTTGAATTGCTTTTACTGGATTTGTTATATTGTAAAAGAGGCCTGAAGAGCCCAATTCTGGTTATGATTGATATTATTGAATTTTCGCTTTGCTGCATTATTTTTTTTTGTGAATTGGTAATCATTGTAGGGTCTAGCTCCGCCTGGCTTAGGAAGGTTTTATGTTTGTCTCCCGTTCGCTATGGTTTGATACGGGTACGGATTTACTGTTTCGTTACTCGTGTTGAGCCGTAGTGCGGGGGATGTGGTGCCTCACGTGCGGGGTGCTACAGCAACAATGAGAGAACCCCGTCTCTCAAGAAGCAAAGAGAGAACCCCGTCTCTCGCAAGCAAATAGAGCACCCCGTCTCTTGAACAAAAATAAGAGAATCCCCATCTCTTACAACCAACAACAAAGCAAGGAAGTCTCCAATACTCCCGAGCAACACAACGCAAAACAATAATTAAAGTCACGTCAGACACCCAAACCAGGTAATAGATATCATCAAAGTTGATTATCAATTACTTCAAATAATTTGACATGATAGGGAAGCAAAGCACCTAACATAAAAATTATTTAAGTCAAATTTGCATGGATGCATGTATCATGGATGGTTCAGGTACCGTTCACCGTAATTGTATAAGTTAGAGCTGTGAGTTTTGTTGCCCAACGCATGATCTGTCCCGAGAGTGAGTATAATACTTATCTTGTCTTTAGTTTCTTTAGTGTGACCCGGTATAGCCATGATAAATTCTCTTCGAATTTTATTCTTGATTCCCTTATGACTTTTACTGCCTCTAGTCCTCTTCGATCTTTCATCATTTCTCACAATCTTCATTCGACCAACCAACTCCTTTTTACTTAGTCGAGCTTGACCTCGCCGAGTACCCTTAAACCATCTGTCCCAAAGTTGGGTCCATAGCTTCTATCTTACCCATATCGGAGTCTAACATATCCTCAAGGATAACTACTCTTGACAACCTTGACGATTCAATCCCGACCTTGAGATATTTATCATTATAGTCTCTCTCAACACGAATCCTTTCCCATCTTCCATCCATGTTATCCGTTATTCTCTTTGACCCCCTTAAAGTTATATTCGGTATTTTGTCCCACCTTTCTTAAATCGAAGTTAGGACGTTCTTGATGATTCTTGAAGTTTGATTTAAATTTCCCATGTTCATCCTTGTCGGTTTGTCGCTTCTGGAATCTCTTTCCGAACTCTTTGTACCATGCTTTATTGACAGCATCCCTTTCTATGATAACTTAAATCAATTCTCTCTTGACATCGTAACTTAGGAGTTTCTCTAACTCCTTCAAAACTCCTTTATCTTCATATTGACTTACATACGTAGAAAGATTTAACGAGCTATCTTCTCTATCCCTCATGAAAACCTTCAACCCTGTGACACCTCGACTTTCAGACCGTACAGCTATGACGTATGTGCACGATTTACTTTATTTAAATTCATATTCTTTATTCTTTTAATTCCTATTTTTAGATATTTCTTATGAATTCGAATGATTTTTATTTGAATACGTACGTAATTTGTTATGGTTTGATTCGTTTATGCTTGAATTGAATTCGGAATTTTACGTTGTTATAGTATGATGGAGATTTATGTGTTATAAACTTTGATTTATGCTCGTTATATGTTTTCGAGTTTAATTGTTGAGCTTTTGAATTTATTTGTTTCATTTGGAACCTAAAGGAGGCTAAAACGCTTTTAGCGCACCTTGGGTTCCAATGTGTGTATTTTGAGCTCGGGAATTCGAATTCGAATTCCGTCACTACCGTTGAACTCGTTTCGACGATTCGGGTTCGATGGACCAAGAATCATAACCTTTTAAGATCATTCGATGCTCTGAAATCCGACCGGAAACTTACCTCGCTCCTATATGACTACCTTTCACCTATTTGCACTTTAGTCCCTCAATTCTTGACATATTACCCTCAGTTCTTGACATATTACCCTCGGGTTGAATATGGTGAAGGTTACCATTATTGGAATTCAAATTCTTGCTTGGATGAACTGGAGATATATGATGATTCTTGAACTTTTGTGAAAGTTGGGAGATTATGTGATGATCATGAAGTGATTTGCCTTGGTTTGTATGAATTTTGTGGCTTGAGGTTGTTGCTTAGGTTGCTGCGTGTTTGCTCTGCCTCTTCCCCTGTTTTTCTTGGCACATAGTATTGTAGCTGCTATATTTTTTTTCGAAGACGAAGGGGCAACACGGCCGTGTCAGCCTCTCGACTTGGGGAAAATTATTTTTATAAAATCAGGCACGGCCGTGTCCATTTTGAACTAAAACTCAACACGGCCGTGTCAGCGTCTCGAATTAAGCTCCTGAATTAATTTTAACCGGATACGGCCGTGTCCATTTTGAACTAAAACCCAACACGGCCGTGTCATTTGAAAATATGGCGGCGGCACCTGCTCGTTTTATCGCTTTGTTGTTTTCTTTGTATTTTCTTTCTTCATTTATGACTTGTATACATTGTTAGCCTGTTATATTATGCATTATGTACCTTGTTTTGAAATTATGATCTTAGTTTATATGCATTGTGTGAATAAGAATTGGTAGAATTGATTTGACATGTTTACGCATTTCATTTGCATTCTTTGCATTCACAAGCATTGTCGAGCGCCTATTTGGTTCATATTTGAGTCTAAGTCTCGGGTCTTGTTCTCTTTTGCGTTTCAGAGCCTCTTCCAGTCGCGCAAGAGCCCGAAGCGTAGGTGGTTGGTTGCCGTTTCGATCCTACCTTTTTGTCTCTTTTGTTAAGGTGAGGTTAGGATCTTTTATACTAGTTAAACGACCTATGGCCGAATATGTGTTGTTTCCTCACCCCGTATGCGAACATATACATATATTAAATACAAGTGCTTAAGCTATGTTATGATCTTGTGAATAAGTTTTACGGTTATGAAAATGGTATAAATATGAGCATATGTAAGCGATGTTTTTTAAAAGTTGTTTATGTTATGTTTGAGCGAGTATGCCCTGAAAGATGGGAATTGGTATTTGGTAAGGTATCTTGGGCCCCGAGAATTGTGGGTAAGGACGCCCGGGACGACAAGGGCCGTCGGGTTAAGCCTGTGCATGATTCCCATTCATAGTGTTACGCGCGATTCTTGGAGGTTGAAGAGGCGTTATGCTCCGAGTACGTGGTGGGTTAGCTACCCCTCGTACATACGTAAGTAGGTGGAAAGGGTTTGATTCCCGATCATCATGTTGATAAGGATGGATTAATTTATGATTTACGCTTTCCGTTTATGTATGGAGGAGTTTGGGATAGTCCGTTCTCGCCGGGCTTATGTTTATGTTATATTATGTTTGATAGGTCATGGATCGAGATAGGTTTTCTCTTATTATATGCTATCTTTTGAAAAGGTTTTTGTATGTAAAACCCTAGTCTCGATTCATGGCTATCACCTTTGTTATAAGCTCTACTTTATATATTTAAAGTGTGGGTGTGTTAAGCCCCTCACTCAGTCGAGTTGTGAGACTGACCCTCTCCTTTCCCTTTCAGGTGTGCCGAGCTAGGCGGGGAAGTGCATCGAGTCGAGTCGTACTTAGCCGTTTAGGTCGAGTAGCATTGCATATCTTTTGCTTTTGGCATTCTTGTATGAATTATAACTTTGGAACTAGAATTTTCTTTGTATCTATTTTGGGCAGTTAGGCCACGGTATATAGATATTGTTACTTTTGCATGAGCTCGTTTGGATCCTGTTTACTGCTTCCGCATATCTGTTTTGTTTGTTTGTGTGCTCTGTTTGAGTTTAGTCCCGCTTAGCCTAGCGTGTGAGTGTAGGTTCCGTTCGCTTAGACTTGGGCTCATGTATGGAAATCCATTTCATTTGTGGGTTCAGGTTTGGGTGCGGGGAATGTGGTGGCCCACCGTTCCGGGCGCTATATCTTAAAGTGGTATCAGAGCTCTCGGTTGCAAACCCGGAGCTCTAGAGTTGAGTCGGGTGAGTCTAGGTCATACGGCTTAGGATAACGTGGATATGTGCATTTATATGATTAATTGCTTACTTTCTTGTTAATAGTGCACATGAACATGTACTGACCCTCACGCATACGAATTGTAATTCCTTGATTTTACAGAATATGCCTCCACGAAGACACCACCACCGAGGCAGATCTCCGGAACACCGTCACCACTGGGATCATTCTCCACAACATGAAAATAACAATCCACCACCAGCACACCAAATGGATCCGGGTAATTTCATGGAGAGGCTCGCTGTATATTTGGAACAAAGAGCTCAGGAAAGGAATAATGCAGCTCAGGCCGGGAATCATGGAGGGAATGCTATTACTGCTCTTCTTCGGGAGTTTAAAAATCAAAATCCATCGGTTTTCGTTGGTGGAAATGACGTCCAGGCAGAGGAATGGCTCGTGCAAACCAATCGGGTGTGGAATCTCATACCGTGTGGGCCTATGGAGAAGCTACAATGCACACTTACCATGATTCAGGGCCAAGCTTATAGTTGGTGGTCGAGTGTCCAAGGGAAGTTAGAAGCCTCCGGATAAGAGATAACGTGGGAGGTATTCGTTCAGGAATTCAAGACCAAATATATTCCCAAAGCTACAAGGAATCGGCGCTCAAGAGAATTTATGGATCTTAAACAGGGGAGTATGTCTGTGACTGAATATATTAATGAATTTGAGAGACTCTCCCTTTATGCCCCTAATATAGCCAATGATGATGAAGCGAATATTGGAAAATACGAATCAGAAAGTAGCGGAATTTAAAAATATTTTCCAACAAAAGGATCTTGGACTCGCAATCGTGTATCCAAATTCGTAGAGTTAAGAAACTTACATTTCTTTTATTCTTTCTTGAAGCGTTTCAAGCCACCCAAGAACGCACTTCTCGTGGCTTGATCCCCTCTCCTTGGTAAAGCTAGAATCTTCAAACTGCTAACTTGAAGCTCTCTAGAGATAGTCCACCAACTTGATCACAATCTAACTAGTAAGGATGCTAGTTCTCTAGTTAGTGTTTAGGCTTAACCTAGGGTTTCGTTTATCTTGCAGAAAGGATGGTGTTCAACACATGAACCAAAAGAATTGCCAATTAGCTCTAAGGGGAGCTCGAGCTCCCCTATTTATAATAAGGGAGGACCGAAAATCCTAGTCCTTTATGGGCTAGGGTTTTGGTCTCTCTCTCTCTCCTTTTACTTGATCATCAAGTAATTTTGACTTTGACTTTGAATTCAAATTCAAATCAACTTTCAAGAGAGCTAAAAATATCCAAAGTATTTTTGGATAATTTTATACTTTATTTATTTAAAATAAATAACTTATTTATATCTAATTAATTAATTCATAATTAATTAACTAGATTATTTTTTTCTCCAAAATAAGACTTTCTTTTTAATTCAAAATTAAACCAAAGTCTATTAAATAATTAACACATTTATTTATTTAATATATATATACAATATGTGTATACACACGTGTGGGACACGTGTCACTCACGTGATCCACACGTGTGGTTTCAGACGTGTGGAACCCTCTTGGCCCGATTAACTCGTTTAATCATTTTCAAGCCTCAACTCATGTAACCAAGTTGTTGTGTGTGACCCTCTAGGTTCTCAATTCAATTAGCAGTGACCCTAATTAATTAATTTACTAATTAATTAATCAGTCCACAGATTAACGATCATAGTCTAGCAACAGGTGTTTAACCCCTAGCTGAATTGGAATGTTCGGATTCGACAGAACCTTGAAGTCATTGATTCATGTGAGATACAATCCTCCTACTTACTATCTCTCAACCAAGATCTAGGGCAAGGGAATAATCAGAACCCTAATAATCCGGTCTTAAGGCTAAGTTCATTTCATATCCATTTGATCTCAATTGAAGAGACCCTTTTCTTGATGTCTTGATCTACTACCTTCGCCAAGGACTCCATATGGCATATGAATGACTTACACAATAAGAGATCACCTTGCAAATGCAAGTGTAGGTCCTTTCTTGATTCTCATTCACTTTCATGAATCACTTGTGCAGCCCCAGTATAAGCCTTGAATCAGTTATCTAAGGCGACACCCTTTAAAGCTTATACCTAAGACTACAGAGTTAACTCATAAAGTGACAAGGAACCTCAAGTCTTAAGGATCAATTAATCACATCAATGACTCGTGATATATTTCCTAATCTGCAAGTTTCTATTTCCTGAAATAGAAACTTCCTTTCCCATTTAGGAATGTTCTCACACGGGGCACCTCAGTGAACTTACTTATTAAAGCAAGCACCCTCATGTATCACGCACGTGTCAACTATACACATTGCACCTCCATGAAACAAGGTGGTCCTTCTTAAGGGCGTGATCCCACAAGCAAGCCTTAGAGGAGTCAGGTTGACACTCCCACTGTCGGTAGGACTCATCGAGTTGGAGTATTTTACTAATCATGACTTATGTGATATAGGGCTCGTTTCATGAACCATTTCACCTAAATGGTAGAGTCCTAAAGTCATCAGGATTAGGGGAGTTCTTATACATGCACAGATAAAGTAAACACATACCAAACAAGAGCATATAAAGAAGTGTTGCCTCAATTCGTTATTTCATTCAAAGATTGTCTGTGATTACAATAAGGAAAAACACAAAGTGGATATACAATCGGCTTTCTAGGGAACTATTCCTAACAGCGATGGCCTCTCAGTTTCTCCAAGGATTACGTGAAGATATGAAGGATGCTTTGGAAGCAGCTAATACGAGCATGTGGGCGAAAGTAACTGATAAGGCTCTAAGGGTTGAAGATAGAGTGGTCTTGAGGAGGAAGAGTACTCATACCGGGCAAGGGTCTAGCTCGGGGAATTTCAACAAGTTCAGAAAGAGGCCGGCATTTCAAACTTTTAAACAAGCCAAGCCTCAAAACAAGCAACCCCGACCCGTGGGGCCTAATCAACCAAATCGACCCTTCGCACTTCTGGCTCCACCTAAAGTTCAATGCTCTCATTGTCAGGGGAATCACAGCGTGGAGAACTGTTTTAAGTTACATAAGAGGTGTTATGGGTGTGGGGCGACGGACCATATGTTGAGTACTAGTCCGAAGAAGAGACCTGGACATGCTACGGGAGGCAATCAAAGGACCGCAGTTCAAGCTAGGGCTTACGCACTCGGGGTTGAAGAGGAGGAAGCAGCCGATGTTGATCCCAATGCTGTGGTTGAAGGTACCATTAGCATCCATGGCACTACATTACATGCATTATTTGATCCCGGGGCTACTCATTCATTCATTTCTTGGGACATTACAACTACTATGTACTTGCCTGTTTCTTTATGTGCGCATGATTACGTAGTTAGTTCTCCTCTTGGTGGTAGTTTGATTACTTGCAGGGTATTTCGGAGTTGTCCGGTAATCTTAGAAGATCAGGTTTTCCTTGCTGACTTAATTGAGATGCCGATGCAAAGATTTGATGTAATCCTTGGAATGGATTGGTTATATAAGTATGGGGCTCAGATGGATTATCGGGAGAAGAAAGTTTCCTTCGCTTCAGTGGTGTTTAAGGGCGAGAAGGTTAAGTCAAGCCCGTTTATTTTTTTTGTCGAGGCTAGTAAACTGGTCCGGGACGATGCAATAGGTTTTGTGGCCTATCTTTTGAATAGACCGAAGGATCAGGCCAAACTTGAAGAGACGGAGGTCGTAAGAGAGTATACTGATGTTTTCCCTGAGACTTTGGGTACTCTACCGCCTGACAGGGACATTGAGTTTGTAATGGACCTCTATCCCGGAGCAGAGCCTTTTTCGAAGACTCCCTACAGAATGGCTCCTGCAGAGTTAAAGGAGTTAAAGTCGCAGCTTGATGAATTTCTAGCTTGTGGGTACATTTGTCCGAGCACTTCTCCGTGGGGTGCTCCCGTTTTATTTGTAAAGAAGAAAGATGGCACGTTACGGATGTGTATAGATTATCGCGAGCTGAATCGGATGACGGTGAAGAATAAGTATCCATTGCCTCACATCGAGGAGTTGTTCGATATTTTACAAGGTTCTAAGGTCTATTCTAAGTTAGATTTGAGGCAAGGTTACTACCAGCTGCGGATTAGGGAGGAGGATATTCCTAAAACTAGATTCAACACTCGCTATGGTCATTTTGAGTTCAGTGTAATGCCATTCGGGTTAACTAACGCTCCAGCTGTATTCATGGATATAATGCACAGAGTGTTCAGGTAATATCTTGACAAGTTTGTGGTAATTTTTATAGACGACATTCTGGTGTAATCTAAGTCGGCTGAAGAGCACGCTCAACATCTTCGAATTGTTTGGGAAACCTTAAGGGAACATAAGTTGTATGCCAAGTTTAGTAAATGCGAGTTTTGGATTGACAGGGTTATATTTTTGTGTCATATTATTTCGGGTAATGGAATTGAAGTGGACCCGTCTAAGTTTTCTTGGGTTGGCCGGTTACTACAGAAGATTTGTTAAAGATTTTTCTAAGATGGCTGCCCCGTTGACTCATCTGACTAAGAAATAAGTGAAGTTCGAGTGGAATGATAAGTGTGAAGCAAGTTTTCTGACTCTGAAGGTGAAATTGACTTCAGCACCAGTTCTCACCCTACCCGAGGGCACCGAGGGTTATGCAGTTTACACTGATGCTTCTAAGCAAGGTTGGGGTTGTGTTTTAATGCAGCATGGTAGAGTGGTAGCTTATGCTTCGAGAAAATTGAAGGAGCATGAGAAGAATTACCCTACCCATGACTTGGAATTAGCTGCGGTTGTGTTCGCTTTGATGAAGTGGCAACACTATCTTTACGGTACCGCGTTCGAAGTATTTACGGATCATCAGAGTCTCAAATATCTCTTTTCTCAGAATGATTTAAATGTTAGGCAGAGGCGTTGGATAGAATTACTAGAGGATTATGATTGTAAGATCCAATATCATCTAACGTGGTAGCTGATGCCTTGAGTAGAAAGGCGGGGTTGACTAGTTTGGGGATGAGTTCTTCAAATTCGGGTTCAGAGATTCTGGTTTTAGGGACTTGGTTGCTAATCTCACAGTTATACCGGATTCCAAACAACAGTTACTAGAAGCTCAGACCTCAGATGACGAGATTCAGAGATTGTTAACTCGTTCTCAAGAGAAGCAGGATTCCAAGTTTGGATTACATGATTTGGGTTTGTTAAGGTTCGAATCAAGAATTTGTGTTCCAACTGAGCTTAGGAGGTTGATTTTGGAAGAAGCACATCGCTCGGGGTACTCGATTCATCCGGGAGGTACTAAGATGTATCGAGACCTGAAAGAGAAATTCTGGTGGAATGGCATGAAAAGGGACGTCGCGAACTTCGTGAAGCGATGTCTAACGTGTCAAACGGTGAAGGCAGAACACCAGAAACCGGGAGGAACTCTCCAACCACTTCCTATTCCCGAGTGGAAGTGGGAGCAAGTGACCATGGACTTCGTGTCCAGCTTGCCTAGAGCTAAAGGAGGGTTCGATGGAATTTGGGTGATTATCGACAGATTGACTAAGTCTACCCATTTTCTTAAAGTTCCGATGTCGGATAAGGTACCGAAATTAGCAGAGTTGTATCTGTGAGAAATTCTAAGATTACATGGAATTCCAATCAGTATAGTCTCGGATCGGGATCCAAGGTTCACTTCGATCTTTTGGTAGAATATTCAGAGATGTTTCGATACCAGGCTCAAGTTTAGCACTGCTTCGCATCCTCAGGCAGACGGTCAGTCGGAGAGGTTAATTCAGTACTTGGAGGATATGCTTAGAGCGTTTAGATTTTCAAGATAAGTGGGACGAGCATCTGGCTTTGGTTGGGTTTGCTTATAATAACAGCTATCAGGGTTCAATTGGAATTGCTCCTTATGAGGCTTTATATGGGAGAAAATGTAGATCCCCTCTATTTTAGGATATTGAGGATTGGAGATGGACTGAAAAGCATAAACTCGAGAGAGCCGAACCTAAGGAAAATATTACTGCTACGATTGAGAAGGTTCATAAGATTAGGCAAAGAATGAAAGCGGCTCAGTCTAGACAGAAGAGTTACGCTGATAAAAGAAGGCCTTTAAGTTCGAGGTGGGAGATAGAGTCTTGTTAAAAGCATCTCCGAGAAAGGGTTTCATGCGAATAGGTAAAGGTGGGAAACTCAGTCCCCGATATCTTAGGTTGTTTGAGATTTTGAAAAATTTTGGAGAAGCGGCATATAGATTGGATTTACCGCCAAATTTGACCGGCATACATAACGTGTTTCATGTTTCTCAGCTCCGTAAGTATTATCCCGATGAGGCAACAATTCTCCCAGAGGAAGAGGTTCAGTTAGAGCTGGATTTGACAATTGAGAAACATCCAGTTGCAATTCAGGATCAAAAAATGCAAGAATTGAGAAACCAGCAGATTCCCTTAGTTAGGGTACTTTGGAGGGACCAGAAATCAGAGGAATCCACTTTGGAAACCGAGGAAAAGATGAAGATTTTGTACCCGGATTTGTTTGAGAACTGGGTTGGGACTTGAGGACAAGTCCTTTTTAAGGGGGAAGGATTGTGACACCCCGACTTTCAGACCGTACAGGTATGACGTATGTGCGTGATTTACATTATTTAAATTCATATTCTTTATTCTTTTAATTCCTATTTTTAGATATTTCTTATGAATTCGAATGATTTTTATTTGAATATGTACGTAATTTGTTATGGTTTGATTCGTTTATGCTTGAATTGAATTCGGAATTTTACGTTGTTTTAGTATGATGGAGATTTATGTGTTATGAACTTTTATTTATGCTCTTTATATGTTTTTGAGTTTAATTGTTGAGCTTTTGAATTTATTTGTTTCATTTGGAACCTAAAGGAGGCTTAAACGCTTTTAGCGCACCTTGGGTTCCAATGTGTGTATTTTGAGCTCTGGAATTCGGATTCGAATTCCATCACTACAGTTGAACTCATTTCGACGATTCGGGTTCGATGGACTAAGCCTCATAACCTTTTAAGATCATTCGATGCTCCGAAATCCGACCGAAAACTTACCTCGCTCCTATATGACTGCCTTTCACCTATTTGCACTTTAGTCCCTCAATTCTTGACATATTACCCTCAAGCTTGGGCCCACACTCCACTAACACAATGTATATTCATCTCACCCTCTCCTCCATATTGGTACATACAAGAAAAGAGAGAAAACTTCTTCAAGGGGCTAAACCCTTCAACCCGTCACTATTCACACCAAGGAGAGATTGAGCTCTAATCTCCATTTTCTTCCAACTTCTTCAAGGGGTAAGCTAGTATTTGATATGTACATGATTATATGATCATTTTGAGCTATTGATTCCATGTTTTGAGCTATGTTTGGTGTGATTCTGGAGCATGGCATGTATCTTGAGGGTTTGATGATCTCTTATGCTTCTTAGAGTTAAGCTTTGATTTGAAGTTGTATATGTGATCCCTTTTTTACTCTAATTTGATTATATGATTCCCCTTTTGATTATGGATGAATATGGTGAAGGTTACCATTATTGGAATTCAAATTCTTGCTTGGATGAACTGGAGATATATGATGATTCTTGAACTTTTGTGATAGTTGGTAGATTATATGATGATGATGAAGTGATTTGCCTTGTTTTGTATGAATTTTGTAGCTTGAGGTTGTTGCTTGGGTTGCTGCGTGTTTGCTCTGCCTCTTCCCCTGTTTTTCTTGGCGCAGAGTACTGTAGCTGCTGTATTTTTTTTCGAAGACGAAGGGCCAACACGGCTATGTCAGCTTTGTACATGTTTTGGACACGGCCGTGTCAGCCTCTCGACTTGGGGCAAATTATTTTTATAAAATTGGACACGGCCGTGTCCATTTTGAACTAAAACTCAACATGCGTGTCGGCATCTCGAATTAAGCTCCTTAATTAATTTTAACCGGACATGGCCGTGTCCATTTTTAACTAACACCCAACACGACCGAGTCATTTGAAAATATGGCGGCGGCACCTGCTCGTTTTATCGCTTCGTTGTTTTCTTTGTATTTTCTTTCTTCATTTATGACTCGTATGCATTGTTAGCTTGTTATATTATGCGTTATGTACCTTGTTTTGAAATTATGATCTTAGTTTATATGCATTGTGTGAATAAGAATTGGTAGAATTGATTTGACATGTTTATGCATTTCATTTGCATTCTTTGCATTCACAAGCATTGCCGAGCGTTTATTTGGTTCATATTTGAGTCTAAGTCTCGGGTCTGTAAGACCCGAGCGCGAGACGTCACATCCCCCGCACCATGACCCGACCCGTATATGAAATTAATTTTCATACACGTGCCAAATCATAGCGAACGGAGACATACACACTCGCTAAGCCAGGCGGGACTAGCCTATCACTTAAACCCCAACATCAACAACAACAATCAGAGTAACAGAAAAGCGGAAGCAATCATTCATATACTATATACTGAGCTAGATGCTCTAGGTACCAACATGTATTCCATATATTGAGCTATACGTTCTATGTACCAATATATAATGTTCGAGTAAGATACATATAGGTACCAAATACATGTACGCTCGTAATCATACACAATAATCCAAAATGATCATAAATGTAAACGTATGAGAGTAAAGAAAGAAAGGCTAGACATTATGCAAGACTCTCTCTCAGACTTGTATCCCGCCTAGCATCCCTTCCTGCAAAAAGAACTGAAACAACTTCCGGGTTCAGTCTTAGACAGACTGGTGGGTATGAGGTTTAGAAGCATTTTTCCCAAGTGGGAAATAAAATACAACGAATAGGATTATAACAATTCATTTCATTCATTAGGTCATTTGTGGCCCGGTGAGAGGGCGTGCAGTATCTCCAACCACCACCTCGTGTAATTCATTAATCAATCATTCATTCATTCGTTCATGCATTCATTCTTTCGTGCACATTCATTCGATCAATCATATACTCCTTTTTCCTTCGGGTAGGGAACGGGTTTGCAAGACCCGAACCCTCATTCATTAATGCTAGAGGGGTACATGAATCCCCAAAAGCGTTGGTCCCCTTTCATTCACCAATCTCCTAGTGAAATCCAGGTTGCCGAAATTGTTGGAACTAGTATAAATGGATTCCCGTCAGCCCAAGCTTCCCCGGTTCACCACTACACTAAGTCCCGGGCCCCTATTCATTGTGATCACTCATTCATTACTCGCCAAACTTTTTGGTAGGATAACATAATAAAGCCTTTCGTTCGAAAACATTTGTTCGTTAAAACTTGATATATACATATATATAAT
Source organism: Lantana camara (assembly GCA_037501455.1). Taxonomy (NCBI): domain Eukaryota; kingdom Viridiplantae; phylum Streptophyta; class Magnoliopsida; order Lamiales; family Verbenaceae; genus Lantana; species Lantana camara. The sequence goes on along the minus strand of CM074861.1, from coordinate 79,117,617 downwards.
TTTGGCTCAAAACTTACACATTAGGTGGTTTGGGGTCATATTTGAACTAATAGAAGAAAAACCCACCATTCATCTCTTACCGAACAATACCAAAAGGAAAAGAGACTTGAGGTAGCCTATGAACCCGGCACGTCTCCACCCTGGAGAAACTGTACAAAAGACAACACCGTGTGATCATGAGACTCGATACTCAATATGAACCATATAGGACGCACGACAATGCATTAACATATGAAGACATGCATGATCAATAACAATGTACTAATAAGATGTTCATGTCACCATTAATGCCACTTATTCATATCAACAAGCCTTTCATTCATTACACGAGGAAATCGTGTTTGTTCATTATCATTCGTTCAATAACATTCATTCGTTCAATATCCAATTCATTATACATTATTACACATCTCAACCATGCATGTGAATCATTTAGAAGTGTGAGGAATTCACTAAACATATAGGGAATGCATTGATTACACAAAGAGTCGTATTATAGCACTTAAACGTTTATACATACATGTCAGCTTTGTCCAATGCAAATCAAGCCATAACACTCATAACCATCATCCAATAATCCATTAATATCATAAATACAAGTTTGAAGCACAAGAGATCAATTAAAACATATACGGATGTCAAGGGGGTGAAAGGAATGCAAGAAGATGGATGTTGGCGAAAGTTAACAGTTTTTTCCGAAATGAACAAGCTGCAAAGAATTGATCATATCTTAAGTTGTAGAAGTTGAAATTAATTTTTGTTTATTGGATATTAAAGTAGACAAATAGGCCTTTGAAATGGTAGCTGGCTCGAATTGTGGTTCAAAGTGACGTGAAAATGGCGTAGGTTTGAATTTGGACCAATGCAGACTTTCGATGAAGTGGCGACACCATTTTAAAATGATCATATCTCACAAATGGGAAAAGATAATGAGGTGATTCCAATTGGATCATGTTCTAGACTTCAAGAGGTTTCCGTGGATTCAAAAATCAGGTCAATCCGAGTTCAAACGAAGTCAGTACGGCCGTGTCAATATTGGCCGGAAAGCTGACACGGCCGTGGCGGAATAAAAAAATTCCAACTCGAGAGCTTGACACGGCCGTGTTGGAAATGAACTGAAGTTGGACACGGCCGTGTTGGGTCATCTTCTCCGAAAATCCATGGCTAAGGAGCAAGGGTTCGAGTATAAATGTTCCAAAACCACCCCAAGACATATCCGGACCAAATCAATCACTAATATATATCAAAATACACCATAATTCATACATATATGCACATATTGTCATCAAATCCTCAATTATCCAACACATCAATATTATATCTATATACATACATATACACATATACACATATATACATATATGCACACAACTTTGTAAAAGAAGGGGGAAAAGAAAGATTAGGGCTCAAGATTACACCCAGAACACTTATTTCACCAATCAATCCAAGTTTCATACAAAACACCAAAATTTACACAAATTCATCATAATTCATACATCTATATATCTATATTCATTTATACACATTATACCTTGGAAAAATGGAGGAGAAGAAGAAGAAGCTTGATTCTTGAGCTTGCAATGGTAGAAGTGAGCTTGAAACTCCTTGTCTCTTTGGCTTGATGAGTGGTTTGATTGGAGGGGAGAAGAAAGGAGGTTTGGAGCTTGTGTGTGTGTAGAGATATTGAGAAGAAGAAGAATGAGAGATGATGAGGGGGAATATGTCGTGTAATACAAGAGGGAAAAGGGAAAAAATTGTACTTCGGTCCCTCAACACTTTAAGTGTATCTCTTAAGGTCCCAAGGTTTGATTGGTGAGTAATTGGGGTCCGATTCAAAATTCGATTAAGTCCAAGGATTTCATATAATATCAAATACGTACACATTCAAAATAAGACATCCATATTACAAGTAAATGTATTAAAACAAGTTTAATTAACATAATCACTTGAGTCTTCTAAGTCACATAATAGCAATTAGTTCACGAATTAATAATTTAAACATTCACTGAGCAAATAAAACACATATAAGTCACAAAACTCTCGGTCTAAACCCACTCGTGACATCATACCTGTACGGCCAAAAAGTCGGGGCGTTACAGGGTCGCTATGTTATGATCTTGTGAATAAGTTTTACGGTTATGAAAATGGTATAAATATGAGCATATGTAAGCTATGTTTTTTAAAAGTTATTTACTTTATGTTTGAGCGAGTATGCCCTGAAAGATGGGAATTGGTATTTGGTAAGGTATCTTAGGCCCCGGGAATTGTGGGTAAGGACGCCCGGGATGGCAAGGGACGTCAGGTTAAGCCTGTGCATGATTCGCATTCGTAGTGTTACGCATGATTCTTGGAGGTTGAAGAGGCATGATGCTCCGAGTACATGGTGGGTTAGCTACCCCTCGTACATACGTAAGTAGGTGGAAAGGGTTTGATTCCCTATCACCATGTTGATGGGGATGGATTGATTTATGATTTACGTTTTCCGTTTATGTATGGAGGAGTTTGGGATAGTCCGTTCTCGCCGGGCTTTTGTTTATGTTATATTATGTTTGATAGGTCATGGATCGAGATTGGTTTTCTCTTATTATATGCTATCTTTTGAAAAGGTTTTTGTATGTAAAACCCTAGTCTCGATTCATGGATATCACCTTTGTTATATGCTCTGCTTTATATATTTAAGGTGTGGATGTGTTAAGCCCCTCACTCAGTCGAGTTGTGAGACTGACCCTCTCCTTTCCCTTTCAGGTGTGTCGAGCTAGGCGGGGAAGTGCATCGAGTCGAGTCGTACTTACCCGTTTAGGTCGAGTAGCATTGCATATCTTTTGCTTTTGGCATTCTTGTATGAATTATAACTTTGGAACATGAATTTTCTTTGTATCTATTTTGGGCTATTAGGCCACGGTATATAGATATTGTTACTTTTGCATGAGCTCGTTTGGATCCTGTTTACTGCTTCCGCATATCTGTTTTGTTTGTTTTGCGCGCTCTGTTCGAGTTTAGCCCCGCTTAGCCTAGCGTGTGAGTGTAGGTTCCATTCGCTTAGACTTGGGCTCATGTATGGAAATCCATTTCATATGTTGTAACACCCCCAGAGCGAAGGGTGCCACATCCCCCGCACTAAGGTCTAACACGAGTAGCGAAATGGAAGTCCGCACCCGCATCAGACCATAGCGAACGGGAGACACACAAAACTCACACCCTTGCTAGGCGGCCTAGACCCTCAAGAACTGCAAGAAATAGAATCAGAGTAGCGGAAGCAAATCATATACCAAACATGATTCCCAAGATCATCATATATACATATCAAAATGGGGGAGGGTCAAGTATTCCAAATTCACAAGTTAGCCTACTTACAAATGTACAATGCCATCCCGGCCAAAAATAACCATAAGAGTAATCATAAATACGTAAACCAAAATACAACAGTAAGAGTAAAAGTAGTCCACTACGAATGCATGAAGACTCAAGCTAAACCACAAGTAGACTCCAAAAGACACATACCGCCTAGCTTGACTCGGAAGAACCTGCAACTCACAAGAAAGGAAAAAGGGGAAAACAACAACGAGGGTTAGTCCTAGCGACTAGTGAGGGGGCTAACTCACACACCCGATATATATATAGAGCAAAGCATTTAATCAAAACGGAAGGACCCTTGAACCGAGAGTGGGTTTTGCAAGCCAAATTAATTCCCGTGATATATATATAGACATAAAGTAAAAGAACTCAAAAGGAGAAATTGCCAAATTTTAAGTACTTAGAAATCCACTCTCGTTTCACAGATCATACAAAGCTAAACCAACTCGGCGAGTACGAGTCACACACATCCCCAACTTCCAAATACGAAGAACAAAGCAAAGCAAAGCAAATCAGAATCCATCCCCAACACCGGTTGATAGAAGGGTTGATCGGCCCTAGCTATCCACACAAAGAAACGAGACAAGGTTTAATTACTACCTTGAAACCTTCGGCGGTTGCCTCCGCCGGCTCAAGAGAAACACCCTTCCTCAACCTCCTAAGGTTGGGCGAGACTCTCAAATGGAGGTGTTGATGGAAGAGCTCGGCGACCCCTCGGCCGTCCCGAGATTACCATACCACACTCCGGGGCCCAAACATATCACGAAAGTCACACAAACATACCTCAAAGCTTATCTTTCAAAGCCACAACTCGCTTACACACACACACTTGCCCAAAACTAAACCTTTGTAAACGAAAGCAAAATAGCTTATATACTTATACAAACGTCTTCAAACTCTTATAACAAATGGGATAAATCCCGCAACATAAGTATCATACACTTATTTACCATATATTATACATATCCACATGCGAGGTTTCAAATCAAGTAGGGTTATAGGTCGAATAACTAAAAGAACAAAACCTCACCTTGTCGACGAACGAAGTGGAGTCAAAAACAGGAAACCGGACACCTACGGAGCAAGTTCGTCCTCTACGGGAAGATCCGCTGAACAAGACAATCAACAAGGAACACTCTTAGACTCAATATGAACCATATTGACGCTCGGTACATGCGCATGTATGCTTATGATGCCAATGATATGAAATGAATTCACATTAAGGCCAATTACAAGCAAATAATTCATATAAGAGCATATATCAAAAACGAGGAGACAAAACAAAGCACAAACTCATAACATAAAGCTTAACACGTCAAAATACAAGTCACTTATGCATACACATCACAAACGGGCCAAGAAGGATCAACAAGAAACAACGGAAAGAAAAGCAAAACCAAACAAAGACGAACGAAGAACTGAAGTTCCTAGGAGACACGCCCGTGTCCCACTGGAAGGGCAAGCTGAGACACCCCCGTGTCTCAGTACAGAAAACGAACAACAAAATCCCGGAGGTGACACGCCCGTGTCACCAAGAAAAGCTAAACCGTGACACCCCCGTGTCACGGTACAGAAAATCGAAAACGAAAGGTGACACGCCCGTGTCACCGGAAAAGGGCAAACCGTGACACCCCCGTGTCACGGTACAGAAAAACGAAAACGGGCGAACAACAACTCAGCAACCCCAAACCCAAAACCAAACACTCATGCTCCAACTACCAAGCAAGGAAATGCAATAAATGCTAGGAAACAAGTCTTAGAAACATAAAAACAACAACAAAACTCAAGGAAACAAGTAAGGAGCAAGAATCAAACCAATCTCCCAACTACTACTATTCACATGCTTGCTCAAACTTATGATTCAACCAAAGAATTGAACTCAAGAACACATAAAAGATAGAAGAGAGAGTGAAGAAGACAACCATGAACTTACCTTTCAATTTGGAGAAGTTTAGATGGAGATTTGAGCTTGAAAACACAAGATTGGACAAAGGTTTTCTTCTTCTTCCTTGCTTCCTTGGTTGCTGATCGAAATGGGTGAAAGAGAGAAGGATTGGCTCGGTTTCTCTTGGGAAAAAGCTGAGGGAGAGCTTAACTCAAGTTATATCTCATGGTTAAGGGCTTAGATAAGGTTAAGGTGGGGTCCACAAGGTCTCATGAGGTCAAAAGATAGCTTCCAAGCTTAAGGGGCTCGTTACGGGTGAAATACTGAGGTCTTAACGAGCTTAGAAAAATATGAGGCTTGTCCCATCGAACCCGAATCGTCGAAACGAGTTCAATGGAGGTGACGGAATTCGAATCCGAATTCCCGAGCTCAAGATACGCGTTCCGGAACCCAAGGTGCGCTAAGTGCTCTTTAGCCTCCTTTAGGTCCCGTCTCCAAAACGAACTCAAAAAGGCAATCAAAACAAATAACGAGCACATAAACGAGTTCATAAAACATATAATTAACAAATATCACAAATTCACAAAATTAGAATTAAATACGAACCCGAAACGAATAAAATACCAAACAAGAAAAGTTAAACGATCATGGGTAACCAAATTCATATCAAAGCAAATAAGTTCAAATAACTTCAAATGATCCCCGTTGACAGTTAATATCACATAATCACTTAAAGAACTAGTTAAATAGCGCACATAAGAGGTTACCTGAAAAGTCTGATCAGTCGGGATGTTACAACCCTCCCTCCTTCAAAAGGACCTGTCCTCAGGTCCGAGGCGAGGTCTTGAAAAGATCCAGATACAACTGTTTCATCTTATCCTCGGTCTCCCAAGTAGCTTCTTCGGATTCTTGATCACGCCATAAGACTTTCACAAGAGGGATCTGTCTATTCCTCAACTCTTGCATCTTCCGATCTAACACCTGAACTGGATACTTCTTAAAGGTCAAATCCGGCTCTAACTGAACTTTCTCGACTGGAAGAATAGAAGACTCATCGGGATAATGTTTCCGAAGCTGCGAGACATGAAATACATTATGAATCCCGGTTAAGTTCGGCGGTAAATCAAGTCTGTAAGCCACTTCCCCAACTCGATCAAGGATCTCAAAGGGGCCTAAGTAGCGAGGGTTAAGCTTCCCGCCTTTACCAATTCGAGCATACCCTTTTCTAGGAGATGCCTTTAAAAAGACCTTATCTCCTTTCTCAAACTCTAAGGGTCGTCTTCTCCTATCTGCATAACTTTTCTGTCGATCTTGAGCCACTTTCAACCTCTGTCTAATCACTTTCACCCTCTCGATGGTATCCTGAATTTCCTTAGGCTTCTTAGCTCTCTCGAGCTTTCCATCTTTAGTCCATCTCCACTCATCAATATCCCAAAAGAGAGGGGATCGGCACTTTCTTCCATACAAAGCTTCATACGGTGCCATGCCAATAGAGGACTGAAAGCTGTTGTTGTAGGCATACTCAATTAAATCCAACTGTTCATCCCACGAATTCGGATAATCCAAGGCACAAGCACGAAGCATGTCCTCGAGATACCTTATTAGCCTTTCTGACTGGCCATCAGTCTGTGGGTGAAATGCAGTACTGAAGTGGAGCTTCGTCCCCAAACACTTTTGTAATTCCTGCCAAAAACTGGACGTAAACCGAGGATCTCTATCTGAAACAATGCTAACCGGGCAACCATGTAATCGGACAATCTCTTTTCGATATAACCGGGCCAACTTAGGAACCTTATCAGACATCTTCACTTTAAGAAAGTGCGCCGACTTCGTCAACCTATCAATAATTACCCAAATCCCATCAGAACCTCCTTTGGTCCTTGGCAAGCCGGACACAAAGTCCATTGTCACTTGCTCCCACTTCCACTCGGGTATTGGAAGTGGTTGGAGAGTTCCTCCCGGTTTCTGGTGTTCTGCTTTCACCACTTGGCATGTTTGACATCTTCTAACATAGTTAGCGACGTCTCTCTTCATGCCGTTCCACCAATATGAAGTCCTTAGATCCTTGTACATTTTGGTGGTACCGGGATGTACTGAATACGCTGACTTGTGGGCTTCTTCAAGTACCAACTGCTTAAGATCTTCCGGAACACAAACCCGAGCCTTAAACCTGAACAATCCTGAATCATCAAATCCAAACTTGGTTTCAGGATCAATCTTTGACTTAGTTACCAATTTCTGAATCTCTGGATCCACAGATTGAGCTTCTATCAATCTCTGCTTCAAAACCGGCTGAACCGAAATATTAGCCAATCGATCCTCCGAAACCAGAACCACTGAACCCTGTATACTAGAACCTGCTTCCAAACCTGAAACATTCACTTTCCTACTCAAAGCGTCTGCCACCACATTGGCTTTACCCGGATGGTACTGAATCTTACAATCATAATCCTCGAGTGTCTCCATCCATCTCCTCTGTCTCACGTTCAAATCCTTCTGGGTAAACAGATACTTAAGACTCTGGTGGTCGGTAAACACTTCAAAAGTGATTCCATAAAGGTAATGCCGCCATTTCATCAAAGCAAACACCACTGCGGCGAGTTCCAAGTCATGAGTGGGATAGTTCTTCTCATGATCCTTTAACTTCCTTGAGGCGTAGGCTACAACCTTACCATTCTGCATTAACACACAACCAAGACCTTCCTTCGAAGCATCGGTATAGACTGAGTAGCCTTCCGAACCCTCGGGTAGGGTTAAAACCGGTGCAGTAGTCAACCTCTCCTTAAGAGTTTGGAAACTCTTCTCACACGCCTCATCCCACTCAAACTTCACCTCTTTCTTAGTTAATCGGGTCAACGGGGAGGCAATCTTCGAGAAATCTTTCACAAAGCGCCTATAGTACCCTGCCAACCCGAGAAAACTTCTAACTTCCGAGGCATTCTTCGGGGGCTTCCAAAGCATCACCGTTTCGATCTTCCCTGGATCCACTTCTATACCATTCCCCGAAATGAAGTGACCCAAAAAGGAAACTCGATCCAACCAGAACTCGCAGTTACTGAACTTGGCGAACAATCTGTGCTCCCGAAGTGTAGACAAAACAATGCTCAAATGCCGCGCGTGCTCTTCTTCGGACCTCGAATACACCAGAATATCATCTATAAAGATGACCACGAATTTATCGAGGTAAGGCCGGAATATTCGGTGCATCATATCCATAAACGCGGCTGGGGCATTGGTCAGACCAAAAGGCATGACCACAAACTCAAAATGCCCATATCTCGTGTTGAAACCCGTCTTCGGTATATCTCCCTCCCGGATACGCAATTGGTAATACCCTTGCCTTAAGTCCAACTTAGAATAAACCCTCGAACCTTGCAGGAGGTCGAACAACTCTTCAATATGCGGAAGTGGGTATTTGTTCTTAACCGTTAACCGGTTCAGCTCACGGTAGTCAATACACATTCGCAAAGTCCCGTCTTTCTTCTTTACAAACAGGACCGGAGCACCCCACGGAGAAGTGCTCGAGCGAATGTAACCACACTCTAAGAGCTCGTCCAATTGCGTCTTCAACTCCTTCAACTCGGCTGGAGCCATCCTATAGGGAGATTTCGCATACGGTTCTGCTCCGGGATAGAGATCTATTACAAACTCGACGTCCCGATCCGGAGGTAAAGATCCCAAATTCTCAGGAAACACATCGGGGAATTCCTTCACGATCTCCGTCTCTTCGAGCTTGGCCTGATCCTTTGGCTTATTCAAAAGATAGGCCACATAGCCCGTCGCACCGTCCCGGAACAATCTACTTGCTTCCATGAAGGAAATAAACGGGCAGGTCTTCAACCTCTGACCCGCAAAGACCGTAGAACCCAAAGTCACCCTCTTAGCAAAACAATCCATCATGGCTCGGTAACGGTACAACCAGTCCATTCCCAAAATCACCCCATACCTCTTGATCGGCATCTTGATCAGATCGGCCGGATACTCTTGATCTTCCACAACCACCGGACAACCACGGTAAACACAATTCGTAGCCAAAGTAGCACCAAGAGGAGAAGAAACAACAAAGGAATCATCTAGACAAGCAACAGGCAATGGAAGAGTAGCAACAAGCCGGGAAGCAATAAATGAATGCGTTGCCCCCGGATCAAACAATGCATGCAATGGAATGCCATGAATGTGGACAGTACCTTCAACAACGGCATTGGCATCCACTTCCACATTCTCTTCCTCGCCCTCCAAAGCATAAGCTCTCGCCTGGATTGGTGCTCTCGGAGGCATCACATTTAACGGCTGAGGAGCTCGAGGCTGAGGTGTTCTCATCTGAGGACAAGTGCCAATCAAATGACCGGGCTCCCCACACTTATAACATCTTCTCAATTTCTTCCGGCAATTCTCCTCGGTGTGATTGGGACCCTTGCAATAGCCACATTGAATCGGAGCCGGTAAAGCTGGTACCGCAGGGACCGAAGGTCGAGCTTTCTTGACTGAAGTGGTAGAACCTTGGGGTTTGAAAACCGGAGGCCCACCAGAGAATGCAGGCCTTTTCCCCAAATTTGAGCTCGAACCTTGGCCCGAAGAGTAAGTCGGCCTCAATCTTGTATTGTTAGCTTCCACTTTGATCGCTTTCCTCGTAGCCTTCTCCCACGTATCCACAGTAGCCGCCTTAAGAGCACTCTGAATATCATATCTCAAACCATGAATAAAATTCCGTGCCTTCTGGGTGTCATCATTGGAAATGTGTGGAGCATACGGTGCAAGTCTCTCAAATTCCATGATATACTCTTCAACCGAGCGGTTCCCTTGTTTCAATTCCGTAAATTGTTGTAGTCTCCTCTCGCGAGCACTTGGAGGAACATACTTGTGACGAAATTCTCTCACGAAGCTTTCCCAATCAAACTCTTCTCCACTCCTTTCCAATCGGGCTCTTGTAGCTTTGAGCCAATTGGATGCGGGGCCTTGAACAAACCGGGCCGTGCAAACAGCTTTCTCATGCGAAGGAGCGGGGCAAATTTCCCAAATTCCCGCAACTTCTGACAACCACTCCTCAGCTTGGATGTCATCTCCTCCATACCACTTAGGTGGATTGTTGTTTCTGAACTCCTTAAAGGCCGGAGTTACTTGCCCACCTTGTCCTTCCCAATGTGGATTATCTCTTTGATTCTGTTGAAGCTGGTTCAAAAGAGCCTGCACAATATTCTCAGCATTCATCGGAGGAGGTGGAGGTGCTTGTGGAGGGGGTTGATTGAGATCAGGAGTCTGCTCCCTATCTGCTCTCCTTCTTGGAGGCATCCTGAAAATACACAAATCAAGAAGATATCGATGCATGGGGTTTAGTTCATGATCATGAAATCAATTATCACAAATTTAAACAAATAAGTCACGTAGAGATGTGGATGAATGCAAATAGTCACATACTCCTATACCGAACGACCTAGACAGACTCAACACGACTCCAGAGCTCTGGTTTTGCAACCGAGAGCTCTGATACCACGCCAGGATGTAACACCCCCAGAGCGAAGGGTGCCACATCCCCCGCACTAAGGTCTAACACGAGTAGCGAAATGGAAGTCCGCACCCGCATCAGACCATAGCGAACGGGAGACACACAAAACTCACACCCTTGCTAGGCGGCCTAGACCCTCAAGAACTGCAAGAAATAGAATCAGAGTAGCGGAAGCAAATCATATACCAAACATGATTCCCAAGATCATCATATATACATATCAAAATGGGGGAGGGTCAAGTATTCCAAATTCACAAGTTAGCCTACTTACAAATGTACAATGCCATCCCGGCCAAAAATAACCATAAGAGTAATCATAAATACGTAAACCAAAATACAACAGTAAGAGTAAAAGTAGTCCACTACGAATGCATGAAGACTCAAGCTAAACCACAAGTAGACTCCAAAAGACACATGCCGCCTAGCTTGACTCGGAAGAACCTGCAACTCACAAGAAAGGAAAAAGGGGAAAACAACAACGAGGGTTAGTCCTAGCGACTAGTGAGGGGGCTAACTCACACACCCGATATATATATAGAGCAAAGCATTTAATCAAAACGGAAGGACCCTTGAACCGAGAGTGGGTTTTGCAAGCCAAATTAATTCCCGTGATATATATATAGACATAAAGTAAAAGAAGTCAAAAGGAGAAATTGCCAAATTTTAAGTACTTAGAAATCCACTCTCGTTTCACAGATCATACAAAGCTAAACCAACTCGGCGAGTACGAGTCACACACATCCCCAACTTCCAAATACGAAGAACAAAGCAAAGCAAAGCAAATCAGAATCCATCCCCAACACCGGTTGATAGAAGGGTTGATCGGCCCTAGCTATCCACACAAAGAAACGAGACAAGGTTTAATTACTACCTTGAAACCTTCGGCGGTTGCCTCCGCCGGCTCAAGAGAAACACCCTTCCTCAACCTCCTAAGGTTGGGCGAGACTCTCAAATGGAGGTGTTGATGGAAGAGCTCGGCGACCCCTCGGCCGTCCCGAGATTACCATACCACACTCCGGGGCCCAAACATATCACGAAAGTCACACAAACATACCTCAAAGCTTATCTTTCAAAGCCACAACTCGCTTACACACACACACTTGCCCAAAACTAAACCTTTGTAAACGAAAGCAAAATAGCTTATAAACTTATACAAACGTCTTCAAACTCTTATAACAAATGGGATAAATCCCGCAACATAAGTATCATACACTTATTTACCATATATTATACATATCCACATGCGAGGTTTCAAATCAAGTAGGGTTATAGGTCGAATAACTAAAAGAACAAAACCTCACCTTGTCGACGAACGAAGTGGAGTCAAAAACAGGAAACCGGACACCTACGGAGCAAGTTCGTCCTCTACGGGAAGATCCGCTGAACAAGACAATCAACAAGGAACACTCTTAGACTCAATATGAACCATATTGACGCTCGGTACATGCGCATGTATGCTTATGATGCCAATGATATGAAATGAATTCACATTAAGGCCAATTACAAGCAAATAATTCATATAAGAGCATATATAAAAAACGAGGAGACAAAACAAAGCACAAACTCATAACATAAAGCTTAACACGTCAAAATACAAGTCACTTATGCATACACATCACAAACGGGGCAAGAAGGATCAACAAGAAACAACGGAAAGAAAAGCAAAACCAAACAAAGACGAACGAAGAACTGAAGTTCCTAGGAGACACGCCCGTGTCCCACTGGAAGGGCAAGCTGAGACACCCCCGTGTCTCAGTACAGAAAACGAACAACAAAATCCCGGAGGTGACACGCCCGTGTCACCAAGAAAAGCCAAACCGTAACACCCCCGTGTCACGGTACAGAAAATCGAAAACGAAAGGTGACACGCCCGTGTCACCGGAAAAGGGCAAACCGTGACACCCCCGTGTCACGGTACAGAAAAACGAAAACGGGCGAACAGCAACTCAGCAACCCCAAACCCAAAACCAAACACTCATGCTCCAACTCCCAAGCAAGGAAATGCAATAAATGCTAGGAAACAAGTCTTAGAAACATAAAAACAACAACAAAACTCAAGGAAACAAGTAAGGAGCAAGAATCAAACCAATCTCCCAACTACTACTATTCACATGCTTGCTCAAACTCATGATTCAACCAAAGAATTGAACTCAAGAACACATAAAAGATAGAAGAGAGAGTGAAGAAGACAACCATGAACTTACCTTTCAATTTGGAGAAGTTTAGATGGAGATTTGAGCTTGAAAACACAAGATTGGACAAAGGTTTTCTTCTTCTTCCTTGCTTCCTTGGTTGCTGATCGAAATGGGTGAAAGAGAGAAGGATTGGCTCGGTTTCTCTTGGGAAAAAGCTGAGGGAGAGCTTAACTCAAGTTATATCTCATGGTTAAGGGCTTAGATAAGGTTAAGGTGGGGTCCACAAGGTCTCATGAGGTCAAAAGATAGCTTCCAAGCTTAAGGGGCTCGTTACGGGTGAAATACTGAGGTCTTAACGAGCTTAGAAAAATATGAGGCTTGTCCCATCGAACCCGAATCGTCGAAACGAGTTCAATGGAGGTGACGGAATTCGAATCCGAATTCCCGAGCTCAAGATACGCGTTCCGGAACCCAAGGTGCGCTAAGTGCTCTTTAGCCTCCTTTAGGTCCCGTCTCCAAAACGAACTCAAAAAGGCAATCAAAACAAATAACGAGCACATAAACGAGTTCATAAAACATATAATTAACAAATATCACAAATTCACAAAATTAGAATTAAATACGAACCCGAAACGAATAAAATACCAAACAAGAAAAGTTAAACGATCATGGGTAACCAAATTCATATCAAAGCAAATAAGTTCAAATAACTTCAAATGATCCCCGTTGACAGTTAATATCACATAATCACTTAAAGAACTAGTTAAATAGCGCACATAAGAGGTTACCTGAAAAGTCTGATCAGTCGGGATGTTACATATGTGGGTTCAGGTATGGGTGCGGGGGATGTGGTGGCCCACCGTTACGGGCGCTACAAACCCAAATTTAGTGGCTTAGCTCTCATTTTAATGGTCAACCTTCAAGGTCATGTTATTCATTTCTGACCACCACCATTAGGACTTCCAGGTCTTCCTTAAATGTATTTCCGTTATCTCTATTACTTATTCCTTCGCCCGCCACTTCAAGTTTCAATTTTGACTCTTGGTTATGCTCTCCCCCTTAAAATTCTATCGTTATACTTTAAACTCCATCGATCCTTCTTTCATCGCAACCCTCTCATCTTCCTTTTCAATTCTCTTGGTAATTAAAACCCCCTTCTCTAATCTTATTCGATCCTAACACCCCGAAACCACATCTGGTCTTACTTTCCTTCGGAGTTCCTTTCCCCGACCTTTCCCTTACCTGAAGTTCTTTATTTCCCGAAATCATCTTCCTTGGCATGTGTCATTCCATTCTTTCTTTTTGTCTTAACTCAGATATGGCCCAGTTGAAATAATACTTGATGAGTGAGATGAAAGAATTTCCTATCAATAAACATTAGAATGCATGTCGGCTTGAAATGACGATGCATGTGGCACACTTACGACAATTAAATATGATACAGATTAGAGCAACAAAATTAATTAGAAATGCATGCACATAAGTAAAGAAGAATAAATAATTGATCCGAAGTATGATGCACGTGCTATGTATGTTTTGGAACCTGTCACCAATGTAGTAAGTTGTTAGCTCGGTAGCTTTTCCTCGTTCCTCAAATCACGAGGTTACTTTGATTTGGTGATTATTCCTTGCCTTTCCCACGGTCTTCCAGATTTCCATGCATCTTTGTAAATCAACTCGTATCTTCCACTATCTGAGATTGCAATTTCTTGATCCCTAATTCTTCCACGTCCACGGAGTTAGCATCCAACTTCTCCTAGAAATTCGACCTCTACTTCTAGTCGTCACCTCGATCAAGAATCCCGTGCTTATCCTTTATGAGTTTAATTCACCTCCAATTGCTTATACTTGAGCGCATGATTTCCTTGCAAGGAGTCTTTGCCTTTCTTTGCCGTTTCCATTTGTTGCTCTATATTTTCCAATTCGACCTCACAACATGCCAATTCAGCTTGGATTTAGAGAATGAACTCAAATCCTGTCCTTAGCATTATCACCCTCCAAGAATTGTGTTTATCATATTACTTATCTTTCTTTAACCCCTTCTCGACTTACTTCCCATCTTAGTCAAAATCCCGAGCAGCCGAATCCAACCTCTTCCCGATCTTGACTTCTAAAACTCGATTTCTAATTACCAGGTTTACATAGAAGCCCTTGACAATCCTTGGGCTTAATTCCCACCAGATCCATTTTACCTGACCCCTGAACTAAAATACCTTCAAGGTTCATATACTCCATTCCTTAGGTTGAGCAATCCCTTGAATCCAATTAAAGCACCGTAAGTAGTGGATTCAAATAAATTGATCTTCTGAGTCACAACCATCCCGCGATTAACTCCTATTTCACCAAATGTCCCTCTACCCTCGCATCTCCAAAGTCAAACCTCCCATTCTGAATCCTAACCATTAATTTTAACTCCGTCTATGAAGCCACGCATCTAGCATTCTCCACATTCCTCCCTGGTGTATCCTTCCTATCCTCCATGCCTCATAAAGGACTTGCAATAGAACGTTGTTAGCATGATGTTTGGCCGTGGTTTGATATTATCTTCATAACCTATAAATCAGAACTCATTTCAAGGATATATGCATGCGATTAGTGCATGCTCATGTCACGTATTTGACACGAAAATGCAACAGATAAGTCAACAAAATTCAAAAAGGAAGGCAATACATATTCAAGATCGATGCAATGCACACATTGTCACGTAGTTCCTAAGCCGTACGACCTAACTGACTCGATCATGACACGAGAACACCGGTTTTGCAACCGGGCTCTGATACCACTTAAGGATGTAGTACCCGACCGCAAGGTACCACATCCCCCGCACCGAGACCCGACCCCAATATGAAACGGACAATCCATACCCGAGCTAAATCCCGGTGAACGGGGACCAACACACTCACTAGGCTAGGCGGGAGCTAACTTTCGCAACCAATGAGTCAATAAAACAGAAAGAATACTAATGCGGAAGCAACATACATACATCCATAACAGGATAAGCAATTAACAACGGGTTCAACTAGCATAGGTACCTAATCCCGAAATTCAATAACATCACAAAACATCAATTCCAGATTCCTTCTATTTCTTTAAGCTTATCTTGAATTTATGACAAATGTAACAATCAATACAACCTTACAGCTTCATACTTAAACAAATCATGAATTAATATGCACATGGACAGACTCAGATTTAACCAAAAGACTAAAGAAACTTGACTTCCCGCTTAGTACTCCAAACCTGCAAAAACACTGAAAACAATTTGGGTTCAGTCTATACGAGACTGGTGGGTATAAAATGAGGCATAAGTAGCATATACAACAATATTTAAACATTCACATGCAAGTTATAATCCCAAATGAGGTTTATAGAGCATTTCCCAAGTGGGTGAAATAAATAAGTTATCAAAAGGGATTATAACGTTCATTTTTCATAAGGTTGTTTGTGGCTTGGCAAGTGGGCATGCATTATCTCCAACTAACACCTCGTGTAGTTCATTAAACATTCTTTCTTTCTTTCTTTCATTCATGCATAACATTCTTTTGTGTACATTCATGAACATTTATGCCTTCATCCTCCGGTTGATGGCCGGGTGATCGGCCCGAACCATCCATTCATTGACCAAAAGCGGAACATGACTCCCCAGATGGCACTCAGTGTCCATTGCTCGCTAGCTCCTAATGAGGTCCAGTTACGCAGTACATCGGTGGGACTAGTGTGAAGGTTCACCGTCAACCCATGCCTCCTCGAGTCACCACTCACACCAAGTCCCTGGGCCCCATTCTGTGCATAACATTCATTTTTTTCTCGCCAAAACATTTGGTAGATTCATAAAAGAAAGGCTTTACGTTGAAATCATTTACTCTTGAAAACGACTCTTTATACATATAATAGTTTTAGCCAAAATCTTTACACGTTGGGAGTATATATTGTCATTTATCTAAATAGTAGACAAACCCACTTGTACGCCTCTTACCGAACAAAACCAAGAAGACAAGAAGACTTGAAAGTGTCCTAAGAACCCGGTACGTCTCCGCCCTGGAGAAAACTGTATAAAGGACAACGTAAAATGTTCGTGAGACTCAAGACTCCAAATGAACCATATATGACGCACGACAATAAATGAACATGATATGCATGCGTAAGAGGTGATATTATGTCACGAACATGTTCATGTGCGCCATAAATGCATTTAAGGTATATAAACAAGTCATTCATTCGTTCAAGGAAGCGTTCATATTCATTAAGTTAATAACTTTCACATTTCATACCAACTTAATTCAAGAATTTCATATAACGATCATACTACGTACTAAATCATATTTACAATTAGAGGATAGACAAATAATTTCATTCCATTCAAGATCAGAAATTATATAAGAACATGAAATGGGTAGCAATTTAGTTCTATAATTCAATTAAATCAAGTAATATTTAATATATAATAACATATATATATATATAGATAAATATAAATATATATATATATATGTAAATATACATGCATAACTCATGCATGCAAATATGTAATATATCTAATTTATAAATATAAACATGCATGCAAACATTTAAACTTAAACAAATCATGCAATACATGTTGTATATATATTTATATACCTACGTAAAACCATGCATGCAATATTCATATTTAACCATATGCATGCATGCACCACAACAAATAACTCACTTTAATTTACATGCATTCAAATTTAATAACATTAACCTGCATAAAATATTAACTACAACAAACATCCATGCATAGTTAAATAAATATATATATATACACACACGTAGATATTCATGCACACTCATGCACAAATTGCATGAAATAAAATTACAAAGCCAAGCACAAACTCATCTAAGCTACTGCAATAAGGGTACCCAGTCGGGCATTTTCATTCCAAAAATCTCCCCGGCCGGGGAGATTGAATACAGAAGCGAAGCAGCAGGTCTTAACCAAGCTTTCCCCTATTTCTCATTCCTTTACACACAACTACAGCAGGCTACATAGTAGCAACAAAACAACACAATACTCCCATAAAACAAAGCCAAAACCGACAGCAACTCAGTAAGGAATAGAGCAACAGTTCAGGCCCGAAAGAGCAAAATGGAAGGAAAACAGGGCAACTACCATGCCATCTCTTACTCAACATGATCACGTATGTATGTGCATCAAACAAGGCAAAAAGGAGCAACAAATGATAGCAATTTCTGTCCCAAAAATCAAAGGCAGCAGCAACTGACGAAAAGCAGTTTATTTCTTGCATAAACCTTCAAGTTTCATGAAGTTCAACAATGGTGGGATCACATGCACTGAACATACATCAAATTCAAGTTCAAATATACATACTAGGAGTTGAAGTGATCAGATTTCATGCCCAATTTCTCAAGAAAACAGAATCTAAATCGTGAATTCAAAAAATGGAGTCATAATCTAACTATTTCATCATCCCTTCAAAATCCCATGCTCACATGGTCAAAATTGGGGATGCATAACTTAAAATGACACATATTGAATGTATATCACCACCCTAAACTCACCTTGATGATTGGATGGAAGATGGAAGAGATTTGAGCTTGAATCTCCAAGGTTGGCATGAGTTACGGGGAATGACTTGAAGCAGGGGTTGGGGCTGATATTTCTCTTCTGTCTGAGTGTTAGTTTAGTTGAGGGGGATAAGGATCAGTTAAAGGGCTGAGTTAGGGTTCCAATGCCTCTAACCATGGTTAATTTGGTCAAGATTTGAATTATGGCATTTTTAGTAAAGGGTAGCAGATTTGCATCCGTTTCGGTTTTCGGTTGAATTTTGGTGGTTCAAATGGTCTTAGAAAAATATGAGACTAAGTTCATTGAACTCGAATTTTCGTTACGAGTTTAGCGGAGTTGACGAAACTCTAATATGAGTTTCCTAGCTCAAGATATCAAATACGGAACTAAGTGTGCGTAAATTGCCCGTTAGCCCCCGATTTGGTTCCACAATTGAAAATAATTTCGTTACCACGTCAAACGAAGTCGAAAACATAAAACGAGCATATAAACATGTTCATAACACATAAATCTACAACATAATAAATTTTTATGAATTTTCGATATCAAATCATGTAAGAAAGGAGCTCGTTTACATTACTCTAAAACAATGAATTAACAATTTCATAATATTTCTAATTAAATAACAAGATTTAAATTCTATAAAATAAACGATATAATAAAATTAATTAATTAGCTTAACTAAAACATGATTAATTAGCATTAATTTTTAATTATCAATTTAAATAAATAATTAACGAAATAAATTATAATAAAATATAATAAGAATTATAAAATAATAACAATTTATATTAGAATTAAATATTTAAAACACTTATAAACAATTAATCGCATAATTAAATAATTTAAATTGCACAATTTATAAACACATACGACATATTAGTACAAATGAAAAACCGGGGCGTTACAACCTCTTCCCATTAAAAGAATCCGTCCTCAGATTCACTACTCGCCCAAACAAGTAATGAGAGATTCCCCGTCTCTCGCAAACAACAAGGAGAGAGCCCCGTCTCTCGAGCAACAATGAGAGAACCCCGTCGCTCCAACAACAATGAGAGAACCCCGTGTCTCAAGCAGCAAAGAGAGAACCCCATCTCTCCCAAGCAAAGAGAGCACCCCGTCTCTCGAACAAAAATAAGAGAATCCCCGTCTCTTACAACTAACAACAAAGCAAGGAAGTCTCCAATACACCCGAGCAACACAACGCAACATAATAATTAAAGTCACGTAAGACACCCAAACCAGGTAATAGATATCATCAAAGTTGATTATCAATTACTTCAAATAATTTAACATGATAGGGAAGCAAAACACCTAACATAAAAATTATTTAAGTCAAATTTGCATGGATGCATATATCATGGATGCTTCAGGTTGTTAGGAATAGTGCCATAGAAAGCCGATTGTATATCCGCTTTGTGCTTTTCCTTATTGTAATCACAGACAATATTTGAATGAAATAACGAATTGAGGCGACACTTCTTTATATGCTCTTGTTTGGTATGCGTTTACTTTATCTGTGCATGTATAAGAACTTCCCTAATCCTGATGACTTTAGGACTCTACGATTTAGGTGAAATGGTTCATCAAACGAGCCCTATATCACATAAGTCATGATTAGTAAATTACTCCAAGCCGATGAGTCCTACAGACAGTGGGAGTGTCAACCTGACTCCTCTAAGGCTTGCTTGTGGGATCGCGCCCTTAAGAAGGACCACCTTGTTTCATGGAGGTGCAAAGTGTATAGTTGATACGTGCGTGATACATGAGGGTGATTACTTTAATAAGTAAGTTCACTGAGGTGCCCCGTGTGAGAACATTCCTAAATGGGAAAGGAAGTTTCTATTTCAGGAAATAGAAACTTCCAGATTAGGAAATATCTCACGAGTCATTGATGTGATTAATTGATCCTTAGACTTGAGGTTCCTTGTCACTTTATGTGTTAACTCTGTAGTCTTAGGTATAAGCTTTAAAGGGTGTCGCCTTAGACAACTGATTCAAGGCTTATGCTGGGGCTGCACAAGTGATTCATGAAGGTGAATGAGAATCAAGAAAGGACCTACACTTGCATTTGCAAGGTGATCTCTTATTGTGTAAGTCATTCATATGCCATATGGAGTCCTTGGCCAAGGCAGTAGATCAAGACATCAAGAAAAGGGTTTCTTGGATTGAGATCAAATGGATATGAAATGCACTTAGCTTTAAGACCTGATTATTAGGCTTCTGATTATTCCCTAGCCCTAGATCTTAGTTGAGAGATAGTAAGTAGGAGGATTGTATCTCACATGAATCAATGACTTAAAGGTTCTGTCGAATCCGAACATTCCAATTCAGCTAGGGGTTAAACACCTGTTGCTAGACTATGGTCGTTTAATCTTTGGACTGATTAATTAATTAGTGAATTAATTAATTAGGGTCACTGCTAATTGAATTGAGAACCTAGAGGGTCACACACAACAACTTGGTTACATGAGTTGAGGCTTAAAAATGATTAAACGAGTTAATCGGGCCCAGAGGGTTCCACACGTGTGGGTCACGTGAGTGACACGTGTCCTTGTGACACGTGTCCCACAAGTGTGAATATATATATTGTATATATATATATTAAATAATTAAATGTGTTAATTATTTAATAGACTTTGGTTTAATTTTGAATTAAAAAGAAAGTCTAATTTTGGAGAAAAATAATCTAGTTAATTAATTATGAATTAATTAATTAGATAAAATAAGTTATTTATTTTAAATAAATAAAGTATAAAATTATCCAAAAATAGTTTGGATATTTTAGCTCTCTTGAAAGTTGATTTGAATTAGAATTCAAAGTCAAAGTTGCCCAACAAGGAATAGGTTCGGCCGTCCCTCTCCCTTACCTATATATAGGGGAGCTCATGCTCCCCTTTAGAGCTAATTGACAATTCTTTTGGTTCATGTGTTGAACACCTTCCTTTCTCCAAGATAAACGAAACCCTAGGATAAGCCTAAACACTAACTAGAGAACTAGCATCCTTACTAGTTAGATCGTGATCAAGTTGGTGGACTTTCTCTAGAGACTTCAAGTTAGAAGTTTGAAGATTCGAGCTTTACCAAGGAGAGGGGATCAAGCCGCGAGAAGAGCGTTCTTAGGTGGCTTGAAACGCTTCAAGAAAGAATAAAAGAAAAGTAAGTTTTCTATCTCTACGAATTTGGTTACACGATTGCGAGTCCAAGATCCTTTTGTTGGGAAATTTTTTAAATTCCGCTGCTTTCTGATTCGTGTTTTCCAATAAGTGGTATCAGAGCCACCTCGTTAATCGTGTTTCTGATTCATCTCAATTATACTGAATTTGGTAGAAATTCTTAGGCTTGATGCGATTGAGTATTTGTAATTGTTTTAGAAAGCCAGAATTACGAAACTGTATTTTTTCTTGAAAGCTTCTGAAAATTGGTTTTTGCAAAATTGAATTTTTGAAAACTATTTTAGATTTGAAACTGTATAAACTGTTTTTGGATTTATTGGATTGGTTTTTCTTTTGAACGAAAACACGAAACGAAAATACGGAATACGACGAACACGCGAAACCCCACGCGCGAAGGAGTCTCGCGCGCGGGCTTCGCGCGCACCGCCCGCCTGGCCTAGGCGCGCGCAGGGCAGCCGCCCAGCACCCTCCCGCAACCGCTCGGGAGGCCCTTCCGGGCGTCTCGGCAGCCCATCGCCCGCCCGCACTGGCCGAGAGGGCCGCGCGCATCATCGCGCGCAGCCCTTTCGCGTACGGGCCCCGTTTTTCCTTCGTAATCCGTTTTCGTGTTTCGTGCAATCCAGTCCCAATTTTTTATTTTATTTTTTAAATTTTATTTTGAATATTTATTTTTAATTTTTGAATAAAACTTAAAATTGGGATTTTTGAGAAATAGAAACGGTTTATGTTTTGAGAAATTACATTCTTGATAAAATTATTAATTTTCAGAAATTAATTGGAATTTCATTTGTTTTGTTAGTTTGGGATTTATTGAAAACTTTTATAAATAAGACTCACATCAAGTCGTGTTTTAAGTCATTAGGACTTGAAACGAGAATTTTAATTTATTGGCTAAATTTAAATTCTCGCAAAAGCATGTTAGGTGATCATGGGTTTAGATCTATGTATGGTTTTAATTTATGCACATGGATGGTTTAAATTGGGGTTGGAGCCCTATAGTTGCGTTTTTCAATTGAGGTTGGAACCTCACTTATGTGCGTACTGTTATGTGATTTATTATGTGGCTTTCCATATTACTGTTTTTGAGGCCGGGGTATGCCCCGTGTAATTGTCTAAGGCCAATATGAAGATTGAGCCTTATTACTTTATGTCTTTTTCTTTTTATTGTAATTTGAGAGTAGAGATAGGTGGTGAGGTTTTATTTTCATTTTGGAGACAATGCACCCATGGAGTAAGATGGACCACATTCAAGTAACAAGGAGGCCATAAGTGAAGACCCCTCAAAATTTTAGGGAGGGGAATCTCAATTGTTAAAATGTAATAGAGATAGGGCTCGTATTTTGTTACCGCTTTCCCTTATGTGATTTAAACTATTTATGTGGCATGTATGTTAGAACTTGTGATTGTGGAGTGGCTCCCACATATCACGCATAAGATAGGTAGAACCCATGATCATTACATGTTAGTATCATGCTAGGACATGTTATCTGTTTATGTGCTTGTTTGAAATGCATTTAAGTGTACTTGCATTAATCAAGACTAATAAAATTGGATAGCATATATGTTGGTGAGGTCGAACCGAAAAACTCTTCGGTTGATTCGAAAATTCCCATTAAATATTAAGCTAATTTCCAACAAATAGGTATTTCAATTCGAGATGCAAATTTTGAATTAAATTCCTAGCATTCCATCAATAGGTTTTAAGTTTAGTAAGTGAAGCTAGTTATTGTCCGCGAGTCGTGGGATAGCTAGTGGAGCTTATTAGTTCTTGGTTACCTAATTGATCATTTTAAATGATCAATATTTCATGGTCAATTTTAGCAAGGGCGATATCCGTGAGTCGTGGGTCGTTCGAACTAAGTTTTGATCATGATCTTTTGATTGATGGGTCTAGCTTAACGCCTAAGTAAATGTGGATGTCGCACGAGTCGTGGGTCCATATTGAAAGATAGGTGATGCAAAAATAACTACTAAGAGTTCTAAAGGTGTTAGAATTGGCAAGTTGTACCTACCTAGGGTTCTTACTTAGAATGTCCGCGAGTCGTGGGTTCGAGGTAAAATGCCTAGGATCTTAGTACCCATTGGGAAACGTTTTCCTCTTAGATCTTTGGGAATTATAGATCTTTGAAAAACAGTGGGAGCTACATTAGATTAAAGACCTTATCTTTTGTATATCGTTATAATTCAGCATGCTCACTAGTTCTTTGTTTTACCATTTAGGTCGTAGATTCTGTGATTCTCTACGTGTTTTGAAATGGCAACCAAAAACCCTCTTGTATCGATCCTCGAGTCAAATAAGTTGACTGGTCCCAACTCTTCTGATTGGCTGAGGAATCTAAGAATCATTTTAGATTCTGAGAAGAGAACTTATGTTCTCTTCGAAGGGGAGCCTAGTCCCGAAGGGGAGGCTTCCACTCGGGCCGAGCGGGATGCGATTCAGAAGTGGAAGGATGATAATCTCCAAGCTCGTTGCCTTATGTTGGCTAACATGTCTCCGGACTTGCAAAGACACCATGAGGCCATGGAATTTTCTTGGGAGATTTACGACCACTTAGAGCAACTTTACCGCCCTCATGAACGTGTTACAAGGTATAACACTTCAAAGGAATTGTTCCACTTGAGAATGAGGGAAGGTTCAAGTGTCCATGAATATGGACTCAAGTTTCTTGCCCTTACTGAGAAACTTGCTTCCATGGACATGCCACTGAAAGATGAGCTTTCAGTGGATTTGTTGCTAGCTTCGCTCCCACCATCATTCAACCCATTTGTCCTTAACTTCAACATGAATCATGCTGGTGCTAATGTAGCTGAGCTGATTAGTCAACTTGTGACTGCTGAAAGCACGATCAAGATGGACAATAAGTTTTTGATGGTGAATGCTCCATCTTCCTCTTCTGGGCCTTCTAAAGGTAAGGGCAAGAAAGCCCAAAAGAAGAAGAAGAAACCCCTTTGGCCCACGGGGGGCATTTCGAAGGGGAAGGCCCAAAAGAAGAAGCGTGATCAGAAAGAGGATGTTTGCTTCCATTGTGGCAAAGCGGGACATTGGAGGAGAAACTACCCAGAGTACAAGGCTACTCTAAAGAAAGGTATCTTTCTCGTTGAAGTAAATCTTTCTATTAATTCTAGTTCTTGGGTACTTGATACCGGTTGTGGAACTCATAGCTGTAATGATGTACAAATGCTAAGTGAAGTCCAACAACTCAAAGAAGGAGAATGTGTCTTGAAGATCGGTGATGGCTCAAATGTTGAAGCTCGAGCTCTAGGCACAATTAGATTAGATTTAGGTAGTTTTGAGTTAGTCTTAAATAAAGTCCTTTATGTACCGAGCATTATTCATAATATAATTTCAGTTCCAATATTAGATTGTGAAGGTTATGAAACTTATATTAAGAATGGTAAATACTTTATCAAACGGAACAACTCTTCTGTTCACATCGGTACTCTAAGTAATGGACTTTATCTAACTCAGAATATCAATATTATGAATATACAACGAGAAACCAAGCGTAAGAGAGATGACAAAGTTTCAGCTCCCTTATGGCACGCTAGATTAGGACACATTTCCAAGAACAGAATTAGCAAGATAAAAACTTTAGGATCATTCTCTGAAAATGATCTTAAGGAGTTAACTTCTTGCGAATCCTATCTCAAAGGAAAAATGTCCAAAGTCCCTTTTAAAGGAACTGTGGAACGTGCCATTAAGGTTTTGGATTTGATCCATACTGTTGTTTGTGGACCGCTTAGTGTGAGCACTAGAAACAATCATCAGTATTTCATAACCTTTACTGATGACTTTAGTCGGTATGGTTATGTATACTTAATGAAGTATAAGTCTGAAGCTTTTGAGAAATTCTTAGAATTTCAGAAGGAGGTTGAGAACCAAACTGGTCACAAGATCAAAGCACTTCGATCTGATCGAGGAGGCGAGTATCTTAGTGAAGAATTCCTTAATCATCTCAAAGATAATGGGATTATCTCTCAGTGGACTCCTCCGGGAACTCCTCAGCACAATGGAGTTTCTGAGAGAAGGAATCGAACCGTACTTGATATGGTTCGTTCCATGATGAGTTTCACTGACTTACCACCTTCTTTCTGGGGTTATGCCCTAGAAAGTGCAGCAAAGATTTTGAATCTAGTTCCCTCTAAGTCAGTCCCTAAAACGCCCTATGAAATGTGGCATGGTAAAATCCCTAGTTATTCTTACTTAAGAATTTGGGGTTGTCCTGCTTACGTGAAGAGGACAGTGGGAGATAAGTTAGAATCTCGTTCTAACTTATGCTACTTTGTAGGTTATCCTAAGGAATCCACAGGATACTACTTCTATGATCAATCTGAGCAAAAGGTGTTTGTTTCCAGAAATACCACTTTTCTTGAGGAACCGTTCCTTAAAGAAAAGAAAGGCAAGATCATAGAATTAGAAGTACAAAGTGACCCCACGCCACTCACTGAAGAAACGTCCCCTACTGATCAACCACAACCAATCACGAATTTCGATACACACGAAAATCCTCCTCTAAGGCATTCTGAACGCACTCCTAGACAGCCGGAGAGATGGTATGGATTCTTCCATGAAATCTCTCAAAAGGATAATGATCCTTTAACTTATGAGGAGGCACTTTCAGATTCTGACTCTGAACAGTGGATAGAAGCCATGAAATCCGAATTGGACTCGATGAACTCCAACCAAGTTTGGACCTTGGTAGATTTGCCTGATGGGGTCAAACCCATAGGTTGCAAATGGATCTTTAAGAGAAAGCTTGGAGTTGATGGAAGCATTGCAGCCTGCAAAGCAAGACTGGTTGCAAAAGGATTCACTCAAAGACCCGGCGTGGACTTTGATGAAACTTTTTCACCAGTTGCAATGCAAAAGTCCATTCGGATCATGCTTGCCATTGCTGCATATTATGACTATGAGATATGGCAAATGGATGTGAAAACTGCCTTTCTCAATGGTGACATTGACAAACACATTTATATGGAGCAACCCATAGGTTTCAAATTCAATTGGAGTGAACAAAAGGTTTGCAAACTCCAAAGATCAATCTATGGATTGAAACAGGCTTCTAGGAATTGGAACATTCGATTTGATGAATCAGTCAAAGCGTTTGACTTCATTCAAATTTCGAATGAGTCTTGTGTGTATAGAAAGGAATTGGAGACCTCAGTGCAATTCTTAGTACTTTATGTTGATGACATCCTTCTTATTGGGAATTCGAAGGATGACATGAAAGTAACTGAGTTATGGTTATCGAACCAATTCGAGATGAAAGATTTTGGTGATGCGTCCTATATCCTTGGAATTAAAATCTATAGAGATAGATCTAGAAGGTTAATAGGACTATCACAGTCGATGTACATTGACAAAGTATTGAAGAGATTCAATATGGAGTCAGGAAAGGTTAAGAACCTTCCTATGAGTGCAGGAACATGTCTTTCCAAGAAGATGTGTCCTAAGACTAACCTTGAGAAGGAAAGAATGACTCATACACCTTATGTATCAGCAATAGGTAGCATAATGTATGCAATGTTATGTACTCGACCGGATGTGGCTTATGCACTTAGTGTAACAAGTCGTTTCCAATCTGACCCTGCAGATGGTCACTGGGCTGCCGTGAAGAATATTCTTAAGTACTTGAAAAGTACTAAAGATTTATTCTTAGTTTACGGAGGTCAGAAAGATCTTACTGTCGAAGGATACTGCGATGCAAGCTTTGCATCTGACTTAGATGATTTTAAGTCAATGTCAGGATACATTTTCTGCCTAAACGGCGGAGCAATGAGTTGGAAGAGTTCCAAGCAAACTACCACTACAGATTCGACCACTGAGGCCGAATACTTAGCTGCCAGCTAAGGAAGGTGTTTGGAATAGAAACTTCATTCAAGAGTTGAATGTTGTTCCTAGCATGAAAGACCCCATTACTGTGTTTTGTGACAACACTGGGGCGGTTGCTCAAGCAAGAGAACCAAGATCTCACCAACGGACCAAGCACATTATGAGGAAGTATCACCTAATCCGTGATATTATCAAAAGAGGAGATGTGCAAATTGAGAGGGTCACATCAGCAGAGAACGTGGCAGATCCACTTACTAAACCCCTTAGTCGTGAAGCTTTCCAAGGTCATCTTCAGAAGATGGGACTTAGAGTAGCTTTAGAATGGCTTTGACGGGTAAGTGGGAGATTGTTAGGAATAGTGCCCTAGAAAGCCGATTGTATATCCGCTTTGTGCTTTTCCTTATTGTAATCACAGACAATCTTTGAATGAAATAACGAATTGAGGCAACACTTCTTTATATGATCTTGTTTGGTATGCGTTTACATTATCTGTGCATGTATAAGAACTCCCCTAATCCTGATGACTTTAGGACTCTACGATTTAGGTGAAATGGTTCATGAAACGAGCCCTATATCACATAAGTCATGATTAGTAAATTACTCCAAGCCGATGAGTCCTACAGACAGTGGGAGTGTCAACCTGACTCCTCTAAGGCTTGCTTGTGGGATCGCGCCCTTAAGAAGGACCACCTTGTTTCATGGAGGTGCAAAGTATATAGTTGATACGTGCGTGATACATGAGGGTGATTACTTTAATAAGTAAGTTCAGTGAGGTGCCCCGTGTGAGAACATTCCTAAATGGGAAAGGAAGTTTCTATTTCAGGAAATGGAAACTTCCAGATTAGGAAATATCTCATGAGTCATTGATGTGATTAATTGATCCTTAGACTTGAGGTTCCTTGTCACTTTATGAGTTAACTCTGTAGTCTTAGGTATAAGCTTTAAAGGGTGTCACCTTAGACAACTGATTCAAGGCTTATGCTGGGGCTGCACAAGTGATTCATGAAAGTGAATGAGAATCAAGAAAGGACCTACACTTGCATTTGCAAGGTGATCTCTTATTGTGTAAGTCATTCATATGCCATATGGAGTCCTTGGTCAAGGCAGTAGATCAAGACATCAAGAAAAGGGTTTCTTGGATTGAGATCAAAAGGATATGAAATGCACTTAGCTTTAAGACCGGATTATTAGGGTTCTGATTATTCCCTTGCCCTAGATCTTGGTTGAGAGATAGTAAGTAGGAGGATTGTATCTCACATGAATCAATGACTTAAAGGTTCTGTCGAATCCGAACATTCCAATTCAGCTAGGGGTTAAACACCTGTTGCTAGACTATGGTCATTTAATCTGTGGACTGATTAATTAATTAGTGAATTAAT
The DNA here is from genome assembly GCA_037501455.1 of Lantana camara. Taxonomy (NCBI): domain Eukaryota; kingdom Viridiplantae; phylum Streptophyta; class Magnoliopsida; order Lamiales; family Verbenaceae; genus Lantana; species Lantana camara. The sequence continues at coordinate 79,088,804 of CM074861.1, read as the reverse complement.
TAATTAGGGTCACTGCTAATTGAATTGAGAACCTAGAGGGTCACACACAACAACTTGGTTACATGAGTTGAGGCTTAAAAATGATTAAACGAGTTAATCGGGCCTAGAGGGTTCCACACGTGTGAAACCACAAGTGTGGGTCACGTGAGTGACACGTGTCCTTGTGACACGTGTCCCACACGTGTGAATATATATATTGTATATATATATATATTAAATAATTAAATGTGTTAATTATTTAATAGACTTTGGTTTAATTTTGAATTAAAAAGGAAGTCTAATTTTGGAGAAAAATAATCTAGTTAATTAATTATGAATTAATTAATTAGATAAAATAAGTTATTTATTTTAAATAAATAAAGTATAAAATTATCCAAAAATAGTTTGGATATTTTAGCTCTCTTGAAAGTTGATTTGAATTAGAATTCAAAGTCAAAGTTGCCCAACAAGGAATAGGTTCGGCCGTCCCTCTCCCTTACCTATATATAGGGGAGCTCATGCTCCCCTTTAGAGCTAATTGACAATTCTTTTGGTTCATGTGTTGAACACCTTCCTTTCTCCAAGATAAACGAAACCCTAGGTTAAGCCTAAACACTAACTAGAGAACTAGCATCCTTACTAGTTAGATTGTGATCAAGTTGGTGGACTTTCTCTAGAGACTTCAAGTTAGAAGTTTGAAGATTCGAGCTTTACCAAGGAGAGGGGATGAAGCCGCGAGAAGAGCGTTCTTGGGTGGCTTGAAACGCTTCAAGAAAGAATAAAAGAAAAGTAAGTTTTCTATCTCTACGAATTTGGTTACACGATTGCGAGTCCAAGATCCTTTTGTTGGGAAATTTTTTAAATTCCGCTGCTTTCTGATTCGTATTTTCCAACACAGGTACCGTTCACCGTAATTGGATAATTTAGAGCTGTGAGTTTTGTTGCCCAACGCATGACCTGTCCCGAGAGTGAGTGCAGTACTTATCTTGTCTTTAGTTTCTTTAGTGTGACCCGGTAGAGCCATGATAAATTCTCTTCGAATTTTATTCTTGATTCCCTTCTGACTTTTACTGCCTCTAGTCCTCTTCGATCTTTCATCATTTCTCACAATCTTCATTCGACCAACCAACTCCTTTTTACTTAGTCGAGCTTGACCTCGCCGAGTACCCTTAAACCATCTGTCCCAAAGTTGGGTCCATAGCTTCTATCTTACCCATATCGGAGTCTAACATATCCTCAAGGATAACTACTCTTGACAACCTTGACGACTCAATCCCGACCTTGAGATATTTATCATTATAGTCTCTCTCAACACGAATCCTTTCCCATCTTCCATCCATGTTATCCGTTTATTCTCTTTGACCCCCTTAAAGTTATATTCGGTATTTGGCCCCACCTTTCCTAAATCGAAGTTAGGATGTTCTTGATGATTCTTGAAGTTTGATTTAAATTTCCTATGTTCATCCTTGCCGGTTTGTCGCTTCTGGAATCTCTTTCCGAACTCTTTGTACCAAGCTTTATTGACAGCATCCCTTTCTATGATAACTTAAATCAATTCTCTCTTGACATCGTAACTTAGGAGTTTCTCTAACTCCTTATATAACGCCCGAGCACGAGATGTCACATCCCCCGCACTATGACCCGACCCGTATATGAAATGGATTTCCACACACGTGCGAAATCATAGCGAACGGTGACATACACACTCGCTAAGCCAGGCGGGACTAATCTATCACTTAAACCCCAACAACAACAAGGTAACAGAACAGCGGAAGCAATCATTCATATTCCATATATTGAGCTATATGCTCTAGGTACCAACATTTATGTTCAAGGAATATCAGTAAATCTAATACAAACATGTACGCTCCCAATTCATATACAATATCCAAAATACCATAAAATAAGCATATGAGTGTAAAGAAAGATAGCCTAGGCACTATGCAAGACTCTCTCAGACTTGTATCCTGCCTAGCATCCCTTCCTGCAAAAAGAACTGAAACAACTCCGGGTTCATTCTTAGATAGACTGGTGGGTATAAAACAGGCTTAATATCATAACATAGCGGAATTTAAGCACATACATGGAAGCTATAATCCTTATTCGAGGTTTTAGAATAATTTACCCAAGCGGGAAGTAAAATAAAGCGAATAGGATTATAACAATTCATTTCATTCATTAGGTCCTTTGTGGCCCGGCGAGAGGGCGTGCATTATCTCCAACCAACACCTCGTGTAATTTATTAATTATTCATTCATTCATTCGTTCGTGCATTTCATTCTTTCGTGCACATTCATTCGATCATTCATATACTCCTTCTTCCTCCGGTTAGGGAACGGGTTTGCAAGGCCCGAACCCTCATTAATTGGTGCTAGAGGGGTACATGAATCCCCAAAAGCTCGGATCCCCTTCTTTCACTAATCTCCTAATGAAGTCTAGGTTACCGTAATTGATGGAACTAGTATATGTGGATTCCCGTCAGCCCAAGCGTCCCCGGTTCACCAAATACACTAAGTCCCGGGCCCCCATTCATTGTGAACATTCATTTCTCGCCAAAACTTTTGGTAGGATATTCAAATTAAAGGCTTTACATTAAAACATTAACTCGTTGAAAACTCGATATATATCTTTATATAGTTTTAGCCAAAATCTTGCACATTAGGTGTTTTGGGTCATATCTTTAGCTAATAGAAGAAAAACCCACCTGGTAGACAAAAGTACCCCACAAAGACCTCACTGCTCAACCTCGTCTCCCACTGGATCAATATCTGTGTGACAAAGGTAGTGTGAGACTCAAATATGACCACATTTGACGCTCGGCTATGCAATGGCAAGTGATGAAGTGCATAAAAGCCATAAAATGCAATTAGGCACATAATTCATTAAATTTCATTCAATATACGATAAAATCGTATTCATTCCCGTTCATAGCTTTCATTCTTGCATTCAAGTAATTCTTGGAATCATATATCGATCATAATGCATAACTTTAATAGATACACGTTACATATAATTCACGGATACGAACCATAAATGCAATACAAGCAAGAAAAGAGGTTCCCCAAAGCTGCCAATTCCAATGACACGGCCGTGTTACGTTTTCAAAGGATTTGGACGCGACCGTGTTCGAGGTTTAAAAATTAAAAATTCCCAAGTTGAGGGCTTAACACGACCGTGTTGAGTTTTCAAAGCATCTGGACACGGCTGTGTCCGATTTTTTGAAATTATTTTTCACAAGTCGAGCGCCCAACACGGCCATGTCCGTTTTAAGTTAGCCTTGTCAGCTCGTCGTCTTGCGAGGAAAAACAGTGCAGTGCGAGGGAAAAGCTTTAAAGAGCAGGGCAGCAACAAAGAAGCTCTTATATTGCATTTAGACATGTATTCAAGCCACAAAACTCATACAATTCACGTAACTCATTCATATTTACAAGAATTCATGCTTAAAGTTGACAAAAGATCATCCAATTCTCATGATACATGGAGCTTCAAGCTCCTTCAATGGAAAATCATGTTATAATCACTCAACATGAGATTTAATGATATAGAAATGATGAGGAGGTTACAAGCAACACTTTCCATGTATTAATTCTCACTTTAAACGATGAAAATCCCATGTTCACGATCAAACCCCAATTCATGCTTTCATACAAACCATATGAATTCCCCAACTTTTATCAGGCTTCACTTAGATGAAATATAGAGGGGAAGATGGAGATTACAAATCACTAATTACCTTGAAAGAAGATGGAAGATTGGTAACTCTTGAGCTCAAGGTTTGGATGATCAAAAAGAAGGGTCTCTTGAAGTTCTCTTTTCTTGCTACTTGTGGAGATGATGATCGATGAAAAGGGAAGCATAAGGAAGGAATGAGAAGCTATCTCTAACATATAGAATCATTCGGGTAGGAGTCGGGTCGGTCCAAGTCCTGTTCGTTTAAGAAAATGGTTCAAAAGAAGTTATAATGTCGAGGCTGTGGAAAGGTTCGTCGTCGAAGGCTCAAACGGTATCGAAAAGGTATAAGGTCAAGTTTAAAGAATAGGTATCATCGAAATAAGTTCAACGCAGAAAACGGATCTCGATTTCGAGGTCCCGAGCTCAAGATATCGCGAAAACCGTTCAGTGTTGCCTATTATAGAAATAGGTCCCTAAACTTTCAAAAAGTGGCAATTAAGCCCAAGCTCAATTTCCAATTAAGTCCAAACCATTCAAATAAGTTACAATCAAGCCCACGGCACGCACATATAACACGAAAGATTTCAACTAACACCAAATTAACGAAATTCACATTTCCACAATTTCATTCATATATTCAAATCTCACATTGAAATTCATATGAAATTTAAACAAATAATTCAAATTATAAACGAATTTAAACAAATTAATCAAAATATAAAATCATATGCTCAAATTAAATACGCACATACCACTTACCTGCACATGCGAAAACACGGGGCGTTACACCTTCAAAACTCCTTTATCTTCATATTGACTTACATACGTAGAAAGATTTAACGAGCTATCTTCTCTATCCCCCATGAAAACCTTCAACCCGAATTTAGTGGCTTAGCTCTCATTTTAATGGTCAACCTTTAAGGTCATGTTATTCATTTCTGACCACCACCATTAGGACTTCCAGGTCTTCCTTAAATGTATTTTCGTTATCTCTATTACTTATTTCTTCGGTCGCCACTTCAAGTTTCAATTTTGCCTCTTGGTTATGCTCTCCCCCTTAAAATTATATCGTTATACTTTAAACTCCATCGATCCTTCTTTCATCGCAACCCTCTCATCTTCCTTTTCAATTCTCTTGGTAATCAAAACCCCCTTCTCTAATCTTATTCGATCCAAACACCCCGAAACCACATCTAGTCTTACTTTCCTTCAGAGTTCCTTTCCCCGACCTATCCCTTACCTGAAGTTCTTTATTTCCCGAAATCATCTTCCTTGTCATGTGCCATCCCATCCTTTCTTTTTCTCTTAACTCAGATATAGCCCAGTTGAAATAATACTTGATAAGTGAGATGAAAGAATTTCCTATCAATAAATATTAGAATACATGTCGGGTTGAAATGACGATGCATGTGGCACACTTACGACAATTAAATATGAAACACATTAGAGCAACAAAATTAATAAGAAATGCACGCACGAACATAAGTTAAGAAGAATAAATAATTGATGCGAAGTATGATGCAGGTGCTATTTATGTTTTGGAACCTGTCACCAACGTAGTAAGTTGTTAGCTCGGTAGCTTTTCCTCGTTCCTCAAATCACGAGGTTACTTTCATTTGGTGATTATTCCTTACCTTTCCCACGGTCTTCCAGATTTCCATGCATCTTTGTAAATCAACTCGTATCTTCCACTATATGAGATTGCAATTTCTTGATCCCTAATTCTTCCACGTCCACAGAGTTAGCATCCAACTTCTCCTCGAAATTCGACCTCCACTTCTAGTCGCCACCTCGATCAAGAATCCCGTGCTTATCCTTTATGAGTTTAATTCACCTCCAATGGCTTATACTTGAGCACATGATTTCCTTGCAAGGAGTCTTTGCCTTTCTTTGCAGTTTCCATTTGTTGCTCTATATTTCCCAATTCGACCTCACAACATGCCAATTCAGCTTGGATTTGGAGAATGAACTCAAATCCTGTCCTTAGCATTATCACCCTGCAAGAATTATGTTTATCATATTACTTATCTTTCTTTAACCCCTTCTCGACTTGCTTCCCAACTTAGTCAAAATCCCGAGCAGCCGAATCCAACCTCTTCCCGATCTTGACTTCTAAAACACGATTTCTAATTACCAGGTTTACTTAGAAGCCCTTAACAATCCTTGGGCTTAATTCCCACCAGATCCATTTTACTTGACCCCTGAACTAAAATACCTTCAAGGTTCTTATACTCCATTCCTTAGGTTGAGCAATCCCTTGAATCCAAATAAAGCACCCTAAGTAGTGGATTCACATAAATTGATCTTCTGAGTCACAACCATCCCGCGATTAACTCCTATTTCACCAAATGTCCCTCTACCCTCGCATCTCCAAAGTCAAACCTCCCATTCTGAATCCTAACCATTAATTCTAACTCCGTCTATGAAGCCACGCATCTAGCATTCTCCACATTCCTCCCCGGTGCATCCTTCCTATCCTCCATGCCTCATAAAGGACCTGCAATAGAACGTTGTTAGCATGATGTTTGGCCGTGGTTTGATATTATCTTCATAACCTATAAATCAGAACTCATTTCAAGGATATATGCATGCGATTAGTGCATGCTCATGGCACGTATTTGACACGAAAATACAACAGATAAGTCAACAAAATTAAGAAAGGAAGGCAATACATATTCAAGATCGATGCAATGCACACATTGTCACGTAGTTCCTAAACCGTACGACCTAACTAACTCGATCACGACACGAGAACACCGGTTTTGCAATCGGGCTCTGATACCACTTAAGGATGTAGTACCCGAACGCAAGGCACCACATCCCCCGCACCGAGACCCTACCCGAATATGAAACAGACAATCCATACCCGAGCTAAATCCCGACGAACGGGGACCAACACACTCGCTAGGCTAGGCGGGAGCTAACTTTCGCAACCAAAGAGATAATAAAACAGAAAGAATACTAATGCGGAAGGAACATACATACATCCATAACAGGATAAGCAATTAACATCGGGTTCAACTAGCATAGGTACCTAATCCCAGAAATTCAATAACATCACAAAACATCAATTCTAGATTCCTTATATTTCTGTAAGCTTATCTTTAATTTATGACAAATGTAACAATCAATACAACCTTACAACTTCATACGTAAACAAATCATGAATCAATATGCACATGGACAGACTTAGATTTAACCGAAAGACTAAATAAACTTGACTTCCCGCCTAGCACTCCAAACCTGCAAAAACACTGAAAATAATTTGGGTTCGGTCTATACGAGACTGGTGGGTATAAAACGAGGTATAAGTAGCATATACAACAATATTTAAACATTCACATGCAAGTTATAATCCCAAATGTGGTTTTTAGAGCATTTCCCAAGTGGGTGAAATAAATAAGTCATCAAAAGGTATTATAACGTTCATTTTTCATTAGGTCCTTTGTGGCTCGGCGATTGGGCGTGCATTATCTCCAACTAACACCTCGTGTAGTTCATTAAACATTCTTTCTTTCTTTCTTTCATTCATGCATAAAATTCTTTTGTGCACATTCATGAACATTTACGCCTTCTTCCTCCGGGTGATGGCCGGGTGATCGGCCCGAACCATCCATTTATTGACCAAAAGGGGAACATGACTCCCTAGATGGCACTCAGCGTCCATTCCTCGCTAACTCCTAACGAGGTCCGGTTATGCCGTTCATTGGTGGGACTAGTGTGAGGGTTCACCGTCAGCCCATGCCTCCTCGGGTCACCACACACACCAAGTCCCTAGGCCCCATTCTGTGCATAACATTCATTCTTTTCTCGCCAAAACATTTGGTAGATTCATAAAAGAAAGGCTTTACATTGAAATCATTTACTCTTGAAAACGACTGTATATACGTATAATAGTTTTAGCCGAAATTTTTACACGTTGGGAGTATATATGGTCATTTATCTAAATAGTAGAGAAACCCACCTGTACGCCTCTTATCTAACAAAACCAAGAAGTCAAGAAGACTTGAAAGTGTCCTAAGAACCCGGTACGTCTCCGCCCTGGAGAAAACTGTATAAAGGACAACGTAACGTGTTCGTGACACTCAAGACTCCAAATGAACCATATATGACACACGATAATAAATGAACATGATATGCATGCTTAAGAGGTTATATTATGCCACGAACATGTTCATGTGCAGCATAAATGCATTTAAGGTATATAAACAAGCCATTCATTCGTTCAAGGAAGCGTTCATATTCATTAAGTTTATAACTTTCACATTTCATACCAACTTAATTCACGAATTTCACATAACGATCATAACACGTACTAAATCATACTTACAATTAGAGGATAGACAAATAATTTCATTCCATTCAAGATCGGAAATTAGATAAGAACATGAAATGGGTAGCAATTTAGTTCTATAATTCAATTAAATCAAGTAATATTTAATATATAATAACATATATATATATATATATATAGATAAATATAAACATATATATATACGTAAATATACATGCATAACTCATGCATGCAAATATGTAATATATCTAATTTATAAATATAAACATGCATGCAAACATTTAAACTTAAACAAATCATGCAATACATGTTGTATATATATTTATATACCTACGTAAAACCATGCATGCAATATTAATATTTAACCATATGTGTGCATGCACCACAATAAATAACTCACTTTAATTTACATGCATTCAAATTTAATAACATTAACCTGCATAAAATATTAACTACAACAAACATGCATGCATAGTTAAATATACATATATATATATACACACGTAGATATTCATGCACACACATGCACAATTTACATGAAATAAAATTACAAAGCTAAGCACAAACTCAACTAAGTTACTGCACTAAGGGTACCCGGCCGGGAAAATTCAATACAGAAGCGAAGCAGCAGGTCTTAACAAAGCTTTCCCCTGTTTCTCATTCCTTTACACACAACTACAGCAGGCTACATAGCAGCAACAAAACAACATAATACTCCCATAAAACAAAGCTAAAACCGACAGCAACTCGGTAAGGAATAGAGCAGCAGCTCAGGCCCGAAAACAGAGCAAAATGGAAGGAAAACAGGGCAACTACCATGCCATCTCTTACTCAACATGATCAGGTATGTATGTGCATCAAACAAAGAGAAAAAGAGCAACAGATGATAGCAATTTCAGTCCCAAAAATCAAACGCAGCAGCAGTTGACGAAAAGCAGTTAATTTCTTGCATTAACCTTCAAGTTTCATGAAGTTCAACAATGGTGGGATCACATACACTGAACATACATCAAATTCAAGTTCAAATATACATACTGGGAGCTGAAGTGATCAGATTTCTAGCCCAATTTCTCAAGAAAACAGAATCTAAATCATGAATTCAAAAAATGGAGTCATAATCTAACTATTTCATCATCTCTTCAAAATCCCATGCTCACATGCACAAAATTGGGGATGCATAGCTTAAAATGAAACATATTGAATGTTTATCACAACCCTAAACTCACCTTGTTGATTGGATGGAAGATGGAAGAGATTTGAGCTTGAATCTCCAAGGTTGGCATGAGTTACCGGAATGACTGGAAGCAGAGGTTGGGGCAGATATTTCTCTTGTGTGTGAGGGTTAGTTTGGTTGAGGGGGATAAGGATCAGTTAAAGGGCTTAGTTAGGGTTCCAATTCCTCTAACCATGGTTAATTTGGTCAAGGTTTGAATGAGTTATGGCATTTTTAGTAAAGGGTAGTAGATTTGCATCCGTTTCGGTTTTCGGTTGAATTTCGGGGGTCCAAATGGTCTTAGAAAAATATGAGACTAAGTTCATTGAACTCGAATTTTTGTTAGGAGTTCAGCGGAGTTGACGAAACTCGAATCCGAGTTTCCTAGCTCAAGATATCAAATACGGAACCAAGGGTGCGCTAATTGCTCGTTAGCCCCCGATTTGGTTCCACAATTCAAAATAAATTCGTTACCACGTCAAACGAAGTCAAAAACATAAAACGAGCATATAAACATGTTCATAACACATAAATCTACAACATACTAAATTTGCATGAATTTTCGATATCAAATCATATAAGAACGGAGCTCGTTTACATTACTCAAAGACAATGCATTAACAATTTCATAATATTTCTAATTAAGTAACAAGATTTAATTCTATCTTAAATTAAATGAAAAGTAAACGATATTATAAAATTAATTAATTAGCTTAACTAAAACATGATTAATTAGCATTAATTTTTAGTTAACAATTTAAATAAATAGTTAATGAAATAAATTATAATAAAATATAATAAGAATTATAAAATAATAACAATTTATATTAGAATTAAATATTTAAAACACTTATAAACAATTAATCGCATAATTAAATAATTCAAATTGCACAATTTATAAACACATACGACATATTATTACAAATGAAAAATCGGGGCGTTACATTATGCTTCCATTCTATTGCATGTATGTTGGTATTTATTTGAGGGTTAGCCCTGCCTAGATAGTGAGTTATTGTCTTTAATGTCTCCCATTCGCTATAGGCTTGATTCATATATGGGTGTTCGTTCCATATGTGGATTGAACTATAGTGCGGGGGATGTGGCTACCTAGCGTTCCGGGTGCTACATCCTAAGGTGGTATCAGAGCCCGGTTGCAAAACCACGGTTCTAGTGTCTTGTCTTGTGAGTCTAGGTCGTACGGCATAGGATTATTTGATTAATTGCAAGTCTTGCATTCTATTTGAATTTATTTGAGGTTCTTTGAACTACTTGAATTAAGTGAATTATGTGATTTATGTGTATCGTGAGTTTTATTACACTTATTTGCACTTGTTAATCCGACATGCATGTACAGTGTTTGAATTTCAGGATGGCTCGTGGAAGACCTTGTAGAGAGCATTCTCCGGGACATAGGCATCATCGCCATGATCATTCTCCTCCACCTCCACCCCCTCAAGCTCAACCTCAGGATTTATTGAATTCTATGGTTCAGTTAATAGATCATAGGTTGTGAGATTATGTGCATCCAGCACCATCAGTTCCTCCACCATAACAGGCACCAATTTTAGCTATTCTACGGGAATTTTAGAATCAACATCCACCGAGATTTTTCAAAGGAAATGACATGCAAGCCGAGCAATGGCTTAAAGAAGTTGAAAGGATTTGGAATCTCATCCCTTGTGATCCTAGAGAGAAAGCTCGGTGTACACTTACTTTAATTCAAGGGGAAGCTTATTCATGGTGGGAGAGTACTAAAATTATGTTAGATGCCGCCGAGGAGGAAGTTACGTAGGAAGTCTTTGTAAGGGAATTCAAGAATAAATTTATTCCACCCTCTTCTCGTATTCAAAGACTTAGGGAATTTACAGAACATAAACAAGGTGGAAGATCGGTTGCGGGGTATATAGCTGAGTTTGAGAGGTTATCAAAGTATGCTCCTAACATTGTATGTGAAGACTTTCACAAGGCTATGCAATTCGTACAAGGGTTGAGGCCGGATATTCAATCAGCAATCGAAGCAGTTAACACTAGTACATGGAAGAAAGCTACCTCCAATGGTTTAAAGGTTGAAGATTCAGTCAATGCAAGGAGATCTACTTATAGATCGGGCCAGGGTTCAGGTTTCGGGTGGAAACCGGGTTATAACGGGGGCAAGAGGCCAATCACTTATGCTACATTTCCTCCACAGCCTAAGGGCCCGGTAAAGAACTTTAAACAACCGGGGCTGATCCAGAAGGCTCCTCAGCCTCCTACTTTGCCACCACCACCCGAGAAACCCAAGTGTTCCTTCTGCGGGCAACCAACTCATCATTATGACAATTGTAGGAGACGTCTCGGGTTATGTTTGATATGCGGGAGTGCCGATCATAGGGTGGACACTTTTCCGGATCGTCGGGACCAGCCTGTCGGGGGTCAGAGGCCGTTAATTCGAGTTCGTGCTTATGCTCTGAAAGGAGAAGAAGTGGATGCAGACGTGGACCCTGCAGCAGTTGTTGAAGGTACCATTTGCATTCATGGCATAGACATACATACTCTATTTGATACAGGAGCTACCGACTCCTTTATTTCTTGTGATATATCTATGAAATTGCCATTATGTGTTGCTTTCTCTTCTACATGCTATGTTGTTAGTACTCCTTTTGGTGGTAGTGTAGAAACTAATCGGGATTTTAGAGAGGTGCCGGTGAGTATTGAGGGTCGGGTTTTCTCGATGGATTTTATTGAATTGCCGATGTCTCGCTATGGTTCTATCTTGGGAATGGATTGGTTATTCAAGCACTGTGCTACCGTGGATTGTCGGGCCAAAAGAGTACGGTTGGGTTCAGAAATTGCTACGGGTTGGAGTTCTAAAACGGTACCTCTATTATCTTTTTCTGAAGCTCAGAAATTGGTTTGTGATGGGGCTACGGGATTCATAGCCTATATTCTTAATCAGTCTAAGGATCAAGTGAAATTAGAAGAAACATAAGTTGTTAAGGAGTTTCCCGAGGTATTTCCGAAGAAACTGGACTCGTTGCCGCCGGATAGAGAAATATAATTTGCGATTGATTTCTATCTGAATGCAGAGCCGTATTCTAAGACTCTGTATCGGATGGCTCCGGAAAAATTGAAAGATATGAAGTTCAGCTTGATGCCTTATTGGAAGTGGGGTATATTAGACCGAGCTCGTTGCCATGGGGTGCACTGGTATTATTTGTGAAAGAGAAAGACGGTACTTTAAGGATGTGTATTGACTATCGGAGCTTAATTGGATGACTATAAAGAATAAATTTCCTCTTCCACACATTGAGGAATTGTTTGATATACTCCAAGGATCCAAATTATATTCAAAACTTGATTTAGGACAAGGATATTACCAATTACGGATCCGAGCCGAGGATATTCCGAAGACGGGCTTCAACACAAGGTATGGGCATTATGAATTTGTGGTTATGCCAGTTGGTTTGACAAATTCTCCCGCCGCTTTTTAATAGATATGATGCATAGAATTTTCCTACCGTTTCTTGATAAGTTTGTTGTCATATTTATTGATGATATTTTGGTTTTCTCCAAGTAGGTCGAGGAACATGCAAGGCATCTTGAACTTGTATTGAAAACTTTGAAGGAACATCAATCATTTGCAAAGTTTAGCAAATGTGAGTTTTGGATCAACCGGGTAACTTTCTTGGGTCATATTATTTCGGGAAATGGATTAGAAGTCGATCCTTCTAGGATTAAAGCGGTGTTGAAATGGGAGAAGCTAAAGAACGCCTCCGAGGTTAGAAGTTTCTTGGGATTGGCAGGATATTATAGGAGATTCGTGTAAGATTTTTCAAAAATCGCCGCTTCTTTAACTCATTTAACAAAAAAAGATGTTAAATTTGTATGGGATGATAATTGTGATAAGAGTTTCAAGACCTTGAAGGAGAGATTAGTTTCGGGCCCAGTTTTAACTCTTCCATAGGGTTCTGAAGGTTATATTGTTTGTACAGACACGTCGAAAGAAGGTTTGGGGTGTGTTTTAACTCAAAACGGGAAAGTGATTGCTTATGCTTCTCGAAAATTAAAGGAGCATGAAAGGAACTACCCTACCCATGACCTTGAAGTTGTCGCCGTAATATTTGCACTCGGGAAATGGAGACATCACTTCTATGGGGTGACTTTTAAGATTTTCACCGATCATAAGAGCCTCCAATATTTGTTTACACAGAGAGATCTTAACATGAGGCAACGACGATGGATGAAAAGACTAGAAGATTATGATCATGTTATTAAATACCATCCCGGGAAGGTTAATATGGTTGCCGATGCTTTAAGTAGGAAGGTGGGTATAGAAAATTTGGAAGTTGAAGAAAGTAGTGGAATTGAGCCTATTGTGGTAAAAGCTCGGGTTTTTAATATCTCCATCTACCTACAATTAAAACATAGATTGTTTGAGGCTCAAAATAAGGATCTGCAAGTTCAGAAATTAGTTGTTAAAGCAAGAAAGGATCCTGAAAGTCCATTTGGGTTCGATGAAACTAGTCTTCTTCGTTTCAAGAACCGAGTGGTAGGGCCGATGAGTTGAAAAGGATATTGCTTGAAGAGCTCATAAGTCAGCATATTTGGTACATCCAGGAGGAAATAAAATGAATAAAGATTTGAAGCAATATTATTGGTGGTATGGGTTAAGGAAGGATGTAGCTGAGTTTGTGAAACATTGTTTGACGTGTCAGAAAGTTAAGGCCAAGCATCAAAAGCCGGGAGGTCTTCTACAGCCATTACCTATTCCTGAGTGGAAGTGGGAACAGGTGACAATGGATTTTATATCTGGGTCACCAAAGGTGAAGGGTGGATATGATGGTATTTGGGTGATTGTGGATCGGTTAACGAAATATACGTATTTTCTACCGGTCCGAATGATATACAAGTTCCGTAAATTGGCCGAGATCTATAATAGAGAAATTATCCGACTTCATGGGATTCCGGTGAGTATTGTTTCTGATAGGGACCCTCGATTTACCTCAAAGTTATGGCAAGAGTCACAAGGGATTTCGGCCACGAAACTCCAATTCAGCACGACATTTCATCCTCAAACTGATGGTCAATCTGAGAGAGTTATACAATATTTGGAAGATTTGCTTCGGGCATGTCCATTGGATTTTCAAAGTTCTTGGCATGAACAACTTCTGTTGATTGAGTTCGTGTATAATAATAGTTATCAAGCTTCCATCGTTATGGCTCCATATGATGTGCTTTATGGGCGTAAATGTCGGTCACCGTTATTCTTTGATTTGGAAGAATGGAAATGGACAAAACAAGAAGGGGTAAAGAAAGGTCAGAAATTGGAGAAACCTTCCAAAGCTGTGAGGGTTATGATTGAGAAGGTTAAACAGATACAATAACGGATGAAAGCTGCGTAAGATAGACAAAAAAGTTATACCGATATTCGCCGAAGGGACCTTAAATTTGGAGTGGGGGACCGGGTTTTCTTAAAGGTATCTCCACGAAAGGGGTTTTCTCGGATTGGAAAGGGAGGAAAGCTTAATCCTCGTTATTTGGGGCAGTTTGAAATTTTTGAGAGAATTGGGGAAGTAGCTTACAGATTGGATCTACCACCAAATGTTACCGAAAATGATAATGTTTTTCACGTATCTCAGTTAAGAAAGTATTATCCGGACGAAATAGTAATTCTCCCCATTGAAGAAATGGAATTCGAACTGAATCTGTCTTTTGTTCAGAAGCCGGTTAGAATTTTGGACAGAAAATATCAAGAGTTAAGAAACCGGAATATTCCTATGGTCAAAGTATTGTGGCGAAGTGACAAAACTAAGGAGATGACTTGGAAACCAGAAGAGAAAATAAAGAGGTTCCATCCGAAGTTGTTTATTTCCAATCAGTGAATCTGGGGACCAGATTCTTCTAAGGGGGCGAGAGTTGTAACGCCCCAATTTCCGAAAGTTCAGGTAAGCACGCCACGAGCGGGTCTTCGGGAGTTGGGAGATTTAATTTAATTATTTCATTCATTTATTTGTAACTTTCATCATAATATATGCATTATACCTTCATGTATTCGTATAATTTCCATCAATATGCATTATATGAACTAATTGATATATGTGACCTAATTGCACTATATGCCCTTAATTGATCCTTAGTGTAAATTTGTATACTTAATTACATAACATGAAAGGGATTTAATTGTTCTTTTCTGTAGAGATGAAACTTGATTGCATGAATTTAAATAGCTTAAGGACTTATGTACAAAATATAATAAATCACACATATTCATGCAAGACTTTGATATATCATCTAACTCTTCCATTTCATTCCATCATATTCCATTTTATCCAAGAGATAAGAAATCACACGCACACGAGACCGATTTTTACACCAAGGAAGAGAAGGAGAATTTCATCTCATAATTCAAGCTAGACTTTGAAGGAATTGTGGAGCTAGGATTATCATCATCATCATACTACCATTTAATCTCATATTTCTTTCATTTCAAGATCACATTCCAAGAGACGAGGAGCACGCTCCATAGGGTGTTTCCTTATTTCTTTTGGTCGGTAAAGGTGAGGTTACTTCTAGATATAAAGAACCCTACAATCCTATGTAAACTTTGGACCAAAATGTATGTATATATAGTTATAGTTTTCAAAACTTTATTGATCTTTAATTGAATTACCGAATTGTACCGTCGAATTGATTGACCAATTGATCGACTGAATTGATTGATTTGGCGAGTATATTGTTCATTATGGGCCCGACGGTAGCATATTAAGCCAACCATTAAAGCTTGGGCTGACGGGCAACTCTTGCACTATCCTCGCATTGTTGGGATGACCCCTGAATCCACTAGGAGATTAGTGGAGGAAGGAGTTATGGGTATAGGGAATCATGAACACTATACTCACACTGATTGGATGGCGGCGGGGCCTTGCAATCCCCCATCACCCGTAGGAAGAAGGAGTTGTTGAAACTGTTAATTGTGCACGGAAATTGATTGCTTGATCACTTAATCATTTAAAATTGAAATATTGTACACAGTCGGAGAAAGGTTGGAGAATTGCCTTTACTCGTCAGACCACTGATTGATTGAACTGAATTGTACTGAATTGTAAATTGATTATTTGTAATCTCAGGCGAGGCCTATCTTATTCTTTAACTTATATTGTTTCCCTTTATAAAATCTTACCCGAGATTATAGCTTGCATGATAGTTGCGCTTTTAAATTATAAACCCCTCACTTAGTCTTTCATAGACTGACACCTCACAATTTCAGGTATTACAGGTTCAGTGTTAGGAGGGATTGAGTCAAGTTTTGCTTGTTTTGGGTCTAGCATTGTCATTCTCATATTTCATGTATATTATGGATACATTAAAAGCTCATATGAAGTGTTTTGGGTATATATGTATATATTATGATATATACTCGGAAAGTATTGACATGTTTATGGAATTTTGAGAGATGATAATGTATTGATATGTATAGGGAGTTATGGTTTTGGAATCAACGATGGATAATGAATTGCATGTATACTACTATGCTTCCGTTCTATTGCATATATGTTGATATTTAATTGAGGGTTAGCCCTGCCTAGCTAGTGAGTTATTGTCTTTAGTGTCTCCCGTTCGTTATAGGTTTAATTCATGTATGGGTGTTCGTTCCATATGTGGATTGAACTATAGTGCGGGGAATGTGGCTGCCTAGCGTTCCGGGTGCTACACAAATAATAGTGATGGGGAAAGGATGAGATGATTTTTCAGACCTAGTCCTTCAAAGTGGGAGTTAGATTACTACCCTGGGTTGAAGACTTCCATGAGGCGTCGAAGAGATAGATTCATTTGGGTATTCAAGTGTACGTGATTTAGGTACCACATATAATGGTATTATCGAGGGACCCTTGATGGATTCCAAAATCTGCTTCAAAAAGGAAGCTTGACCAAGTTATTGTGTTTAAAGATGATGTTAACGAATTCCATCTAACCAAGTCTTCAACAAAGAACCAAACGAGGTCATTTAAGAAGAGTTATGCATTTACTGTTCTATGGAGACTAAGGTGGAGTTACTACTCGATTCGTTGTCACTTCCATTTATTACGCTTCCTTGGCAACTACATAGTAGGACACAAGGTATAAAAATGGATTAGAGATTGTGAGTTGGATCATCTTCGAATCTTCTCAACTAATTAGGAGAAGATAAATTATACTTCCACAAACTTTTGAAGTATCAATATGTGAGTTTGGGGTACATCATGGCATGGTCAAGGGTTGTATATTCGAATTCGATATAAGGATGAACATTTGGAAGATATGCGGGATACGTCAAGTGTAATATCCTGCTCGTCCGGCCGTACAGGTATGCACTTTCGAGAGTGTTTCCTATGCTTTTTATTTATTTATTTATGCCTTTACGTGATTATTAAATTGAACTTACGCATAATTGATGATTTGAATAATAATTTGTTATTCTTTGTTAAGTAATTTATTCATTTTGACCCCCCGTTTGATCCTTCATTCGATCCGTGTGACCCCGTATTTGGTCATTCGTATGGAAGCTTTGGAACCTAACTTTGTAATTTTCTAAGCTCGTTTGATTCTCCAAATTTCGCCTGAAACACGCCCCTTGTGACAGATTTGCCATGTTCGCCCGTTTTAATCATAACCGACCCGTTTCTTATCCGAATCGCCCCATACTTAAACCTATTTGACCATAAATTAACCCTATTTAAACGTATTTACTCCACATTTCGGACTCAAGCCAAGAGAAAGGAAGAAAACACTATTCCTTTGGCCATTTCTTGCTCTATACAACTCGGAATCGCCTCAAATTCGAAAGGTAAGTGCAGTATTTCATTCTCCATCTTCTCCTATTTGATTTGAGTGCTTATTTTCTGAATTTGGTGGAGTTTAAAGCATGCTATGGATAATTAGATGAATAGTAAGGGTTTTATAGAAATTTGAAGAGCATGAGTGATTCCTTATGTGTCATGATCAATTGATGCATCATTTATGAACCTAAGACATCCTTTATTAATTGTATGGTCTCAATTCAGTTGGTGGTTGCATATATTTATGGATTCAATTAATGCATTTGTATGAAAATGAAGAGCATGAGTGTTTGATCCATTTTCTTCCATTCCTTGCATGTTTGTTCGGTATTTGCCTGATATTAGGACCTGAAATTGATGTTATTTGTTGTATGATCTTTCCCTTGCATGCTAGCATGAATTAGGATTGTTTTTGGTTGAGATTTCATCGTTTTTCCCCTTTTTTAGTTGTTGTTGTGTAACTGGTAGGGGCCGCGATCGCGACCAGTTCACTTTTGGTCGCGACTGCGACCATTTTCAGTTCATTTTTGGTTGTGGCCATGACCCTCTTTGAGACCAGTTTCGAGTTATGTTGTTGTTGTTGGTTATTTTTCGGCTTGTTCGTGTTTTGCTTGTCTTTCCTTGCTCTTATATGATTAATATATGATATAAATGATATGTTAACATGTCAAATTACGTGTCAAGTGTTATGTTATGAATTTATGGCTTGATTTACGTCCTCCTTTTTTTATTTATAACTTCATATGTGCAATATGCTACTCTAACGTGGGTATATGACTTCATGCTTTGTTTATGTGCTTTGTATGATTTTTCCTTGCTCCTATATGATATGAAATATCTTCCTAACATGTTGTATGTTATGTTATGCATGTTATATAAATTTTGTTAATTTATTTTGTTAAGTTTGATGCTTTTACGTGCGATATATGACCTAATATGCTTTATATGCCCTTTAATGTGTTAGCATACATCAATGTGCCGTTTCCTTGCCCCGTTTGATATTTGTTTGATTCTTTTATTGTATTCATGCGTGCCTAGTATGTTCTATGATGTGTTATGTTCGTTGCATGAATTTTATGAATTTATTTTACGTGAATTATGAGACATATGATTTGATATGAATTTTCATGCGTTATATGTTAATGCATTGAATCTCTTATGCATCTTTTGCATCTGTATGCATATGCCGAGCGTCTATGCGGTTCATTTGTGAGTCTAAGTCTGTCTTTCGTCCTTTGTCTTGTTCAGAGCTCTGTTTCGAGGGAAAGGAGGTGGTCTCTTAGGTGTGTTTCGGTTCGTTTTGTTCTTTGTGGTCGACAAGGTGAGGTTTCTTTCTTTTAGTTATTACGACCTACAACCCTTGATGTGATTTAAGCCCGCATGTCACTTATGTATATATATATCTATGTATTTAGCTATGTGTTTGATACATATTTTCTGGGATTTTGGCCCTTTTGTTAAGAAACATTTGAAAACGCTTTTATGTATATATAAGAAATATTTTCGTTTGTTTGTTTCGAAAAGATTTGGTGTGTGTGTTTTGAAACCGCGAGTTATGTTTGAAAATTATGTTGGATTTTGAAAATTAAGATCTTTCGAACAATTTGATTGGGCCCCGGAGATTCGTGTGAAGGAGACCCGAGACGGTGTGGGCCGTCGGGTAGTCCCTAGTACGGTCTTCAACTGAAGGATCAACCCTGAACCCACTAGGAGGCTTGGTGGGGGAAGGAGTCCTTGGGCGTGAGCTTCATGAAACTCACGACCCATACTGTATGTCCGATGGTTAGGGGAGTATACGCCCTTCCATCACCCGGAGAAGAGGTATGTTTGTCTGATTCTGAATTTCATTTGCTTTCGATTTATATGTTTGATTTATGAACGGAGTTAGGTGGGTCTGAGGCTCATACTCGCCGAGTTATGTGTGTGAGTTTGAACTTGTTTCATAAGTACTAAAAATTGGTTGATTTTGGCCTTCGGTCTTAAACCCTTTTTGTATATATAATATCACTTGTTAAATGTTTTGGCTTCCAAAAACCACGCCCCGGTTCGTGAACTTTCTAATTTTGAATATGCTCTGGTCTATGTATACGTATGTGTGAGTGTGTTAGTACCCTCATCAGTCGTTAGGACTGGCCCCTCCTCGTTGTTTTCTTTTTTCCCATCGATTTTGTTGAGTTTGTATGTGCAGGTTTGTGCGTGCTAGGCGGCGGTCTTTTGTTTACTTTGTTCGAGTTGGTCGGTCAGTCTTTGCATCTTTACATTTTCGCATTTTTTTACGTTTAGATTTTCATGAAATTTGTGTAAGATATGATTCAAAATTTGAGCTTAGAACTTTGTATGATTTATTTGGCCTTGGATGGGGACTTTATGTATAATTTGTAATATTTCGAGCATGTATGTTGGTATATGTCATTCCTGGTGCTTCCGCATTTAGTTTTGTTTTAATATGCGCTCTCTGTATTGGGGTCTAGACCACCTAGCTACTTTGTGGGTTTTTGTTTGTCACCCATTCGTTGTGGCTTGGTACGTGTGCGGAGTCTCCATTTCGTGACACGTGTCGGGCTACACTGCGGGGGGTGTAGTGCCCTACACTTCGGGTGCTAGAACCTAAAGTGGTATTAGAGCTCTTGATTGTAAAAGCTGAGCTCTAACGTCGTGTTTGGTCTGTCTAGGTCATTCGGCTTAGGATTATGTGTTTGTTTGCATTCAATATCTAATTTATGTCAATTATTTGTTATTATTTGTCTTAATCGTGCACATGAACATGCACCGAAACCCGCATGCATCGATATTTCTTGGAAAATATCTTTTATTTCAGGATATCACCTCCATATCAACCAAGATCACCAGGAAAAGGACAAAGGAAACAAGTATTTTCAGTCCATGCGGAGTTTAGAGAATTATGGTCCTCTGAGGTGACTTAAAGATGATGATACCAAGATCGAGAAGAGATATGCGAGATGGAATGGTTTTAGAAGACTTACTCGAGAATATTTCAAGGAAGGTGAAGTGAATTTTTCTCATCCAAAGTTTAAGATCGAAGCTCAAGAATTTCAAACAAAAAGAATTAAAAAATGAAAGAGTTTGGGGGGAAGTTCGCTTAGGAGATTTTATTCGGGGTTGCTACAAGTACTTTCCTCTACGAATAATGAGAAGTAAATTCTATGAGTTCTTCAACTTCAAGCGAGGATCAAAGATGATGGATAATTTTAAGATTGGAAATTGAGATTTATCTCGAGGGAGATAGCTCTAAAGTTCAAAGTCAAATCCCGACGCGTAGAGATGAATTCAACAAGTCATTCAAACTCCAAAGGACACATATGTGATCCGAGATAATAAGAGAAATAGAGAGGTGAATGAACAACGAATGAATTTCACCCCTCCTATGTGGAACGAGAATTTGGACCGAATTCAAGTGCAAACAAGTGATTCGTGCTACAAGGAAATCTTCAATAATTTTCTAAGCCACCAATAACATCATGAAGGTGATTTCCAAAAAAGAAAAATCCAATGTCTCTTCACCCGAACTAATTTTATGCCCCCATTGCTGGAGTCCGACTCACGTGGAGGAAATTCATACAAAGAGATTGAAAGAGTACTTCAAGCGTGGGGAATTTCAACACTTAGTGAGAGATTGGCCGAGGAATAACAAGAAGATGAAACCTACCAAGCTCCGTGACTTCAAGATCCCGGTTCAAATATAAGATGACTCTGTACCAAGCAAGAAGTTGACACCGAATTCAACACTTCCACCATGGTGAACGGTACACTAAACATACATGGCATATCATTTATGCATATTTTATCTCGCACTTGTTTTTTTGATTTCTTTCTCCTTGTTGCTTCTTGCGCTTGTATTATTACGTGTGTTACTTTCTTTTGTTGGGAACTCTCTTCTTGAAGAGAGTTAGTGCGTTAAGAGTTCGGGTGTTGTGAGCTTCGAGGGTCGAGGTCATCGGTGGGCTTCTTGTAGGCGTCTTCTTCTTCTCCTTCTTCTTGTGGATAGATTTACGAAGTCTGCTCACTTTCTACCGGTCCAGATGTCTTATAAGATTCCAAAGTTGGCTGAAATCTATAACAGAGAGGTTATTCGACTTCATGGTATTCCGGTGAGTATCGTTTCAGACCGAGACCCGAGATTTACATCGAAGTTGTGGCAAGAGTTACAGGCCGTTTGGGAACGAAACTCAAGTTCAGTACAACATTTCACCCACAAACAGAAAGGTTAATCAGATATTTGGAAGATCTTCTTCGGGCTTGCGCGATGGATTTTCATAATTCTTGGCAAGAATAGCTTCCTTTGATCGAATTTGCTTATAATAACAGCTTTCAGGCTTCAATCGGGATGGCTCCTTATGAACTCCTTTATGGAAGAAAGTGCCGATCTCCGCTGTTCTTCGACTTGGAAGAGTGGAAATGGTCAAAACAGGAAGGGGTAAAGAAAGGGGAAAGATTTGACAAGCCTTCCAAAGTCGTTCAGGATATGATTGAAAAAGTTCAAATGATTCAACAACGGATGAAAGCCGCGCAAGATAGGCAAAAGAGCTATGCCGATACGCGCCGAAGAGATCTAGAATTTGAAGTTGGTGACCGGGTATTCTTGAAGGTGTCACCAAGGAAAGGTTTCACCCGAATCGGGAAAGGAGGGAAACTTAACCTCGCTACTTAGGTCCTTTCGAGATTCTTGAAAGAATAGGCGGGGTGGCCTATCGACTGGACCTACCACCGAGTCTTACGGAAATTCACAACGTATTCCACATATCTCAGTTAAGGAAATATTACCCCGATGAGACCACGATTCTCCCCGTGGAAGAAGTTGAGTTGGAACCGAATTTGACATTTGTTCAGAGACCGGTTAGAATCTTGGATCAAAAATTTCAGGAATTGAGAAATCGGAGGATTCTCATGGTTAAAGTTTTGTGGAGAAGTGACAAGACCGAGGAAGGTACGTGGGAAACTGAAGATAAAATAAAACAGTTCTACCCGGAGTTGTTCACGCAAGACTAGAGAATCTGGGGACCAGATTCTTTTAAGGGGGGGGGGGGGAGAGGTGTAACGCCCCGGTTCCGGATGGACAGGTAAGCATGCCACGTGTGAGATTCTGAGCGTAGGTTTTATTTTAATTCTTGAAAACTTTATTTTTCTTACGTGGCATCTAATATTTTATAAAATTCATGAAACATCATTTATGTGAACTATGTGAATTTATATCATTGAAAATATTATTTCACGACATGGAAAAATATTTATTGCATGAAACACTTAACGAGGGTGTTCCAAATTACCAAATTGCCCCTACCCGACTATTTTTCTAACTTTAGGTGCTTAATTGCATAAACTTTTAAGGACTTAATTGCATATATTTTGAAATATTGCATACTTGATTGCATGATTTCATAAAGTGAAGGGTCCAATTGCAATTTCTAGATTTCACATTTTTCCAAAAGGGTGAATCACGTAATATGGCTTCTCTATGCTTCCATGATCCATTTTCAATCCAAAAATTTCCCAACAACTTTGCTCTCTCTCTCGGTATCGAGAAGCAAGGAGAAGGAAAGAGAATTTTATCATTTTCATCAATAATTTCCAAGAAATATTGCAAGAATTGGGAGTTGTTCATCATCTTCATCCACTTTCTCCATTTCTTTGTTCTCAAGGTTGGTTTTGCATGAATTGATGATGTTGATCATATTTGATTGAGCTAGGGTTTAGGAATTATGTGCTAGGTGAATTAATTGGAGTTGGAAGCATCATTATGTGATCATAGCATGAATTATGGCATGATTCCCTCATGAATTTATTAGAAATTTGAGCTTGATTAATCAAGTGAGCTTGAACATGAAACCTTGATTTCTTGATGATATTTCATGTTTTGAGTGTTTAAGTGTTATATTATCATCTTTTGGATATATGTGCATCATATTTGCAGAAATATTGGCTTGTGTTGATCAAGATTGGAATTTGTTGCTTGCATTGTTGCATTCCCGTAGCCATGCTCTGTTCTTCTCTGTTTCTTTCCAGTTGCAGAATTGGGAACGACCGTTCCCACCCTAAAGGCTTTGTGGGAACGGGCGTTCCCACCTTTTCAAATAAAATAGGCGGCCGAGACTGGGAAGGGTCGTTCCCATTTTGGCCTGCGTACCGAAAGGGCCGTTCCCAGCTTCAGCGGGTTTTAAAATTAGAGAAGCGTTGGTGCGTTTTGGTGATTTATGGGAACAACCGTTCCCATTTACAAAGGGAATCCGGAACGGCCGTTCCCACCTGATTTGTAGAACAAAAGTTTCTGCATAAAATTACGAAAATAGCCCCTCGATCCGACGACTTCCTTGACCCCGAATTGCTATTATATGATCCAATGTGTACTGAAACAACACGTTATCATACCACATTGCATTTTCCTCGTCATCTCGTTGCATTTCAAGCAAGCAAGCCGTTATTGTCATGATTTCAAGCAAGTTTGGCGAGTACATGATTGCACGTGGGCCCCAGGGTAATTCTTGAGCCAACCGGGAAAGCAAGGGCTGATGGGTAACTCCTGAATTATCCTCACATTGTTGAGATCACCCCCGAAGCCACTAGGAGATTAGTGGTGGAAGGAGTTCCGTGTCTAGGGAGTCATGTTCCCTACACACACCATGTCGTGGATAGTTGGGCCTTGCAAACCCACTATCACCCGGAGGAAGAAGGAGACTGGGGATTAATCCGGCAGGTCGTGTTATCCTCGGGTTATTGCATGATTTCAAGCATGAAATTGTCTACGTGAGCACTAAATTGAAATGCATGATCATGTATTGAATTGATAAAGCAAACACGTATTGTCACTATTGGTGTAAAGGTTGGAGAAGCGCCCTTACTCGCCGGGCCACCTGTTCAAGAAATGTTCAAGTTAAATTATTAAAATGATTAGTTGTAATCTCGGGCAAAGAATGAGTTTTTTGAACTATATATCTTTTCCTTTCCAAGGTCTTCACCCGAGGCTACAACTTGCATGTGATATGTGTTATATAATTTATTGCCCCTCACTCAGTCTTCGGTAGACTGATACTTCACTTTTCAGGTACTTGAGAGCGTGGTTGTGCTAGGCGGGAGTCCGGTCAAGTCTTGCATATCACGGGTCTAGCATTGTACCGTTCATGTATATACTTTTGTTAGCTATCATGTATGATCATTACTATCACGTTTTGGAGACTTAAGCATGTATAGAACATTGAGAGTTAAGTTGGTACCTATTATGTATCTATTTGGTAAATATGGTACCTATATGTATGATCGTTTTATTGCTTCCGCTTTTAACTCCATATCTGATTGTTCATGCTGGGGAGAGTGTCCTGCCTAGCCCCGTTTATTTTAATTGTCACCCGTCCGATATAGCTTTGGTTTATGTACGGATTTTTCCATTTCGTATGTGGATCGAGGCTATGGTGCGGGGGATGTAGTGCCTTGGGGTTAGGGTGCTACAGTACTCAAGACTACTTTGTCGCAATCGAGGCACTAAGGAAGGCTTTGGTTGCTCGTGGCTTTCGGGAGAATGTAGTCAACACCTCTAGTAGTGCAAGGTCACAAGTTACCTCACTCTTGGTCCGTGGGTTTGAAGAACCGGTGAAGATGTTTTAGCACAAGAAAGGACATTGTAGACTTCGTGTAACAATGGTTAAAGTGCCATCGGTTGAAGACCGAACATTAAGGACCGGTAGTTTCTCCAACTACTTCTGAATTCTATTTGGAAGTGGGAGCAAACGGTGAAGGACTTCGTATCCAGTTTGCTAAGGCTAAGGAGATCTCGATGAGAATTAGGTGGTAGCTTGTCTTAATGAGTAGACCTAAAATCTTATGGCTTCGGTGGTTCAACGAGGTTTCGAGAGCTTTGTGGTTCGGAAGAGAAGACCCCGAGAGTTGAAGTGAGAGATCGAGACTTCTTTAGAAGCATCTCTTACAAGGGGATTTACTTGGATTCGGTAGGTACCACCAAGTTACCGGGATACATGAAGTCTTCCTTATCCCTAATTAGGGGAGTAGTATCCCGAAGGGTCTACAGTTTGCCTAGATCGGAGCGGCGCAGTGGAAGCGTAGAGTGGAGTTCGTTTCAGAGGCGTTCAAGATCCCGCTTTAGGACCTGAGGACAAGTCCTTTTGAAGGGGGAAAGTTTGTAACATCCCTCTCGTCCGGCCGTATAGGTTCGCACTTTTGAGAGTGTTTCCTACGAGTTTTATTTATTTATTTATGCCTTTACGTGATTGTTGAATTAAACTTATGGCTAATTGATGATTTGAATAATAATTTGTTCTTCTTTGTTAAGTAATTTATTCGTTTTGACCGCCGTTTGATCCTTCGTTCGATCCGTGTGACCCCGTATTTGCTCCTTCGTATGTGACTATGTGTTGTGCATGAAATATATTTGTTATGAATTTGCCTACGTGTTCGTTTTATGTTTTAAAGTTTGTTTATTACGGTTTTTGAACCGTTTTATTTGTTAGGGACATGAGGGCCTAACTCGTTTTAGAGCACATTGTGTTCCTGAAGGCGTAACTTGGGCTCGGGAATTCGGATTCGAATTCCAGAAGAAGCGTCGGACTTGTAACAAAGTATGGAAGGTTTGGAACCTAACTTTGTAAATTTCTAAGCTTGTTTGATCCTCCGAATTTCGCCCGAAACACGCCCCTTGTGACAGATTTGCCATGTTAGCCCGTTTTAATCATAACCGACCCGTTTCCTATCCAAATCGCCCCATAATTCAACCCATTTGACCCTAAACTAACCCTATTTCAACCCATTTACTCTTCATTTCGGACTTAAGCCAACAGAAAGGAAGAAAGCAGCAGTTCATACCGAGAGAGAGAAAAACGGGGGAGAAACACTATTCCTTTAGCCATTTCTTGCTACATACAACTCGGAATCGCCTCAAATTTGAAAGGTAAGTCCAGTATTTCATTCTCCATCTTCTCCTATTTGTTTTTAGTGCTTATTTTCTGAATTTGGTGGAGTTTAAAGCATGCTATGGATAATTAGATGAATAGTAAGGGTTTTGTAGAAATTTGGCGAGCATGAGTGATTCCGTGTGTTTTTTGATGAATTGATGCATCATTTATGAACCTAAGACATCCTTTATTAATTTTATGGCCTAAATTCAGTTGGTAGTTGCATATATTTATGGATTCAATTAATGCATTTGTATGAAAATGAAGAGCATGAGTGTTTGATCCATTTTCTTCCATTCCTTGCAAGTTTGTTCGGTTTTTGCTTAATATTAGGACCTGAAATTGACGTTTATTTGTTGTATGATCTTTCCCTTGCATGCTAGCATGAATTAGGATGGTTTTTGGTTGAGATTTCGCCATTTTTCCCCTGTTTTGTTGTTGTTGCGTAACTGGTCGCGGCCGCGATCGCGACCAGTGCACTTTTGGTCGCGACTGCGACCATGGTAGCGGCCCCGACCATTTTCAGTTCATTTTTGGTAGCGGCCGCAACCCTCTTTGAGGCCAGTTTCGAGTTATGTTGTTGTTGTTGGTTACTTTTCGGTTTGTTCGTACTTTGCTTGTGTTTCCTTGCTCTTATATGATTAATATGTGATACAAATGATATGTTAACATGTCACATTATGTGTTAAGTGTTATGTTATAAATTAATGTCTTGATTTACGTGCTCATTTTTTTTTTATTTATGGCTTCATATGTGCAATATGCTACTCTAACGTGCGTATTTGACTTCATGCTTTGTTTATGTGCCTTGTATGATTTTTCCTTGCTCTTATATGATAGGAAATATCTTCCTAAGATGTTGTATGATATGTTATACCTGTTAAATAAATTTTGTGAATTTATTTTGGTAAGTTTGATTCTTTTACCTGCGATATATGACCTAATGTGCGTTATATGCCCTTTAATGTGTTAGCATGCATCAATGTTCCATTTCCTTGCCCCGTTTAATATTTGTTTGATTCTTTTATCTTATTCATGCATGCCTAGTATGTTCTATGACGTGTTATGTTCGTTGCATGAATTTTATGAATTTATTTTATGTGAATTGTCAGACATATGATTTGATATGAACTTGCATGCTTTATATGTTAATGCATTGCATCTCTTATGAATATTTTGCATCCGTATGCATATCCCGAGCGTCTATATAGTTCATTTGTGAGTCTAAGACTGTCTTTCGTCCTTTATCTTGTGCAGAGCTTTGTTTCGAGGGAAAGGAGGAGGTCTCTTAGGTGTGTTCCGGTTCGTTTTCTTCATTGTGGTCGACAAGGTGAGGTTTCTTTCTTTTAGTTATTACGACATACAACCCTTGATGTGATTTAAGTCCGCATGTGACTTATTTATATATATATAAGTATTTAGCTATGTGTTTGATACGTATTTTGTGGGATTTTGGCCCTTTTGTTAAGAAATACGTGAAAACACTTTTATGTATATACAAGAAATATTTTCGTTTACTTGTTTCAAAAAGAGTTGGTGTATGTGTTTTGAAACCGCGAGTTATGTTTGAAAATTATTTTGGATTTTGAAAATTAAGATCTTTCAAATAATTTGAACAATTTGATTGGGCCCCGGAGATTCGTGTGAAGGAGACCCGGGACGGTGTGGGCCGTCGGGTAGTCCCTAGTACGGTCTTCAACAAAAGGATCAACCATGAACCCACTAGGAGGCTTGGTGGGGGAAGGAGTCCTTGGGCGTGAGCGTCATGAAACTCAGGACCCATACTGTATGTCCGATGGTTAGGGGAGTATACACCCTTCATTCACCCGGAGAAGAGGTATGTTTGTCTGATTCTGAATTTCATTTGCTTTCAATTTATATGTCTGATTTGTGAACGGAGTTAGATGGGTCTGAGGCTCATACTCGTCGAGTCGTGTGTGTGAGTTTGAACTTGTTTGTGAAACGGGAGTGGATTCATAAGTGCTAAAAATTGGTTGATTTTGGCCTTCGTCCTAAAACCCCTTTTCTATATATAATATCACGTGTTAAATGTTTTGGCTTGCAAAACCACGGCCCGGTTCATGAACTTTCTAATTTCAATATGCTCTGCTCTATGTATACGTATGTGTGAGTGTGTTAGTTTTGTTCGAGTTGGTCGGTCAGTCTTTGCATCTTTACATTTTCGCATTTGTTTGACGTTTAGATATGTATGAAATTTGTATAAGATATGATTCCGAATTTGAGCTTAGAACTTTATATGATTTATTTGGCCTTGGATGGGCACTTTAGGTATAATTTGTAATATTTCGGGCATGTATGTTGGTATATGTGATTCCTGGTGCTTCCGCATTTGGTTTTATTTTAATATGCTCTCTCTATATTAGGGTCTAGACCGCCTCGCTAGTGTGTGGGTTTTTGTTTGTGACCAGTTCGCTGTAGCTTGGTGCATGTGCGGAATCTCCATTTCATTACACGTATCGGGCTACAGTGCGGGGGGTGTAGTGCCCTACGCTCCGGGGAGCTATATCAAGGGTCGGTAAAGTAAAGAGTTGGACTCGTCGAAAGAAGTGAAATAGAAGCAAGCTCATGCAAAACCTTCAAATTCATTAATGGCAAAGTCATGAATTCACACCTACCACTCAAGTTAAGTCCACATATATCGTAAATGGGGTCTTAGGAATAAAAGCATGGTTCAAACCAAAAGAAATTACAAGGAAGCAAGCAAGAATCATGAAATTCATACAAACCCTCACTATTCATCTCATATGCCAAAAATCAAGCAATCCATGGTGAAAACATGCATAATGGGACTTATAGTAACCACATAAACATAGAGGAGTCAAAAGTGAGCTTACCTCTTGAATTTGAAGAGATTTGATCAAGATTTGGGCACCAAACCTGGAGAAATGGCTTGAAACCCTTCCTCCTCTTCCTTTCTCTTCTTTTCCCCTTCTTCTCTTCACTTTGGCTGATTTTCCTTGTCTTGGGGGAGGGGATTTCGAAATGGGGGTTGAGGGAGAGAGATAGGAGTGTGTCTTGGTCATATAGTCAAGGTTTAGGTGTGCTTAGGGTTAAAATGGGGCCCACAAATCAAGACTAGTCAACAAAAGGTAGCTCTCGACGAAACATGCTCGTTCTGGTCGAATTTCAGAGGATCAAATGGGCTTATCAAATTACAAAGTTGGGTTCCTTGGTTTTATCTCTTCGGAACGAGTCCAACGCATCTTCCGGAATTCAAATCCGAATTCCCGATCTCGAGTTACACTTCCCGGAACAGAAGGTGCGCTAAAACAAGTTAGGCCCTCGTGCCCCTAATAAATCCCGTTTTTACAAAACCAGTCAAGAACCAAATAAAACAAACTCTACAACATGTATAAAGCATATGAACACATTCATATTCCACAAAATTCATGTATGGTAAGTTGTTACATAATCGGGATTGAAAACAGGGTCGAATAGGGTTAAAACGAAGAAAAAGGGGGCTAAAACGTGAACTTTTAAAACATGAAACATATAATGCTCATTAAAAAGGCACATATGTCATATAATTTCATGATTAATTAATTAAAAGCGCACCTAGCACACTTGCGACGTCCGTACTGTTAGGAATAGTGCCCTAGAAAGCCGATTCGAAGTAATTCGTTTTGGGACTTTCCTAGTATCACAGACAATCTTTGAATAATATGCGATTGATTAATATCATAGGCAAACACTTCTTTATATGCTCTTGTTTGGTATGCGTTTACTTTAGCTGTGCATGTATGAGAACTCCCCTAATCCTGATGACTTTAGGACTCTACCATTTAGGTGAAATGGTTCATGAAACGAGCCCTATATCACATAAGTCATGATTAGTAAAATACTCCAAGCCGATGAGTCCTACAAACAGTGGGAGTGTCAACCTGACTCCTCTAAGGCTTGCTTGTGGGATCACGCCCTTAAGAAGGACCACCTTGTTTCATGGAGGTGCAAAGTGTATAGTTGATACGTGCGTGATATATGAGGGTGCTTACTTTAATAAGTAAGTTCACTGAGGTGCCCCGTGTGAGAAGATTCCTAAATGGGAAAGGAAGTTTCTATTTCAGGAAATGGAAACTTCCAGATTAGGAAATATCTCACGAGTCATTGATGTGATTAATTGATCCTTAGACTTGAGGTTCCATGTCACTTTATGAGTTAACTCTGTAGTCTTTGGTATAAGCTTTAAAGGGTGTTGCCTTAGACAACTGATTCAAGGCTTATGCTGGGGCTGCACAAGTGATTCATGAAAGTGAATAAGAATCAAGAAAGGACCTACACTTGCATTTGCAAGGTGATCTCTTATTGTGTAAGTCATTCATATGCCATATGGAGTCCTTGGCCAAGGCAGTAGATCAAGACATCAAGAAAAGGGTTTCTTGGATTGAGATCAAATGGATATGAAATGCACTTAGCTTGAAGACCAGATTATTAGGGTTCTAATTATTCCCTTACCCTAGATCTTGGTTGAGAGATAGTAAGTAGGAGGATTGTATCTCACATGAATCAATGACTTAAAGGTTCTGTCGAATCCGAACATTCCAATTCAGCTAGGGGTTAAACACCTGTTGCTAGACTATGGTCGTTTAATCTGTGGATTGATTAATTAATTAGTGAATTAATTAATTAGGGTCACTGCTAATTGAATTGAGAACCTAGAGGGTCACACACAACAACTTGGTTACATGAGTTGAGGCTTGAAAATGATTAAACGAGTTAATCGGGCCAAGAGGGTTCCACACGTGTGAACCACACGTGTGGCTCACGTGAGTGACACGTGTCCTTGTGACACGTGTCTCACACGTGTGTAAATATATGTGTATATTTATTTATGTGTTAAATAATTAATGTGATTAATTATTTAATAGACTTTGGTTTAATTTTGAATTAAAAAGAAAGTCTTATTTTGGAGAAAAATAATCTAGTTAATTAATTGTGAATTAATTAATTAGATAAAAATAAGTTATTTATTTTAAATAAATAAAGTATAAAATTATCCAAAAATAGTTTGGATATTTTTAGCTCTCTTGAAAGTTGATTTGAATTTCAATTCAAGGTCAAAGTCAAAATTACTTGATGATCAAGTAATAGGAGAGAGGGACCAAAATCCTAAGCCCATAAGGATTAGGGATTTTCGGCCACTTCCCTCCTATATATAGGGGAGCTCGAGCTCCCCTTAGAGCTAATCGAGAATTCTTTTGGTTCATGTGTTGAACACCATCCTTTCTCCAAGATAAACGAAACCCTAGGTTAAGCCTAAACACTAACTAGAGAACTAGCATCCTTACTAGTTAGATTGTAGCCAAGTTGGTGGACTATCTCTAGAGAGCTTCAAGTTAGAAGTTTTGAAGATTCGAGCTTTACCAAAAAGTGGGGATCAAGCAAAACGATCAGAAGGGATGATGAAACGATTCTGAACCCAACATGAAACGAATGAAAAAATCGAACCAAAGAAGATGGCGAAAATCGTTCGTCCATATCCTGAAGGATGAATTTTTTCACGAGGG
Organism: Lantana camara; assembly: GCA_037501455.1. NCBI lineage: Eukaryota > Viridiplantae > Streptophyta > Magnoliopsida > Lamiales > Verbenaceae > Lantana > Lantana camara. The sequence continues at coordinate 79,056,408 of CM074861.1, read as the reverse complement.
TTTTGTGACTGGCAGTTTTCTACTTTCGCAAAACTAGGTTTCGAAGGGAGTTTCAATCATGCTTTTCTCGTTTCATGTTTCTTTCTTTATATTACATTGTTAAGAACATCCCTAACATGATTTGAATCTAGGATGGTGTGGATTGCTATCCCGACAATGGATTCTGAAGTAGAAAGAGACTTTCGAGGGACGGGTTGTCAAGCCGCGAGAAGAGCGTTCTTGGGTGGCTTGAAACGCTTCAAGAAAGAATAAAAGAAAAGTAAGTTTTCTATCTCTACGAATTTGGTTACACGATTGCGAGTCCAAGGTCCTTTTGTTGGGAAAATTTTTTAAATTCCGCTGCTTTCTGGTTCGTGTTTTCCAACAAGTGGTATCAGAGCCACCTCGTTAATCGTGTTTCTGATTCGTCTCAATTATACTAAATTTGGTAGAAATTCTTAGGCTTGATGCGATTGAGTATTTGTAATTGTTTTAGAAAGCCTGAATTACGAAACTGTATTTTTTCCTGAAAGTTTCTGAAAATTGGTTTTTGTAAACTTTAATTTTTGAAAACTATTTTAGATTTGAAACCGTATAAACTGTTTTTGGATTTCTTGGATTCGTTTTGCTTTTGAACGAAAACACGAAACGGAAAGCCTGGATTACGAACACGCGAAACCCCGCGCGCGCGTGCTTCGCGCGCCGCCGTCCGCCTGTCCTAGGCGTACGCAGGCCGTGCGCCTACTCCCTCCCGCAACCACGCGGGAGGCGTTCCGGGCTCGTCTAGGCGCACCCGTCCAGGCTGGGCGAGAATCCCGCAAGGCATGCGGGATAGCTCGCCCAGGCCGCCCGCCATCCTTGCTGAGAGGCCTTGGCCTCGCGCTGCGCGCGCCTGTCGCGTGCGCGCACGCCTGCGACGAACGGCCCTTCTCGTGTAAGGGCCCCGTTTTCGTAATCCATTTTTCGTTTATCGTGCAATCCAGTCCCAATTTTTATTTTAATTTTAAAAATTTTATTTTTTGAATATTTATTTTAATTTTTGAATAAAACTTAAAATTGGGATTTTTGAGAAATTGAAACGGTTTATATTTTGGGAAAATACAATCTTTGATAAAATTATTAATTTTCAGAAATTAATTGGAATTTTATTTGTTTTGGTAATTTGGGATTTATTGAAAACTTTTATAAATAAGACTCGCATCAAGTCGTGTTTTGAGTCATTAGGACTTGAAACGGGAATTTTAATTTATTGGTTAAATTTAAATTCTCGCAAAAGCATGTTAGGTGATCATGGGTTTAGACTTATGTATGGTTTTAATTTATGCACATGGATGGTTTAAATTGGGGTTGGAGCCCTATAGTTGCGTTTTTCAATTGAGGTTGGAGCCTCACTTATGTACGTACTGTTATGTGATTTATTATGTGGCTTTCCATATTACTGTTTTTGAGGCCGGGGTATGCCCCGTGTAATTGTCTAAGGCCAATATGAAGATTGAGCCTTATTACTTTATGTCTTTTTCTTTTTATTGTAATTTGAGAGTAGAGATAGGTGGTGAGGTTTTATTTTCATTTTGGAGATAATGCACCCATGGAGTAAGATGGACCACATTCAAGTAACAAGGAGGCCATAAGTGAAGACCCCTCAAAATGTTAGGGAGGGGAATCTCAATTGTTAAATGTAATAGAGAAAGGGCTCGTGTTTTGTTACCGCTTTCCCTTATGTGATTTAAACTGTTTATGTTGCATGTATGTTAGAACTTGTGATTGTGGAGTGGCTCCCACATATCACGCATAAGATAGGTAGAACCCATGATCATTACATGTTAGTATCATGCTAGGACATGTTATCTGTTTATGTGCTTGTTTGAAATGCATTTAAGTTGTACTTGCATTAATCAAGACTAATTAAATTGGATAACATATATGTTGGTGAGGTCGAACCGAACAACTCTTCGGTTGATTCGAAAATTCCCATTAAATATTAAGCTCATTTCGAATAATAGGTATTTAATTCGAGATGCAAATTTTGAATTAAATTCCTAGCATTCCATCAATAGGTTTTAAGTTTAGTAAGTAAAGCTAGTTATTGTCCGCGAGTCGTGGGATAGCTAGTGGAGCTTATTAGTTCTTAGTTACCTAATTGATCATTTTAAATGATCAATATTTCGTGGTTAATTTTGGCAAGGGCGATGTCCGCGAGTCGTGGGTCGTTCGAACTAAGTTTTGATCATGATCTTATGATTGATGGGTCTAGCTTAACGCCTAAGTAAATATGGATGTTGCACGAGTCGTGGGTCTATATTGAAAGATAGGTGATGCAAAACAATTACTAAGAGTTCTAAAGGTGTTAGAATTGGTAAGTTGTACCTACCTAGGGTTTTACTTAGAATGTCCGCGAGTCGTGGGTTCGAGGTAAAATGCTTAGGATCTTAGTACCCGTTGGGAAACGTGTTCCTCTTAGATCTTTGGGAATTATAGATCTTTGAAAAACAGTGGGAGCTACATTAGATTAAAGACCTTATCTTTTGTATATCGTTATTATTCAGCATGCTCACCTAGTTTTCTGCTTAGCATTTAGGTTGTAGTTCTGTGATTCTCTACAATATGAAATGCAAACCCATTCGTATCCATCCTTAAGTCAAATAAGTTGACTAAGTCCTGACTAATTCTAAATGGCTTCGGATCCTAAAATTCATTTTAGAATCCGACTAGAGAAAGGCGTTCTCTAAAGGGCGAAGTTTTCAATTGTGAAAAGTCGACCCGAGCCAAAAGAGAAGCAATCTGAGGTGAATGGATTTTTCCAAACCACTTAAGAGCAATTGAACCACCTCATAAAAATGTTACAAGGTATAACATTATGGAATTATTCAATATTCCAAATGAGGAAACAAGGGCACACGAACAAGGTCTAAAGATCTTATTTGAAGATCTTATGGTCTCGATCATCAACTGAGAAAAGAGTTGTCAATGCACTGATTGCTTACATTGCTTCGACTATCATTCAAACCCTTTATGCTCAATTAGAATGATGCTAATGTAGCATAGTTAATCATTTAAGTTGATAATGGTTGAGAGCATCCTTAAGAAGGAATAAAAGGTTGAGATGGTTAATTCTTCTTCTAAACTCCCTAAGTTAAAGGCTTGAAGGCCTAAAGAAGAAGAAACCCTTAAGAGCCCAATGGAGGGGCATGTAAGGGGTGCGCCCAAAAGACACTAGAGATCAAATAGGACGTTTTCTTCTATGGTAGCAAATAAGGACTTTGAAAGGGAACTGCGAAGAGTATGCGTACTCTGAAATGTTACCTCGTTTAGTAATTCTACTAGGAATAGAATTCACTAGTCTTGAGTCAATTCTGCATAATCCGTTGTGCAAAGACTCAAGGCACTAATGTTCTGAACATACAACGAGATAACAAAAGTAAGTGAGATGACAAAGCTTCGAATTACTTTGGAACGTTGAGATATAAAAGGATTAGCAAGTCAGACATCGTAGGATCATTCTATGAAAATGAACCTATAGAGTTGACTTCTTGTGAATCCTATCTCAAAGGGAAAACGTTCCCGGAACATTGTTTAGGTGAAACATGGAACGTTCCAAAATTATAGTGGATTTCGATCCATGCTGATGAGTGTAAGATGCTTAATGTAAGCACTATATACAATCGTCAGTTTAATCATTATGAATGAATGTACTTGTTAAAGTACAAATTTGAAACTTATATGAAATTCTTAGAATTTCAAAAAGGAGGTTAGGAACCGAAGTAGTCATAAGTTATAGGCAAATCGATATGATCGAGATAGCCAATATCTTATCAACTAATTCCTTAGTCATCTTAGAAATAATAGGATTATCTCTCAGTAAACTAATTCGAGAACACCTTAGTGTTTCCGAATGAGGGAATGAAACCTTATAGGATATGGTCCATTCCATAGCAAACTTTACTGACTTATAATCATTCTAGGAATAAACTCCCAGAATATGCAGTTAGAGATTTTGAATTTTGCACCTTCCAAAATCAGTCCTTTAGATGCACTATGCAATGTGGCACACTAAATTCCCTAATTATTCTTGTCCAAGAATTTAGTGGAATCCTCTTAAGTAAAGAGGATAGTGGGAGATAGGCTTGAAATGAGTTCAAGTTTATACAAACAATATTGGATATCATTTCTACGATTCCCTTAGACAAAGGTTGTTTGTCTCAAGGAATGTATCTTTCTTAAGGAATCGTTCCTATAGAAGAAGAAAGACAAGCAAGCAGACCTCAAAGAAATTTGAGAATAAATATCCATGCCACATATAGAAGAAACGAGCCCATCTGATAAAACTTAGCCAAATTTTAGAGCATGTACACGTGTGAAACCCTTTTCTTAAGATGTGTTTAGAACGCGTTCCTAGATAGCCATGGAATTACTTGAAGAGGAGACACTGTCAGATTTGGAATCTGAGTAGTGTAAGCAAGCCTTGAAATCCAATATGGATTCCATATACTCGAACCAAGTTTTGACCTTGGTTGATCCACCTGATAGGATCAAGCTCGTGCAGCTTCGAGTGAATGAAAGCATTACAACCTTCTTGACGGTTAAAATGCAAAAGTCCATTTGGATTGTGTTTATCACATCCTCATATTCTGACTATGAGATATGATAAATGAATATGAGAACTATCTTGTTCAATATGAGATTGAAAGAGACTGAAATAAGGTATTTCTATAAACCTCATATTCAGTGGGAGTATGCATAAGGTATGCAAATCCCTAAAGTCAATCTGTGAATTGATAAAGGCTTCTAGGAGCTAGACAATTCGATTCCATAGGATAGTCAAATCGTTTGGCACAGATGGAAGTCGAATAAGTCTTAAAAGTGTACATATGAAAGTTAGTGATGTAAGAGTCAATTTTTGGTTCTTTAGAAGACAACATCCTTCTCATTAGGAATGTCAAGGATAACGTGAAAGTTACCAATTCTTGTTTAAGAAACAATTTGACATGAAAGATCTTAGTGATTATCCTAAATTCTCGACATTCAGATCTATAGAAGATAGATCTAAGAGAATAAAAGGATTATCACAAAACGAGTACATAACCATAATACTAAAAGGAGTTTAGTAGGGACAGTGGAACATCTCTTTTGAAGAGTATGTGTCCTAAGATAACTTTAAGAAAGTTAGAATGTCCAAAATCCCTTTAAGTAAAAGGGTGCATAATGTATGGAATGTTATGTACTAGACTTGATATGGCGCAACACTAAGCGTAGTGGGCCGAATCTAATATGACCTCAGAGAAGGTCATTAGATCTCTGTAAAGGATGTCCTCAGAGTACTTGAGAAGAAATGTGGATATGTATTAGTTTACAGAGCCCAAAAGATCTTATCATTGAAAGGATATTTTGATGTAATTGTTTCATCAAACATAGATGATTATGAAATCATTGAAAGGATACAACTTCTACCAGAATGGTAATGCAATGTGTTGGAAAGGGGTTCCAAGGACGGACATTGCAAAACTCGACTATCATAGTTGAGAACTTAGTCGTATTATATAACTGTGTTTGGGTAAGAGACTCCATCTAACTGGTTAGATGAAGTTCCTAGCATGAAACAACTCCTTTATCATATTGTATGATAAAATGGATGGTTGCTCAAGTAAGAGAACCAAGACCTCACCAAGAGACTGAACACGTGATTACGAATCACTTTATAAGGAAAAGGTGTTTTCCTAAGAGATGTGTAAACAAGAGGGTCACATCAGCAGAGAATATGGCAGATCCACTTTGGAAACGCCCAAAGTCAATAGGCTCTCAAAGTGCATCTTGAGAAGATGGGACTTAGAGTACCTAAATGGCTTTTACGGGCAAGTGGGAGATTGTTAGGAATAGTGCCCTAGAAAGCCGATTCGAAGTAATTCGTTTTGGGACTTTCCTAGTATCACAGACAATCTTTGAATAATATGCGACTGATTAATATCATAGGCAAACACTTCTTTATATGCTCTTGTTTGGTATGCGTTTACTTTAGCTGTGCATGTATGAGAACTCCCCTAATCCTGATGACTTTAGGACTCTACCATTTAGGTGAAATGGTTCATGAAACGAGCCCTATATCACATAAGTCATGATTAGTAAAATACTCCAAGCCGATGAGTCCTACAGACAGTGGGAGTGTCAACCTGACTCCTCTAAGGCTTGCTTGTGGGATCACGCCCTTAAGAAGGACCACCTTGTTTCATGGAGGTGCAAAGTGTATAGTTGATACGTGCGTGATACATGAGGGTGCTTACTTTAATAAGTAAGTTCACTGAGGTGCCCCGTGTGAGAAGATTCCTAAAAGGGAAAGGAAGTCTCTATTTCAAGAAATGGAAACTTCCAGATTAGGAAATATCTCACGAGTCATTGATGTGATTAATTGATCCTTAGACTTGAGGTTCCATGTCACTTTATGAGTTAACTCTGTAGTCTTTGGTATAAGCTTTAAAGGGTGTTGCCTTAGACAACTGATTCAAGGCTTATGCTGGGGCTGCACAAGTGATTCATGAAAGTGAATGAGAATCAAGAAAGGACCTACACTTGCATTTGCAAGGTGATCTCTTATTGTGTAAGTCATTCATATGCCATATGGAGTCCTTGGCCAAGGTAGTAGATCAAGACATCAAGAAAAGGGTTTCTTGGATTGAGATCAAATGGATATGAAATGCACTTAGCTTTAAGACCAGATTATTAGGGTTCTAATTATTCCCTTACCCTAGATCTTGGTTGAGAGATAGTAAGTAGGAGGATTGTATCTCACATGAATCAATGACTTAAAGGTTCTGTCGAATCCGAACATTTCAATTCAGCTAGGGGTTAAACACCTGTTGCTAGACTATGGTCGTTTAATCTGTGGACTGATTAATTAATTAGTGAATTAATTAATTAGGGTCACTGCTAATTGAATTGAGAACCTAGAGGGTCACACACAACAACTTGGTTACATGAGTTGAGGCTTGAAAATGATTAAACGAGTTAATCGGGCCAAGAGGGTTCCACACGTGTGAACCACACGTGTGGCTCACGTGAGTGACACGTGTCTCACACGTGTGTAAATATATGTGTATATTTATTTATGTGTTAAATAATTAATGTGATTAATTATTTAATAGACTTTGGTTTAATTTTGAATTAAAAAGAAAGTCTTATTTTGGAGAAAAATAATCTAGTTAATTAATTGTGAATTAATTAATTAGATAAAAATAAGTTATTTATTTTAAATAAATAAAGTATAAAATTATCCAAAAATAGTTTGGATATTTTTAGCTCTCTTGAAAGTTGATTTGAATTTGAATTCAAGGTCAAAGTCAAAATTACTTGATGATCAAGTAATAGGAGAGAGGGACCAAAATCCTAAGCCCATAAGGATTAGGGATTTTCGGCCACTTCCCTCCTATATATAGGGGAGCTCGAGCTCCCCTTAGAGCTAATCGAGAATTCTTTTGGTTCATGTGTGGAACACCATCCTTTCTCCAAGATAAACGAAACCCTAGGTTAAGCCTAAACACTAACTAGAGAACTAGCATCCTTACTAGTTAGATTGTAGCCAAGTTGGTGGACTATCTCTAGAGAGCTTCAAGTTAGAAGTTTTGAAGATTCGAGCTTTACCAAAAAGTGGGGATCAAGCAAAACGATCAGAAGGGATGATGAAACGATTCTGAACCCAACATGAAACGAATGAAAAAATCGAACCAAAGAAGATGGCGAAAATCGTTCGTCCATATCCTGAAGGATGAATTTTTTCACGAGGGTTTTGTGACTGGCAGTTTTCTACTTTCGCAAAACTGGGTTTCGAAGGGAGTTTCAATCATGCTTTTCTCGTTTCATGTTTCTTTCTTTATATTACATTGTTAAGAACATCCCTAACATGATTTGAATCTAGGATGGTGTGGATTGCTATCCCGACAATGTATTCTGAAGTAGAAAGAGACTTTCGAGGGACGGGTTGTCAAGCCGCGAGAAGAGCGTTCTTGGGTGGCTTGAAACGCTTCAAGAAAGAATAAAAGAAAAGTAAGTTTTCTATCTCTACGAATTTGGTTACACGATTGCGAGTCCAAAGTCCTTTTGTTGGGAAAATTTTTTAAATTCCGCTGCTTTCTGATTCGTGTTTTCCAACAAGTACTTGGAAAGTCGAAGAGTTAGGATGTTACAATCTCCCTTGCTTAAGAGGACCTGGTCCCGAGGTCCAACCGCTCGAGTTAGAACTGCGAGCTAATCTCTCGTATTCACCCAAGTTCGAGGTTCGCGACGTCCCAACGAGGGTTAGCTCGAGAAAGGTCTTCTAGCGCATGGGGTATTGTAACGCCCCGGTTCAAGATGAACAGGTAAGCACGCCACGTGTGAGATTTTGAGCGTAGGAATTTATTTTAATTCTTTAATTTCATAATATCTTACGTCACATCTCATATTTTTATAAAATTCATGAAACATTATTCATATGAATTATGTGAATTCATGTCATTGGAAGACTATTTCATGCAATGGAAAATATTTATCACGTAAAACAATAACCGAGAGTGCTTCAAATTACGAAATTGTCCCTAGATATTTATTTCTTTAAATTTAGGGACTTAATTGCATAGTTTTCAAGGACCTAATTGATCATATTTTAAAACCTTATATACTTAATTGCATAACTTCAACATTTCAAGGATTAGATAGCAAATATTAGCATTTCACTCATTTCAAGAATTGAATGTATCGGTATATTGCTTCCATGATCTTCCTTGATCATTTTATCATCAAAAATTTTCCAACATATTTTTTCTCCCTCACTCTCGGTATCAAGAAGGAAAAGGAAGACTAGATTGCATCCAAAATTTAGCAAGTTTTTCAAGAAATATTTGAGTCTTTGGAGTACAATCATCATTATCATCTACCTTCTTCATTGCTTTTCATTTCAAGGTGGGTTTTTGCATGAATTCATGCTTTTTGATCATATATGTGTGAGCTAGGGTTTGTAAATCATGAAGTTATGGATTATTTGTTGATCAAGGTATGAATATGTGATCATAGCATGATTTATTCATGGAATTTTTGGAAGAATTAAGCTTGAATGATCAAAATAAGCTTGAGGTTGTAACTTTGGTTTCTTGATGATTTTTCATGGTTTATAAGTTCAAATGTTATATTATCATCTTTTGGACATATATGCTTGTATATTACCAGAATTAGTGACACTCTTATTGATCAAAACTTGAGTTTGTTGCTTGATTGTTGTTGCCGTAGCTTCTGCTCTGTTCTGCCCTGTTTTTTTACAGTTGCAGAAGCGGGAACGGCCATTCCCGCCTTAAGGCTTAATGGGAACGATCGTTCCCACGCTTCAATTCAAATTAGGCGGCCGAGCATGGGAACGGTCGTTCCCATTTTGGCCTGTGTGCCGGAAGGGCCTTTCCCAGCAAGAGACGCGTTTTTTAAATCGAAAACGCTGGCACGTTTTGAAGGGCCACGGGAACGGCCCTTCCCATTTACAAAGGGAAGCCGAAACGGCCGTTCCCGTACGTCTGACAGAACAAAAGTTTCTGCATAAAAATGAAATTTTAGCACCTTGATCCAATGATTTCTTTGACCCTGAATTGCTATTATATGATTGATTATGTACCAAAACAAAATGTTTTCATGCCAAATTGCATATTGCTCGTCATCTCGTTGCATTTTCGCCGTTCGTCGTATTTGGTCCATTTTGAGTCATGCCACATGTCTACACGTCGTGTTTGCACAGGTCACGATGTCGTGGACGAGGAGCAAGCTCCCTAGAGCATATCCTTGTTTCATTTTGTAAGATAAGGTGAGGTTTTGTTCTAGGTATTTCGAACCTTACAACCCTTATGTGTTGATTTTGGCCAAAACCTATTATAATTATAAACGTTTTCAAACTATAAACATTTCAAGCAAGGAAACCATGATTGATTATGATTTCAAGCATGTTTTGGCGAGTCATGATTGTACTTGGGCCAGAGGGTAATTCTTGAGCCAACCTGGAAAGCAAGGGCTGACGGGTAACTCCTGAATTATCCTCACCTCATTGGGATCACCCCCGAAGCTATTAGGAGATTAGTGGTGGAAGGAGTTCCGTGCATAGGGAGTCATCTTCCCTATGTACACCATGTCGTGGATAGTTGGTCCTTGCAAACCCACTATCACCCGGAGGAAGAAGGAGACTGGGGATAGATCCGGCACCACGGGTTGTCCTCGGGTTATTGCATGTTTTCAAACATGAATTTGTCTATGTGAGCACTAATTGGAAATGTATGACCACGTATTGAATTAATCATGCAAGCACGTATTGTTCACGTTTGGTGTAAAGGTTGGAGAATAGCCCTACTCGCCGGGGCCACATGTTCATGAAATGATCAAGTTAACGTGTTAAAGTGATTAGTTGTAATCTCGGGTAAAGAACAAGTTTTCTTGAACTATATATTTATTTCATTTCCAAGTCTTCACCCGAGGCTACAACTTGCATGTGATGTGTGAGATATAGATTTATTGCCCCTCACTCAATCTTCGATAGACTGATACTTCACTTTTCAGGTACTTTTGATCGGGTCGTGCTAGGCGGGAGTTGAGTCAGGTACTGCATGATATCGAGTCTAGCATTGCACCTCTCATGTATAAAACTTTTGATAGCGTCATGTTATGATCATGGTTATTACATTTTGAACACTCGAGCATGTATATAATATAAGAAGATGATAATGTATTGATAGTTAATGTTGGCATCTATTATATATGTATTTTCGTAAATATGGTACCTATACGTATTTATTAAATTGCTTCCGCTTATAAATTCATGTTTTGATTAATTATGTTGGGGAGTGTCCCTCATAGTTCGTTTATTTTGATTGTCACCCGTTCGCTATAGTTTTGGATTATGTACGGATTGTCCATTTCGTATGTGGATCAAGGCAATAGTGCGGGGGATGTAGTGCCTTGGGGGATAAGGTGCTACATCTACAGGTGGTATCAGAGCCCGGTTGCAAAACCGAGGTTCTCGAGTCGTGTCAAGTGAGTCTAGGTCGCACTGCATAGGATTACTTGTTATTTGAGAGTCTGCATTAATTGAATTACTTGATTTACTTGAATTCTTGCCTTACTTGAGCTATTTGATCGTTTATGAAATGTGTGCTTATTGGCATTATGAGATTATTTGCACACATTTGCATTTATTAATCAAACCATGCATGTGTAGTGATCTGATTTCGGGATGGATCGTGATAGACATCACCGTGACCGATCCCCGAGACATCGGCATCATCATCATCGCCACCACCATTGTCGAGAGAGATCATGTAGCACCCGGAACGCTAGGCGCCACATCCCCCGCACCCTAGCCTCAATCCACATATGAAATGGTCAATCCATACATGAACCAAAGCTATGGCGAACGGGAGACAATAAAAAAAACTACACAAGGCTAGGCGGGTACCCTCAATTAAAACCAAACCAACAATTCAGAATAGATAAACGCGGAAGCAATACATCATTCAATACTTATAGATACCATATTTATTTATTTACTAATAGATACCAACATTCCATATCAATACAATATCATCTCTAATACAAGTGACAAGGCATGCTACAAAATATATAAAATATCTGTACAGGAACAAAATGTGAGATGAAGTGTGCTAGACCCGAATTAGAGACACTCTAGACTCTAATTCCCGCCTAGCACGAACCTGCAAAACTGAAAAGTTGAGGTGTCAGTCCAACACGGACTGAGCGAGGGGTTATAAATAAATATAAGCGCACATACATGCAAGTTATAATCTCGGGTAATAATTTTGGGGAAATAACAATACAATTTTATAAAGCAAGAGATACAATCGCCCGAGGTTACAACTAATTCAGTTTATTAATTTAACAATTCAATACAATCAATTGTGGCCCGGCGAGTGAGGGCAATTCTCCAACCTTACTCCGATTGTGTACAATCAATCAATCAATTGTTCAATAGTTAGGTGATCATACAATTCATTACGGTGCACAATTAGCATTTTCAGTCCATCCTTCTTCCTCCGGGTGATGGTGGGATTGCAAGGCCCCCCCATCCAATCAGTCTGGCCAGAGGGTACATGAATCACTAAGCCCGGAACTCCTTCCTCCCCTAATCTCCTAGGGGGTTCAGGGGTCATCCCAATTTGGTGAGAGTAGCTCTCGAGTTACCCGTCAGCCCATGCTTTCCCGGTTGGCTCGAGCCACTACCCTCGGGCCCACAGTACAATACAATACTCGCCCAATCAATCAATCAATCAATCAGTTCCATCAATCTTTGATAAATCATTTGAAAACTATAGATATATAGATCGGTTTTGGCTTAAAACTTCACATAGGGTTATACGGGTCCTATGTATCTAGAATTAAACCTCACCTGAACGACCCAAAACAAACAAGGAAATAGTTCACGGGGCCTGTTCCTCGTCACTAGGAAGCTGGTCTGTGCAAGAAAGACAATTGTCCATGAGACAAGACTCAAAATGTACCAAATAGGACGTTCGGCAATGAAATAATTATGATATGAATGTATAAAAGATAAGATTATGTTATGAAAATGTTCATGTGCACTATTAAGAAATTAAATCATACATTCAAGTCATTCACTCATTCATTCAATTCATTCGAACTCACAATTAGGGAATAAACAATTAAATACAGTCAATTGACCAAATAACAATTAATATATAACCAACATATATGTATATATAACACATACACGTACAGCCATGCAGGCAAAACAATATGCATGAAACAAAGGGTGACACGCCCGTGCCACCAAAATACACTAAGCCGTGACACCCCCATGTCACGGTACATCGGATAACATGCATGCGAACAGAAGGTGACACGCCCGTGTCACCATTACAAAGCAAATCCGTGACACCCCCGTGTCACGGTACAGAAAACCCAGACCACCCAGCACCCCCGTGCCACGCTGAAGAAGGGAAAGTTGACACGCCCGTGTCAACAGCGCGCAGCAGAAAACAGGGCTAGATCGGGGAGGGAAGAAAAGGGGTAGCATACTCCCAAGAAAGCTCAACCAAAACCCCCAAAACAAACCTATAACATGCATATAACTCCTATATATCAATTAGGCTTCATATAATCCATTAAACCATGCTCAAATCATCAAGGAATCATCAATCAAAGACCCATATAAAATCATGAACTCCAACTTCCATATTATTCAAGAACTCGTGCAAGCTTCAAGACTAATGATCCTAAGCATGCTTCTAATCACTTATACAGAAGAAATCATCAAATAACCAATAAACCCTAATTATATATATTCAAGAGATTCAATTAAACAATCCATCTATATCTTAAAATGATTGAAAGAAGGGAAGAAATGATGGTATGATGATGATGATGCTTCCAAGCATGAAATTCCTCCAACAATCTAGCTTGAAGTGAAGAAATCTCTTCCTTCCCTTCCCTTGATGTGAAAACCGTGATGTAGTGTGTGTATATGTGTGGGATTCTTAATGAAAAAAAATGATGAATGAATGAAAGGGATGAAGATATATGCAAAAGTCTTCCACTAACACATGTGACTCATCACATTTTGCACTTCGGTCCCTTAATTGAAGAAGTAATGCAACTAAGTTCCATTCCATGGAATATGATCATCAAAGTCCCAAATTATAAAACGCAATTAAGTCCATATTTTTATGAAATGATCAAGTAAAGTCATATAAAAGCATTTAATCACTTACCAATTAATTCACGTACTTACCACGTTAGTGCCTATTTGTGCAAATACATAAACGTATATAATGCATATAATATCACATAATATCAATTAAGCACATTATCAATTATTTCATGTAAATTTCACATTAAGGATAGTTCACATAAATGCGTAGAAATATAATACATATAATATTATGAAATGTAGAAAAATTATCACATAATGCATAAATTGAAAACAGGGAGTTACAACTCTCTCCCCCTTGAGAGGACCTGGTCCCCAGGTCCATACTCGAGTTCTAAATCTTTAAAGCAAGCGGTGAGAGAGCCCCGTCTCTCAAACAAGCCAAGAGAGAACCCCGTCTCTCAAACAAGCAAGGAGAGCACCCCGACTCTCACAGAAGTAAGGAGAGTACCCCGACTCTCACAGAAGCATGGATCCCAAAGAACACTTAATTAAACATTCATACAAAATTTCAAGAAATGAACAAGTAGAAGAAGCCAACTACCAACTAGTCTTACAAAAGCAATTAACAAATACAAAGAACCATACGTGGTGATAATTAAATGTACATTGCACATGATATGCATGTTTTGGTGTACCGTTCACCATGGTCTTAGAAAACTTCAGTGGCAGTAACTTGATTCAATACTTGATTCTTTGATCGGGATCCCTTCTAACCAAAATGCCAACCCTCAAATGCCTAACGCATGTATATACTTCAATAATTACTCAATCTTCATCCCGCGATCCAATTTCTATCCTTTCTATCACCATAGTTCGAAGATTCAATTCTTGAATATGTACTTGATAGCAATCCGACCTACTCATTCTTCTCACAAATTATAGTTGGCCACCTCCGATGCCCGGGCTAATTATTTGATAACTCGAGGTCTAAATTTTTTTTTTTGTTATCCTTCACAATATTTCCGGTTCAAGTAACTCTCATGTGATCCTTTGCGATAGAGAATGTTTCCGTCGAGTTGTTTTCATCTCGTACCATGGTAATAGTGTCGCGCCTCTTTGGTCACTTCGTGCAAATCTTGAATGACAGTCGCTTTTCTTGAAAAATTCTTACCTTTAATCAAAGTAAACTTAATCAACTTATAAAAATCATGATCTCTTCCATTTCTCATCAAATTTGTTTCAATTTCAACTTGGTTCAAGATATGCCTCCTTGTGACTTTTAGGAATCTCCATTTGAGAACTCTAGGCGCACGAGACTTAAGATATTGAAGACTTCATTCACCTAGTTCCGATAGAGAGTTTCCGGAAGAACCATTTTCCTTGAAGTTTCAACTCTCCCAAGTGAGATCCGAACATCGACATTAAGTTGTTCCCCGACCGGCTCTCCCCTTTAAGAAAATAAGAATATTTTTTGTCTAACTTCTGGAACTAATTCTACCCTTTCTCAAATCCAAGCTTCTCTTCTTTCTGATTCTCTTGAAGCACCTCTAACTGTCGATCTCATTCCCGAAATATTTCTCTATCTCAATTGGAAATCCAACGAGCACTGAATCCTTCCTCATTTCTTGAATATCCATTCCATTTCTAGAAGCTCTCACCCTTTCCAAAATTATTTTGTAAATATCCTCATCCTGACCTTGGAGGTCATCACGCATCTCAATCTCCTAATTCATCCCTTGTTGTTGCTTTCAAGTAACCCGATTATTTGTAACCCTTACATTTTTTTTTCTAATAAATGTAATCCAGTTGAGCACAACCATAAATTTGAAGTCATTTCCCCGATCGACTGAACTTCCTTGATATCAACGATTTCAAATCTCGCCACTTGTTCGGACATTTCATTTCACGTTTTTTTTTTTTTTTTTTTTCTTTTGAAGTAACAACTTCTTCCCTTCTAACTCATGTCCACTTTTCTCAACGTCTCGACGACTCTTTCCTTTTTAAACCCACACTTTGCCACCCAAGTATTTCCTCACTTATTTTAAGCCAGACCCGATCGGAGTAATACTCAATAAATTAAGTGGAGAAGATCCCCTATCAAGTAAACACTAAACAATGCATGGCGGATTAAGATGCTATTGTATGTAGCACTCTTTAAACAATTAAGGATACGACATGTTGAAGAAATTATGTCAATTAAAGATGCATGCACGTATAAATAAAAGATATTAGCTAATTGAATGCGATATATGATGCATGTGTTTATGGGTGCTTTGAACCTGTCACCGTGGTAGTGATAGCTTTAACCCGATATTTGTTCCTTGTTTGTTGAACCATAAACTTGTCCCAAATGGTTGATCATTTCTTATTTTCCCCACGGTCTTCCAATTCTTCGAAATCCTCTATCATCAACCCATCCATTTCTATCGCCCGGGATTGAAATTTCTTGAACCCAATTCTTCAATATAGTTATCTCCGCGATCGAAGTTTCCTTGTATCACTCCTATAACCTTATAATCTGAGATTATAATTTTTGAATTCAAATTCTTTTCCACTTATGAAGTTAGTATCCCAACTTCTCTCAAGGGACTAATCTCCCATTGTTGTCCCGACTTTCTTTAGGTGTTATCTCGGTTGAAGTCCTCTCAATTTACTTTTTCCATTTGTTGCTCCGTATGATCTCTCAACTTGCGCTCACAACACGATAATTTGGCTTGGATCTTGGAAAATGAACTCCAACCCGCTCGAAGATAAAACCTTTAGCATCTTGACTTTCCATGAACTTGAAACCATCGGTGCTCTTAACTTCCTCTAATTCACCTACTTTCTTTTCCCGAAATCCAAAGTCCTAAATTCGCCCCTTCTTCTTCTTGCCCAAGTTTGACTACTAATGACTTGATTTACTTAAAAAGTTCTTCCTTGGTGATCGGTATTTCCATCATCCACCGATCTTATTTCATCCGAACCTTCTTTGACAATCTTCATTGCTTATCCCTCAACAAGCCTACTTTGCCTTAAGTTCTCTTGAAGGTCATCGTCTTTTGTTGGTGTGAAGCTCGAATCCAAATACCTCCAAGATTTTCTTTGCTCCATCCCCAAATTAGATAATCCTCATTGAGATATCATCATTTGTGATAGAAGTTGCAACCTTTTCCTCATAAATCAGCATACCACTCCGGATTCTAACCCTCGAGCCATAGCTCCAGTTAGAGAAGGCCATAAATCTTAACCCCCTTATATGTCTTCCCAGACACCTTCCTTGCATCATTCGACTTGAGGTGGAACTTATGATGAATGGCTGTAGCAGTTGAAATTGGCCGTGGTTTGATATTATCTTCGTATCCTATGAATCACCACTCATTTTTCAAGTAAATGCATGCAGTTAACGCATGCTCATGTCACATAATTAACACCAAAGCCATGAATTTGATGTAAAATGCGTCAAATAATTCAACAAAATTTAAGATAAAACAAGTTGACACAAAAATTCTGCAAAAGTTTAAATAAACATGTTGAACATATAAATTTCCAAACCATAGAAGGTCAACTAATCAACAAGTAGTGACACGAATCAATGTTATGCACAAGTTATCAAGTAGCTCAAAGATGTTCAGGTAAGTTCAAATAAATTTAAATAAGTTCAAGCAGTTCCAAATAAGATACAAGACTCGCAAGTTATCAAATAATCATATGCCGTTCGACCTAGCCTCACGAGACACAACACTAGAGCCGCGGTTTTGCAGCCGGGCTCTGATACCACCTTAGGATGTAGCACCCAGAACGCTAGGCGCCACATCCCCCACACCATAGCCTCAATCCACATATGAAATGGTCAATCCATACATGAACCAAAGCTATGGCGAACGGGAGACATTAAAAAAAAACTACACAAGGCTATGCGGGTACCCTCAATTAAAATCAAACCAACAATTCAGAATAGATAAACGCGGAAGCAATACATCATTCAATACTTATAGATACCATATTTATTTATTTACTACTAGGTACCAACATTCCATATCAATACAATATCATCTCTAATACAAGTGACAAAGCTTGCTAAAAAATATATAAAATATCTGTACAGGAACAAAATGTGAGATAAAGTGTGCTAGACCCGAATTAAAGACATTCTAGACTCTAATTCCCGCCTAGCACGAACCTGCAAAATTGAAAAGTTGAGGTGTCGGTCCAACACGGACTGAGCGAGGGGTTATAAATAAATATAAGCGTACATACGTGCAAGTTATAATCTCGGGTAATAATTTTGGGGAAATAACAATAGAATTTAATAAAGCAAGAGATATAATCGCCCGAGGTTACACCTAATTCAGTTTATTAATTTAACAATTCAATACAATCAATTGTGGCCCGGCGAGTGAGGGCAATTCTCCAACCTTACTCCGACTGTGTACAATCAATCAATCAATTGTTCAATAGTTAGGTGATCATACAATTCATTACGGTGCACAATTAGCAGTTTCAGTCCATCCTTCTTCCTCCGGGTGATGGTGGGATTCCAAGGCCCCACCATCCAATCAGTCTGGGCAGAGGGTACATGAATCCCTAAGCTCGAAACTCCTTCCTCCCCTAATCTCCTAGGGGGTTCAGGGGTCATCCCAATTTGATGAGAGTAGCTCTCGAGTTACCGGTCAGCCCATGCTTTCCCGGTTGGCTCAAGCCACTACCCTCGGGCCCACAGTGCAATACAATACTCGCCCAATCAATCAATCAATCAATCAGTTCCATCAATCTTTGATAAATCATTTGAAAACTATAGATATATAGATAGGTTTTGGCTTAATACTTCACATAGGGTTATACGGTCCTATGTATCTAGAATTAAACCTCACCTGAATGACCCAAAACAAACAACGAAATAGTTCACGGGACCTGTTCCTTGTCACCAGGAAGCTGGTCTATGCAAGAAAGACAATTGTCCGTGAGACATGACTCAAAATGTACCAAATAGGACGCTCGACAATGAAATAATTATGATATGAATGTATAAAAGATAAGATTATGTTATGAAAATGTTCATGTGCACTATTAAGAAATTAAATCGTACATTCAGTCATTCAATTCATTCGAACTCACAATTAGGGAATAAACAATTAAATACAGTCAATTAACCAAATCACAATTATTATATAACCAACATACATGTATATATAACACATACACGTACATCCATGCAGGCAAAACAATATACATGAAACAGAGGGTGACACGCCCGTGCCACCAAAATACACTAAGCCGTGACACCCCCGTGTCACGGTACATCGGACAACATGCATGCGAACAGAAGGTGACACGCCTGTGTCACCATTACAAAGCAACCCGTGACACCCCCGTGTCACGGTACGGAAAACCCAGACCACCCAGCACCTCCGTGTCACGCTGAAGAAGGGAAAGTTGACACACCGTGTCAACAGTGCGCAACAAAAAGCAGGGGTAGATCGGGGAGGGAAGAAAAGGGGTAGCATACTCCCAAGAAAGCTCAACCAAAACCCCCAAAACAAACCTATAACATGCATATAACTCCTATATATCAATTAGGCTTCATATAATCCATTAAACCATGCTCAAATCATCAAGGAATCATCAATCAAAGACCCATATAAAATCATGAACTCCAACTTCCATATTATTCAAGAACTCATGCAAGCTTCAAGACTAATGATCCTAAGCATGCTTCTAATCACTTATACACAAGAAATCATCAAATAACCAATAAACCCTAATCATATATATTCAGGAGATTCAATTAAACAATCCATCTATACCTTAAAATGATTGAAAGAAGGGAAAAAATGATTGTATGATGATGATGATGCTTCCAAGCATGAAATTCCTCCAACAATCTAGCTTGAAGTGAAGAAATCTCTTCCTTCCCTTCCCTTGGTGTGAAAACCGTGATATAGTGTGTGTATATGTGTGGGATTCTTAATGAAAAAAATGATGAATGAATGAAAGGGATGAAGATATATGCAAAAGTCTTCCACTAACACATGTGACTCATCACATTTTGCACTTAGGTCCCTTAATTGAAGAATTAATGCAACTAAGTTCCATTCCATGGAATATGATCATCAACGTCCCAAATTATAAAATGCAATTAAGTCCATATTTTTATGAAATGATCAAGTAAAGTCATATAAAAGCATTTAATCACTTACCAATTAATTCATGTACTTACCACGTTGGTGCCAATTCATGCAAATACATAACCGTATATAATGCATATAATATCACATAATATCAATTAAGCACATTATCAATTATTTCATGTAAATTTCACGTTAAGGATAGTTCACATAAATGCGTAGAAATATAATATATATAATATTATGAAATGTAGAAAAATTATCACATAATGCATAAATTGAAAACGGGGCGTTGCAGATCACCTCCTCCTCCACCTGCTCAGGCACAACCTCAGGATTTTATGAATGTAGTAGTGGGGTTGATTGATCAGAGATTGCAAGAAAGGGCCCCTCCAGAACCAGTAGTACCCCAGGAGAACCCGATTTCAGCTATACTACGAGAGCTTCAGAATCAGCATCCCCCGAAGTTCTATAAGGGCGACGACATTCAGGCAGAGATGTGGTTGAAAGCAATTGAGAGGATTCGGCAGCTCATACCTTGTGATACTCAGGAGAAAGCTCGCTGCACCCTTACTTTGATCCAGGGAGAGGCCTACTCTTGGTGGGAGAGTACACAGATAGTCTTGGAGGCTGCTGGTACAGATATCACGTGGGAGGTCTTTGTACGGGAGTTCAAAAATAAGTTTATTCCTCTAGTTTCTCATACACGCAGGTTGAGGGAGTTTACAGAGCAGAAACAAGGAGGGAGGTCTGTTGGCCAGTATATTGCTGAGTTTGAGAAACTTTCTCGCTATGCACCCAACATAGCGAATGATGACTTTCACAAGGCAATGCAGTTTGTGCAGGGACTCAAGCCAGATATTCAGGATGCCTTGAAAGCAGCTAACACGAGCACCTGGGCCAAAGCTACCGCTAAAACTTTGAACGTAGTGGATTCAGACATTGCCAGGAGGTCTATTCCCCATACAAGACATGCTTCAGGTTTGAGATCGGGACAGGGATCGAGCTCGGGAAAGAGGCCTGTGGTTTACTTTGCGCCTCCAGCACAGAAAGATTCCGGGAAGAAGTTTAAAGCCACCGGACCGTCCGAGAAGGCTCCAAGAGCTCCAGCACCACCCCAGCCACCTCCTAAACCGGGTTGCAGGTTTTGTGGGCTTACAACCCGTAACTATGACAATTGCAAATGACGGTTGGGCTTATGTTTGATCTGCGGGAGTGGCGAGCACCGGGTTGATGGTTGTCCGGATCGTCATGATCCGCCACCTGCAGGTCCGAGGCCACTTGTGAGAGCTCGAGCCTCTGCATTAGCCAGAGAGGAGCAGGATGCTGAGATCGACCCTGTAGCGGTAGTGGAAGGTACTATTTGCATCCATGGCACGAACATCCATACATTATTTGATCCAGGAGCTACACACGCCTTTCTTGCGCATTCTATTGTTATTACATTATCCTTGCCTGCTATGTGCTCTTCTGTGCGCTATTTAGTTAGTACTCCTTTCGGTAGTTGGCGAGAGACGGATCAGGTTTTCAGGGATGTTCCAGTGGTGATTGAAGGCCGAGAGTTTCTGATAAATTTCATTGTTATGCCGATGGAAAGATACGGGTCTATTTTGGGGATGGATTGGTTGTACAGACACTGTGCTACGATAGATTGCTGGGCACAGAAAGTCCAATTGGGTTCAGATGTTATTACGGGTTGGACTTCGAAGACAGTACCCTTACTTTCATTTTCAGAGGCTCAAAAATTGGTTAGAGACTGGGCTACAGGGTTCATCGCCTATATTCTTAATAAGCCTAAGGATCAGATAAAATTGGAGGATACAGAAATGGTAAAGGAGTTTCCCGAAGTCTTTCCGGAGAATTTAGATAAGTTGCCGCCTGGGAGAGAAATTGAATTTGTGATTGATCTTTATCCGAATGCAGAGCCGTATTCAAAGACTCCATATCGGATGGCTCCAGGAGAATTAAAAGAATTAAAGGTTCAGCTCGAGGCATTATTGGAAGTTGGGTACATCCGACCGAGTTCTTCACCTTGGGGAGCACCGGTGTTATTTGTAAAGAAAAATGATGGAACTTTGAGGATGTGCATCGATTACCGGGAGTTCAACTGGATGACTATTAAGAACAAGTACCCCGTTCCACATATCGAGGAGTTATTTGATATACTTCAGGGTTCTAAGGTCTATTCGAAATTGGATTTAAGACAGGGATATTACCAGCTGCGGATCCGAGTAGAGGATATTCCTAAGACGGGATTCAATACTCGCTACGGGCACTACGAGTTCGTAGTTATGCCATATGGATTAACTAATGCCCCTGTAGCTTTCATGGATATGATGCACCGAATTTTCAGGTCTTTCCTGGACAAGTTTGTGGTGATTTTTATAGATGACATCCTGGTATTCTCAAAATCTACCGAGGAGCATGCAAGGCATCTTAAGCTCGTTCTACAGACTTTAAAAGAGCATCAATTGTTTGCTAAATTCAACAATCGTGAATTTTGGATCGACCGGGTTGCTTTCTTGGGACATGTAATTTCGGGTAAAGGTTTGGAAGTCGATCCCTCAAAAATCAAGGTCATGCTTAAATGGGAGAAACCAAAGAATGCCTCAGAAGTTACGAGTTTCTTGGGATTGGCCGGATATTACAGGAGGTTCGTTCAGGATTTCTCTAAGATTGCTGCACCATTGACCCGATTGACAAAGAAAGATGTCAAGTTTGTCTGGGACGAGAAATGTGATAAAAGTTTCAACTTTTTGAAAGAGAAGTTAGTCTCAGCTCCGGTGTTAGCAGTTCCCTAGGGTTCAGAGGAGTATGCAATGTATACAGATGCTTCTAAGGAAGGCTTAGGTTGTGTTTTGACTCAGAAAGGAAAGGTAATTGCTTATGCTTCCCGGAAGTTAAAGGAATATGAAAAGAATTATCATACACACGACCTGGAGCTTGCAGCAGTGATCTTTGCCCTCGGGAAATGGAGACATTATCTTTACGGGACTTCCTTTGAGATTTTCACCGACCACAAGAGCCTCCAGTATTTATTGACGCAGAAAGATTTGAATATGAGGCAACGACATTGGATGGAAAAAATACAGGATTATGATTGTACAATCAAGTATCATCCAGGAAAAGCCAACGTGGTCGCCGATACACTTAGCAGGAAAGCGAGTGTATCGAGTTTGGAAATAAATGAAAGTGATGAAGTGGCTCTGATTGTGTTAAAAGCTCGGGTTTCTAATATCACAATTCAGCCGGAACTAAAATATCAGTTATTTGAGGCTCAGAATAACGACCCGGATGTTCAGAAGATGGTAAGTAAAGCAAGAATTGATCCGGAGAGTTCTTTCGGGTTTCACGAGACGGGTTTACTTCGATTTAAAAATAGGGTAGTGGTACCTGAAGAGTTGAAACGGGTTCTACTCGAAGAAGCTCACAACTCAGCATATTCGATCCACCCGGGAGGAAACAAAATGTATAAGGATCTGAAATAATATTACTGGTGGAATGGAATGAAAAGAGACGTTACCAAATATGTGAAACATTGTCTGACTTGTCAGAGGGTGAAAGCTGAGCACCAAAAGCCCGCGGGACTTCTACAACCATTACCTATTCCCGAATGGAAGTGGGAACAAGTAACGATGGACTTTGTTTTCGGACTACCAAAGGTTAATGGCGGGTTTGATGGTATTTGGGTAATCGTGGATAGATTCACGAAGTTTGCTCACTTTCTACCGGTCCGGATGTCTTATAAGATTCCAAAATTAGCCAAGATCTACAATAGAGAAATTATCCGACTTCATGGCATTCCGGTGAGCATAGTTTCAGACCAAGACCCGAGGTTCACATCGAAGTTATGGCAAGAATTACAGGCCGTTTTGGGAACGAGGCTCAAGTTCAGTACCGCATTCCACCCACAAACAGACGGTCAAATTGAAAGGTTAATCAGATATTTTGAAGATCTACTTCGGGCGTGCACAATGGATTTTAAGAACTCGTGGCAAGAACAACTTCCTTTGATTGAATTCGCATATAATAACAGTTTCCAGGCTTCAATTGGGATGGCTCCTTATGAACTTCTTTATGGAAGGAAGTGTCGGTCTCCGTTGTTTTTTGACTTGGAAGAGTGGAAATGGTCAAAACAAGAAGGGGTAAAGAAAGGTGAGAAATTTGAGAAACCTTCCAAAGTCGTTCAAGCTATGATTGAGAAAGTTCAAATAATTCAAGAACGGATGAAAGTCGTGTAAGACAGGCAGAAAAGCTATGCTGATACTCTCCGAAGGGATCTTGAATTCGAAGTTGGTGATCGGGTATTCTTGAAAGTGTCACCAAGGAAAGGTTTCACCCGGATCGGGAAAGGAGGAAAGCTTAATCCTCGTTATTTAGGTCCTTTCGAGATTCTTGAAAGAATAGGCGAAGTAGCCTATCGACTGGACCTACCCCCGAGTCTTACGGGGATTCACAACGTGCTTCACGTATCCCAGTTAAGAAAATATTACCACGGTGAGACCACGATTCTCCCCATGGAAGAAGTTGAATTGGAACCAAATTTGACATTTGTTCCAAGGCCGGTTAGAATCTTGGATCGGAAATTTCAGGAATTGAGAAACCGGAGGATTCCCATGGTTAAAGTGTTGTTGGGAAGTGATAAAACCGAGGAAGCTAAGTGGGAAACCGAAGATAAAATGAAACGGTTCCACCCGGAGTTGTTCGCGCAAGACTAGAGAATCTGGGGACCAGATTCTTCTAAGGGGGGGAGAGTTGTAACGCCCCGGATTTCGGATGAATAGGTAAGCACGCCACGTATGAGATTTTGAGTGTAGGAATTTATTTTAATTCTTTAATTTCATAATATTCTTACGTGACATCTCATATTTTTATAAAATTCAAGAAACATTATTCATATGAATTATGTGAATTCATGTCATTGGAAGACTATTTCATGCCATGGAAAATATATATCACGTAAAACAATAACCAAGAGTGTTTCAAATTATGAAATTATCCCTAGATATTTATTTCTTTAAATTTAGGGACTTAGTTGCATAGTTTTCAAGGACCTAATTGATCATATTTTAAAACCTTTTATACTTAATTGCATAATTTCAACATTTCAAGGATTAGATAGCAAATATTGGCATTTCACTCATTTCAAGAATTGAATGTATCAGTATATTGCTTCCATGATCTTCCTTGATCATTTTATCATCAAAAATTTCCCAACACATTTTTTTTCCCTCACTCTCGGTATCAAGAAGGAAAAGGAAGAACAAATTGCATCCAAAATTTAGCAAGTTTTTCAAGAAATATTTGAGGCTTTGGAGTATAATAATCATCATCATCTACCTTCTTCATTTCTTTTCAATTCAAGGTGGGTTTTTGCATGAATTGATGCTTTTTGATCATATATGTGTGAGCTAAGGTCTGTAAATCATGAAGTTATGGATTATTTGTTGATCAAGCTATGAATATGTGATCATAGCATGATTTATTCAAGAAATTTTTGGAAGAATTAAGCTTGAATGATGAAAATAAGCTTGAGGTTGTGACTTTGGTTTCTTGATGATTTTTCATGGTTAGTAAGTTTAAATGGTATATTATCATCTTTTGGACATATATGCTTGTATATTACCAGAATTCATGCCTCTCTTATTGATCAAAACTTGAGTTTGTTGCTTGATTATTGTTGCCGTAGCTTCTGCTCTGTTCTGCCCTGTTTTTTTTTCAGTCGCAGAAGCGGGAATGGCCATTCCCGCCTTAAGGCTTAATGGGAACGGTCATTCCCACGCTTCCATTCAAATTAGGCGGCCGAGCATGGGAACGGCCGTTCCCATTTTGGCCTGTGTGCCGGAAGGGCCGTTCCCAGCAAGAATCACGCTTTTTAAATAAAAAACGCTGGCACATTTTGAAGGGCCACGAGAACGGCCCTTCCCATTTACAAAGGGAAACCGGAACGACCGTTCCCGTACGTCTGACAGAACAAAAGTTTCTGCATAAAAATGAAATTTTAGCACCTTGATCCAATGATTTCTTTGACCCCGAATTGCTATTATATGATTGATTATGTACCAAAACGAGATGTTTTCATGCCACATTGCATATTGCTCGTCATCTCGTTGCATTTTCACCGTTCGTCGTACTTGGTTCATTTTGAGTCATGTCTCACGTATACACGTCGTGTTTGCACAGGTCACGAGGTCGTGGATGAGGAGTAAGCTCCCTAGAGCATATCCTTGTTTCATTTTGTAAGAAAAGGTGAGGTTTTTTTCTAGGTATTTAGAACCTTACAACCCTTATGTGTTGATTTCAAAACCTATTATAATTATAAACGTTTTCAAACTATAAACATTTCAAGCAAGGAAACCATGATTGATTATGATGTCAAGCATGTTTTGGCGAGTCATGAGTGTACTTGGGCCCGAGGGCAATTCTTGAGCCAACCTGGATTGGTTGTACAGACACTGTGCTACGATAGATTGCCGGGCAAAGAAAGTGCAGTTGGGTTCAGATGTTATTACAGGTTGGACTTCGAAGACAGTACCCTTACTTTAATTTTCAGAGGCTCAGAAATTGGTTAGAGACGGGGCTACAGGGTTCATCGCCTATATTCTTAATAAACCTAAGGATCAGGTAAAATTGGAGGATACGGAAGTGGTAAAGGAGTTTCCCGAAATCTTCCCGGAGAAATTAGATTCGTTGCCGCCTAAGCGAGGAATTGAATTTGTGATTGATCTTTATCCGAATGCAGAGCCGTATTCAAAGACTCCATATCGGATGGCTCCAGAAGAATTAAAAGAATTAAAGGTTCAGCTCGAGGCATTATTGGAAGTTGGGTATATCCGGCCGAGTTCTTCACCTTGGGGAGCACCGGTGTTATTTGTAAAGAAAAAGGACGGAACTTTGAGGATGTGCATCGATTACCGGGAGTTGAACTGGATGACTATTAAGAACAAGTACCCCGTTCCACGTATCGAGGAGTTATTTGATATACTTCAGGGTTCCAAGGTCTATTCGAAATTGGATTTAAGATAGGGATATTACCAGGTGCGGATCAGAGCAGAGGATATTCCTAAGACGGGATTCAATACTCGATACGGGCACTTCGAGCTCGTAGTTATGCCATTTGGATTAACGAATGCCCCTGCAGCTTTCATGGATATGATGCACGGGACTTTCAGGCCTTTCCTCGACAAGTTTGTGGTGATTTTTATAGATGACATCCTGGTATTCTCAAAATCTGCCGAGGAGCATGGAAGGCATCTTAAGCTCGTTCTACAGACTTTGAAAGAGCATCAATTGTTTGCTAAATTCAGCAAGTGTGAATTTTGGATCGACCGGGTTGCTTTCTTGGGACATGTAATTTCGGGTAAAGGTTTGGAAGTCGATCCCTCAAAAATCAAGGCCGTGCTTAAATGGGAGAAACCAAAGAATGCCTCGGAAGTTAGGAGTTTCTTGGGATTGGCCGGATATTACAGGATGTTCGTTCAGGATTTCTCTAAGATTGCTGGACCATTGGCCGATTGACAAAGAAAGATATCAAGTTTGTTTGGGATGAGAAATGTGATCAAAGTTTCAACTTTTTGAAAGAAAAGTTAGTCTCATCTCCAGTGTTAGCACTTCCCGAGGTTCAGAGGAGTATGCAATGTATACAGATGCTTCTAAGGAAAGCTTAGGTTGTGTTTTGACTCAGAAAGGAAAGGTAATTGCTTATGCTTCCCGGAAGTTAAAGGAATATGAAATGAATTATCCTACATACGACCTGGAGCTTACAGCCGTGATCTTTGCTCTCGGGAAATGGAGACATTATCTTTACGAGACTTCCTTTGAGATTTTCACCGACCACAAGAGCCTCCAGTATTTATTCACGCAGAAAGATTTGAATACGAGGCAACGACGTTGGATGGAAAAATTAGAGGATTATGATTGTCCAATCAAGTATCATCCAGGAAAAGCCAACGTGGTCGCCGACGCACTTAACAGGAAAGCGAGTGTATCGAGTTTGGAAATAAAGGAAAGTGATGAAGTGGCTCCGATTGTGTTAAAAGCTCGGGTTTCTAATATCACAATTCAGCCGGAACTAAAGTATCAGTTATTTGAGGCTCAGAATAACGACCCAGAAGTTCAGAAGCTGGCAGGTAAAGAAACAACTAATCCGGAGAGTTCTTTCGGGTTTGACGAGACGGGCTTACTTCGATTTAAAAATAGGGTAGTGGTACCTGAAGAGTTGAAACGGGTTCTACTCGAAGAACCTCACAAGTCAGCATATTCGATCCACCCGGGAGGAAACAAAATGTATAAGGATCTGAAACAATATTACTGGTGGAATGGAATGAAAAGAGACATTGCCGAATATGTGAAACATTGTCTGACTTGTCAGAGGGTGAAAGATGAGCAGCAAAAGCCCGCGGAACTTCTACAACCGTTACCTATTCCCGAATGGAAGTGGGAACAAGTAACGATGAACTTTGTTTCCGGACTACCAAAGGTTAATGGCGGGTTTGATGGTATTTGGGTAATCGTGGATAGATTCACGAAGTCTGCTCACTTTCTACCGGTTCGGATGTCTTATAAGATTCAAAAATTAGCCGAGATCTACAATAGAGAAATTATCCGACTTCATGGCATTCCGGTGAGCATAGTTTCAGACCAAGAACCGAGGTTCACATCGAAGTTGTGGCAAGAATTACAGGCCGTTTTGGGAACGAGGCTCAAGTTCAGTACCGTATTCCACCCACAAACAGACGGTCAAACAGAAATGTTAATCAGATATTTGGAAGATCTACTTCGGGCGTGCGCAATGGATTTTCAGAACTCGTGGCAAGAACAACTTCCTTTGATTGAATTCGCATATAATAACAGTTTCCAGGCTTCAATCGGGATGGCTCCTTATGAACTTCTTTATGGAAGGAAGTGTCGGTCTCCGTTGTTTTTCGACTTGGAAGAGTGAAAATGGTCACAACAAGAAGGGGTAAAGAAACGTGAGAAATTTGAGAAACCTTCCAAAGTCGTTCAAGCTATGATTGAGAAAGTTCAAATAATTCAACAACGGATGAAAGCCCCGTAAGATAGGCAGAAAAGCTATGTTGATACTCGCTGAAGGGATCTTGAATTCAAAGTTGGTGATCGAGTATTCTTACGGGGATTCTCCCGAGTCTTACGGGGATTCACAACGTGTTTCACGTATCCCAGTTAAGAAAAAATTACCCCGATGAGACCATGATTCTCCCCGCGGAAGAAGTTGAATTGGAACCAAATTTGACATTTGTTCAGAGGCCGGTTAGACTCTTCCATCGAAAATTTCAGGAATTGAGAAACCGGAGGATTCCCATGGTTAAAGTGTTGTGGAGAAGTCATAAAATCGAGGAAGCTACGTGGGAAACCGAACATAAAATGAAACGGTTCCACCCGGAGTTATTCGCGCAAGACTAGAGAATCTATGGACCAGATTCTTCTAAGGGGGGAAGAGTTGTAACACCCCGGTTCCGGATAAACAGGTAACCACGCCACGTGTGAGATTTTGAGCGTAGGAATTTATTTTAATTCTTTAATTTCATAATATTCTTACGTGACATCTCATATTTTTATAAAATTCATGAAACATTATTCATATGAATTATGTGAATTTATGTCATTGGAAGACAATTTCATGCCATGGAAAATATTTATCACGTAAAACAATAACCGAGAGTGTTTCAAATTACGAAATTGGCCCTAGATATTTATTTCTTAAAATTTAGGGACTTGATTGCATAGTTTCCAAGGACCTAATTGATCATATTTTAAAACCTTATATACTTAATTGCATAACTTCAACATTTCAAGGATTAGATAGAAAATATTGGCATTTCACTCATTTCAAGAATTGAATGTATCGGTATATTGCTTCCATGATCTTCCTTGATCATTTTATCATCAAAATTTCCCAACACATTTTTTCTCCCTCACTCTCGGTATCAAGAAGGAAAAGGAAGAAGAGATTGCATCCAAAATTTAGCAAGTTTCTCAAGAAATATTTGAGGCTTTGGAGTATAATCATCATCATCATCATCATCTACCTTCTTCATTTCTTTTCAATTCAAGGTGGGTTTTTGCATGAATTGATGCTTTTTTATCATATATGTGTGAGCTAAGGTTTGTAAATCATAATGTTATGGATTATTTGTTGATCAAGGTATGAATATGTGATCATAGCATGATTTATTCATGAAATTTTTGGAAGAATTAAGCTTGAATGATCAAAATAAGCTTGAGGTTGTAACTTTGGTTTCTTGATGATTTTTTATAATTTATAAGTTCAAATGGTATATTATCATCTTTTGGACATATATGCTTGTATATTACCAGAATTCATGCCTCTCTTATTGATCAAAACTTGAGTTTGTTGCTTGATTGTTGTTGTCGTAGCTTCTGCTCTGTTCTGCCCTTTTTTTTTTCAGTTGCAGAAGCGGGAACGGCCATTCCCGCCTTAAGGCTTAATGGGAACGGTCGTTCCCACGCTTCCATTAAAATTAGGTGGCCGAGCATGGGAACGGTTGCTCCCATTTTGGCCTGTGTACCGGAAGGGCCGTTCCCAGCAAGAGGCACACTTTTTAAATAAAAAACGTTGGCACGTTTTGAAGGGCCATGGGAATGGCCCTTCCCATTTACAAAGGGAAGCCGGAACGGCCGTTCCCATACGTCTGACAGAACAAATGTTTCTGCATAAAAATGAAATTTTAGAACCTTGATCCAATGATTTCTTTGACCCCGAATTGCTATTATATGATTGATTATGTACCAAAACAAGATGTTTTCATGCCACATTGCATATTGCTCGTCATCTCGTTGCATTTTCACCGTTCGTCGTATTTGGTCCATTTTGAGTCATGTCTCACGTATACACGTCGTGTTTAAACAAGTCACGAGGTCGTGGACGAGGAGCAAGCTCCCTAGAGCATATCCTTATTTCATTTTGTAAGAAAAGGCGAGGTTTTGTTCTAGGTATTTAGAACCTTACAACCCTTATTTGTTGATTTCGGCCAAAACCTAATATAATTATAAACGTTTTGAAACTATAAACATTTCAAGCAAGCAAGCCATGATTGATTATGATATCAAGCATGTTTTGGCGAGTCATGATTGCACTGTTAGGGATAGTGCCCTAGAAAGCCGATTGTATATCCGCTTTGTGCTTTTCCTTATTGTAATCACAGACAATCTTTGAATGAAATAACGAATTGAGGCAACACTTCTTTATATGCTCATGTTTGGTATGCGTTTACTTTAGCTGTGCATGTATGAGAACTCCCCTAATCTTGATGACTTTACGACTCTACCATTTAGGTGACATAGTTCATGAAACGGGACCTATATCACATAAGTCATGATTAGTAAAATACTCCAAGCCGATGAGTCCTACCGACAGTGGGAGTGTCAACCTGACTCCTCTGAGGCTTGCTTGTGGGATCACGCCCTTAAGAAGGACCACCTTGTTTCACGGAGGTGCAAAGTGTATAGTTGATACGTGCGTGATACATAAGGGTGCTTACTTTAATAAATAAGTTCACTGAGGTGCCCCGTGTGAGAACATTCCTAAATGGGAGAGGAATTTCTATTTCAGGAAATAGAAACTTCTAGATTAGGAAATATCTCACGAGTAATTGATGTGATTAATTGATCCTTAGACTTGAGGTTCCTTGTCACTTTATGAGTTAACTCTGTAGTGTTAGGTATAAGCTTTAAAGGGTGTCGCCTTAGACAACTGATTCAAGGCTTATGTTGGGGTTGCATAAGTGATTCATGAAAGTGAATGAGAATCAAGAAAGGACCTACACTTGCATTTGCAAAGGTGATCTCCTATTGTGTATGTCATTCATATGCCATATGGAGTCCTTGGCCAGGGCAGTAGATCAAGACATCAAGAAAAGGGTTTCTTGGATTGAGATCAAATGGATATGAAATGCACTTAGCTTTAAGACCGGATTATTAAGGTTTTGATTATTCCCTTACCCTAGATCTTGGTTGAGAGATAGTAAGTAGGAGGATTGTATCTCACATGAATCAATGACTTAAAGGTTCTGTCGAATCCGAACATTCCAATTCAGCTAGGGGTTAAACACCTGTTGTTAGACTATGGTCGTTTAATCTGTGGACTGATTAATTAATTAGTGAATTAATTAATTAGGGTCACTGCTAATTAAATTGAGAACCTAGAGGGTCACACACAACAACTTGGTTACATGAGTTAAGGCTTAAAAATGATTAAACGAGTTAATCGGGCCTAGAGCGTTCCACACGTGTGAAACCACACGTGTGGGTCACGTGACTGGACACGTGTCATTGTGACAATTGTGCCACACGTGACTATTTAATTGAATATTAAATAATTAAGTTGTTAATTATTTAATAGACTTTGGTTTAATTTTGAATTAAAACGAAAGTTTTATTTTGGAGAAAAATAATCTAGTTAATTAATTATGAATTAATTAATTAGATAAAATAAGTTATTTATTTTAAATAAATAAAGTATAAAATGATCCAAAAAATAGTTAGGATATTTTAGCTCTCTTGAAATTTGATTTGAATTTGAATTCAAAGTCAAAGTCAAAATTACTTGATGATCAAGTAATAGGAGAGAGAGACCAAAACCCTAGCCCATAAGGACTAGGATTTTTGGTCCTCCCTTTATTATAAATAGGGGAGCTCGAGCTCCCCTTAGAGCTAATTGGCAATTCTTTTGGTTCATGTGTTGAACACCATCCTTTCTCCAAGATAAAGAAAACCCTAGGTTAAGCCTAAACACTAACTAGAGAACTAGCATCCTTACTAGTTAGATTGTAGTCAAGTTGGTGGAGTATCTCTAGAGAGCTTCAAGTTAGAAGTTTGAAGATTCGAGTTTTACCAAGGAGAGGGGATCAAGCCGCGAGAAGAGCATTCTTGGGTGGCTTGAAACGCTTCAAGAAAGACAATTAAGAAAGTAAGTTTCTAATCCCTACGAATTTGGTTACACGATTGAGAGTCCAAGATCCTTTTGTTGGGAAAATTTTTTAAATTCCGCTGCTTTCTGATTCGTGTTTTCCAACATCCACTTGGGCCCGAGGGTAATTCTTGAGCCAACCGGGAGAGCAAGGGCTGACGGGTAACTCATGAATTATCCTCACCTCATTGGGATCAACCCCGAAGCCATTAGGAGATTAGTGGTGGAAGGAGTTCCGTGCATAGGGAGTCATGTTCCCTATGTACACCACGTCGTGGATAGTTGGGCCTTGTAAACCCACTATCACCCGGAGGAAGAAGGAGACTGGGAATAGATCCGGCACCACGGGTTGTCCTCGGGTTATTGCATGTTTTCAAGCATGAATTTGTCTATGTGAGATTGGAAATGTATGACCACGTATTGAATTAATCATGCAAGCACGTATTGTTCACGTTTGGTGTAAAGGTTGGAGAATAGCCCTACTCGCCGGGGCCACATGTTCATGAAATGATCAAGTTAACGTGTTAAAGTGTTTAGTTGTAATCTCAGGCAAAGAACAAGTTTTCTTGAACTATATATTTATTTCATTTCCAAGTCTTCACCCGAGGCTACAACTTGCATGTGATGTGTGAGATATAGATTTATTGCCCCTCACTCAGTCTTCGGTAGACTGATACTTCACTTTTCAGGTACTTTTGATCGGGTCCTGCTAGGCGGGAGTTGAGTCAGGTCCTGCATGATATCGAGTCTAGCATTGCACCTCTCATGTATAAAACTTTTGATAGCGTCATGTTACGATCATGGTTATTACATTTTGAACACTCGAGCATGTATATAATATAAGAAGATGATAATGTATTGATAGTTAATGTTGGTATCTATTATATATCTATTTTGGTAAATATGGTACCTATACGTATTTATTGAATTACTTCCGCTTTTAAATTCATGTTTTGATTAATTATGTTGGGGAGTGTCCCGCCTAGCTCGTTTATTTTGATTGTCAGCCGTTCGCTATAGTTTTGGTTTATGTACTGATTGTCCATTTCGTATGTGGATCAAAGCTATAGTGCGGGGGATGTAGTGCCTTGGGGGTTAGGGTGCTACATCTACAGGGAGTTACCCGTCAGCCCTTCCTTTCCCGGTTGGCTCCAGAATTACCCTCGGGCCCACGTGCAATCATGTACTCACCAAAACATGCTTGAAATCATCAACATTCACGGCTTGCTTACCTGAAAATGTTTATAGTTTGAAATCGTTTATAAATATAATACGTTTTGGCCGAAAATACCACATAAAGGTTGTAGGGTTCTATGTACCTAAAACAAAGCATCACCTCATTGGGATCACCCCGAAGCCACTAGGAGATTGGTGGTGGAAGGAGTTCCGTGTATAGGGAGTCATGTTCCCTATGCACACCATGTCGTGGATAGTTGGGCCTTGCAAACCCACTATCACCTGGAGGAAGAAGGAGACTGTGGACGGAGCCGATACCACGGGTTATCCTCGGGTTATTGCATGTGTTTCAAGAATGGATTTGTCTATGTGAGCACTAATTGGAAATGTATGACCACGTATTGAATTAATCATGCCAGGACATATTGTTCACATTTGGTGTAAAGGTTGGAGAATAACCCTATTCGCCGGGGCTACATGTTAATAAAATGATCAAGTTAATGTGTTCAAATGATTAGTTGTAATCTCGGGCAAAGATCAAGTTAATTTTGAATTATATATTTATTTCATTTCTAAGTCTTCACCCGAGGCTACAACTTGCATGTGATGTGTATTATATATAAGTATTGCCCGTCACTCAGTCTTCGGTAGACTGATACTTCACTTTTCAGGTACTTGTGAGCGTGGTTGTGCTAGGCGGGAGTCCGGTCAGGTCTTGCACTTCTCGGGTCTAGCATTGTACCTTTCATGTATAGAACTTTTGATAGCATCATGTTATAATCGTTGTTATCACCTTTTGAATACTCGAGCATGTATCTAATATAAGGAGATGATAATGTATTGATAGTTAATGTTGGTATCTATTATGTATCTATTTGTTAAATATGGTACCTATACATATTTATGGAATTGCTTCCGCTTTTGATTTTGTGGTTTTGGTTATTTATGTTGGGTAGTGTCCCGCCTAGCTCGTTTATTTTCTTGTCACCCGTTCGCTATAGTGTTGATTTATGTACGGATTTTCCATTTCGTATGTGGATCGAGGCTATAGTGCGGGGGATGTAGTGCCTTGGGGGTTAGGGTGCTACAGGTATGATTCTTCAAGTGTGGATGAAGGACTCTTCCCTAAGTTTATTCCGGCTAGGAGCAACTCGATTTTTCTCGCCCGATTAGAGGGTCTAAACTAGATTCATCACCCACCTTCTGATTCATTTAAAGCCACTCAAGAGCCCGGAGATACACGAATGGCGTAGTTACCGAACTTCCACCACTCGCACCTTCTCATCTCTGTTGTTTACCTTGGAAGCTCGGGAGAAAACACAACCCTCCACTTACCGTAGAACTAGATCACTCGTACACTCAAAGTTGTCACTCGGGACAACTAAGCAACAACACACCACATGCGCAAGTAATAAGAAAAGAAAAGAAAAGAGGCCACACGCAAATAATAGGCATGCGCACAAAGGAGGCAAATAGGTAACAACGAAAGCGGGTTACCCCGAATTAAACAATGTATGTAATGAGATGCCATGAATGCAAGTACCTCAATTCCAGGTTTGATTCGGCCTCCCCTCTAAGGCTCTTGATTTCTTTCCTCTTCTTATTGGTTCTTGCACGATAACATTCCGGAAATTTGTGCTATGAAGATCCACAAGCGTAGCATCTTCTTAACCTTATCCAACATCCCTCATAGGTATGGTTGGTTCCCCCGCAATGAGCGTACGGTTGGAACTCTCTCTCGGCTCGTGGTGACTTCCGGGACTTATGTTTCTTCTTATGCTTCCCTTTTGTTTCCTTTCCATGCTGAGAGGATTTCTTTTCTATCTAGAAACTAGAGCACGATCTTAATCCGAGTAGTTGCTCTAATGTACCTTCTTCCCTACTTCTTGTTAGAATTCAATTTTCGACCTTCAAAGCTCTTTTATTGGCCTTTTCCCACGTACTTGTATGCTTAGCAATCAAAGCTTCCTCAAATTCATCCCGGAGGCCTTCCGTGAAATGCCTTGTCTTCACCCGCTCGTCATTCATGACGTGGGGAACACACACGCCTAATCCCTCAAACTCCTCCAAATATTCCATAATCAACCTATTTCCTTGCTTTAAGGCGAGAAATTCTTAAAGTCTTCGTTCTCTATGTGTAACCAGTATGTATCTCTTTCTAAACTCCCATGTTGAGTCTTCATTTGTCGCTTCTAATTCTTGAGCGATTCTCGACCAGCATTGTTTAGCTTGTCCTTGCAAGAGTAATATGACAAGACAGACCATGTTTTGAGGGCTACATGGCCACACTCGAAATATTCCCTCTATCTCCATAAGCCTTCCTTCCGCCCCAATATCAAAACCTCCTCAGAATTAAGAAGGGTTAAAAACCATGAACTCCCGGTATAAGGTTGCAATTGGATCCCTAGGTGGTACCACGGGTGGAGTTTGTCCTTGATTTTCTTGGAAGTGTTGGAACATGGCGCCATAAATTTCTCGGCATTGAAAGGTTGTCGAGGGTGCGATTGAGAAGGTTGATCATGATTTTGTCGACGTGGAGACATCCTGAAAACCTCAAGAACTACAACATAGATATGTGCATGCCGATTAGTAAGTGCAAATGACACATAATTAACTCAATTAAGAGAAATCAAGAGAAAAGGTGCACCACGTAGTAAAATAAATTCAACATAAGATAAAATTTCAAAGTCATAACATGTCAGATCGTGATGCAAATGCACACATAACCAAATTGTCCTAAGTCGTACGACCTAGACGGACACAACACGACCTTGAACCCTGGTTTTGGAACATGGGGCTCTGATACCACCTTAAATGTAACACCCCGTACGATGGAATGCCACATCCCCGCACCTAGACCCAATCCACATGTGAGATGGACTCCCAAACATTAACCGAGCATAGGCGAACGGGGAGACACACACACGCACGAAAGCTAGGCGGGACACAGAGACCACGAACAAAACAAAATGCAAAGTGCACGAATGTGGAAGCTTAACATGCCAATAATAAAATTCCAAACACACAAACAACGGGTTCAACTAGCATAAATCATGTAGCGCCCGGAACGGTGGGCCACCACATCCCCCGCACCTAAACCCGAACACACATATCAAATGCGTTTCCATACATGAGCGCAAGTCTAAGCGAACGGAAACCTACACTCACACGCTAGGCTAAACGGGGCTAAAACTCGGACAGAGCGCTCAAAACAAACAAACAACAATATGGAAGCAATAACTTAAGGATCGAAAAGAGCTCTAAACTAACATTTACATCATATACAATGGCCTCACGGCCCAAAAGTAGGTCAAGTATATACATCAAGAGTTCATAATCCTTCAAAATATAATTCTAATATCAAATACATAAGATGAGTGTCCAAAAGCAGGAATTATGAATTCAACTCGACCTAGACACACAAGTACAAGACCACGACTCGCACTTCCCCGCCTAGCTCGAGACAACCTGCATTGAAGGTGGGAAAAGAGAGGGGGTCAGTCAATAACTCGACTGAGTGAGGGGGCTAAACGCAAACCCACACCTAAATATATATAAAGCAGAGCATATAACAAAGGAGATAGCCATGAATCGAGACTAGGGTTTTACATACCAAAACCTTTTCTAAAGAGAGCATATAATACAAGAGAAAACCTATCTCGATCCATGATCTATCGAACATAACATAACATAAACATAAACCCGGTGAGAACGGACTAAACCAAATTCCTTGATACATAAACTTAAAGCGTAAATCATCAATCAATCCAACCCCAACAACATGGTGATCGGGAATCAAACCCTTTCCACCTACTTACGTATGTACGAGGGGTAGCTAACCCACAACGTACTCGGAGCATCACGCCTCATCAACCTCCAAGAATCGCGCGTAACACTACGAATGGGAATCATGCACAGGCTTAACCCGATGGCCCTTGCCGTCCCGGGCATCCTTACCCACAATTCCCGGGGCCCAAGATAGCTTACCAAATACCAATTCCCATCTTTCAGGGCATACTCACTCAAACATAACGTAAACAAATTCAAAATCATAGCTTACATATGCTCATATCTATACCATTTTCATAAACGTAAAACTTAGTCACAAGATCCCAACATAGCTTAAACACTCGTATTTAATATATATATATATTCGCATGCGGGGTGAGAAAACAACACATATTCGGCCATAGGTCGTTTAACTAGTGTAAAAGATCCTAACCTCACCTTATAACAAAAGAAGGGTGGATCAAGGCAAAACGAACAAAGAGACACCTAAACTTCGGGCTCGGCAACGTCCCGAAGGGGCTCTGAAACAAAAGAACATAAAACCCCAGACTTAGACTCAAATATGAACCAATTAGACGCTCGACAATGCTCATTCATGAAATGGATGATATTTAAGTGCATATATGTATCACTTAAAGCATATAAATTCATAACTTGGAACCTTATATCAACTCGAACCACAAATAATTCAAATTAATCATAATAGCTCAAACAAGGCATAAAAATTCAAGTTCATACTTGAATAAAGTACACGGCAAGAATGAAACATGAAAGTAGTAACTTAACACTCAAAAAGGGCATACAAAGGTATTTCGGAAGCAAAGGAATCAAACCACAAAAGTTGAAAAATTACATTTCTTACAGCAACCTACGAAACGCCCGTTTCGTGTTCTTAAGGTACGGTCAAACGCCCGTGTCATACCCTTCTGTGACGATTTTGGCTTCCCAAACGGGCATTTGCAAAATATACTAAGTGTAATGCCCCGAAGTTTCGGCCGTACAGGTATGATGTATGTGTTTACTATTTACGTGATTTAATTGTTTAATTACATCAACTTTCATTTATTTATTTAATTCTTGCCATACTTGAATCTATTTCTTATTTTATTTGAATTTTATTTGAATTTCCAACGTATTTTCTTATACGCATATGATTATACCTTGTTTGATTCCGATTCGATTTCAGTTTTTCGTGATAGCTTGGTATAAATGAATTATGTGTATTATGATCTTACCTATGTGTTCGTTGCATGATTTTGTTCTTGGGTGCATGAGTTTTGAATTTAATTAGATTCTTCGAACCAAATCGGGGGGGGGGGGGGGGGGGGGCGGGGGGCTAACGGGTAATTAGCGCACCCTTGGTTCCCTATGTGATATCTTGAGCTCGGGAACTCGGATTCGAGTTCCGTCACCTCCATTGAATCCGTATCGACAATTCGGAGACAATGGGACAAGCCTCATGCCTTTCTAAGATCATTTAGATTCTCAAATTTCAACCGAAACGAGCACCTCGTGCTTAAAAACGACAAACCATTGACTTTTCTCCAAGTTACAGCCCTAAATGACGTCCCTAGACCCTAAGCCCAAGACCTAAGCCACTTTTATCTCTCTCTCTCTCTCTCTCTTTCAGCCCCAAACCGAAATCCCACCCTCTCACACACCCAAATTCAGCTAAAGAAAAGAAAAGAAGAAGAAAAGAGAAGAAGAAAGAGGAATAGTGCAACCCTTGGAGAAATTGAGCTCATCTCCCTATCTTTCCTCACTTTTTCTTGAAGGTAAGCTTATTTTTGAGTAGTATAGCTCTTAGTAATCCCTTTATGTTGAATTTTGCATGGTTTCATCCATTTATGAGTTATATTGGAAGAAGATGATAAATAGTGGCCCTTTTTGCATTTTGATGATCAACTTTAATTTCCTTTGATTTTCTTTGAGTTGCATGAGTAATATTTAACCCTTTGTCATGGAGTTAGATGGATATGAACTTGTATTGCATGATTGTTGGAGATTCTTGGTCTTGTCATTGATGGAGCTTGGAGTTATAATTTGGATGTTAATTCCTTGATGCTTTACTTGGAGTTCTTGTTGTTTAATGTGATATAGCTTGAATATATGAGTTATGACCTAATTTTACATGCTTTTGGGTTGAGATTTGTGAGTTCGTTTTGTGCCTTTTAGCTTCCATTTCGGTTTTTTGCCTTGTTTTTGTGTTTTTTGGCCGCAGACTTAAATCCATGGGGGTGGATTTTTCCCTTTGGAAAAATCCGCTAGGGTGGATTTAGGTCAGTCAGTTTCTGGAAATCCATGGGGGTGGATTTTTCCCTTTGGAAAAATCCACCATGGGGGTGGATTTTGTCCTGCGTTTTTTTCGTCACTCCGGTTCCGTTTTTCTTCTTTTTATCCGCTTATTTAATCTTCCTCCACCTCTTTTATGACTTCTATGCTATGTTAATATGTATTATTATGTGTTATGATTAATGTATCAAGTTTATGGCTTGTTTTGTTATGATTTATGAATGAATGAACTTGGTACTTCCACTTATTGAATGCAATGAATGATTTTGAACGTTTATGTGACTTTATTGCGTTAATTGTTTATAAGAATACTTCCATGACTTGAGAACATTTTCTTATGCATCTCATATCATCCACATTGCATTACCGTGCGTCGTATATGGCCATTTTGAGTCTCACACTACCTCTTTTGCACAAATTCGGGTTTAGTTGGAAACGAGGGCGTTGTTTGAGGCTCTACTCTTATCCTTTTGCCGGTTCAAGGTGGGTTTCTTTTCTAATAGCAAAAATGACCCTATATAAACCTAATGTGCAAAGTTTTAAACCAAATGTATAATATATCTATATAGAGTCTTTTCTCGAGTAAATGATTTCAAACGTAAGCCTTTCTTTTATGAATCCTACCTTATGTTTTGGCGAGACATGATTGTTAATGATGCACGGGCCCGGGACCTAGCACATGTGGCTATCCGGGGAGGCAAGGGCCGACGGTGATCCTATGTGCTAGTCCCAACCAGTTAACAGAGACCTGAACTCGCTAGGAGATTAGCGTGGAATGGTAGCTGAGCGCCCTTGGGGGATTCATGTACCCCCCTGGGTCAATGCATGAGGTGGTCGGGCCTTGCAAACCCGTCCACCACCGGAGGAAGAAGGTGTATAAGTATGATTATGAACCGTATGAATGTGCACATAAGATTATTATGCATGAAAATAAATGAATTATGGATATGATTGCACGAGGTGATGGTTAGAGATAATGCACGCCCACTCGCCGGGCCATGAAACCCTATAATTATTTATGAATGAATATGATTGTCGTAATTCCATTGATGTTTTCTTTGTTTTGCCCGCTTGGGAAATTCTTATCAAACTTCGAATGGAATTAGGGCTTGCATGTATATGTTTAAATTCCGTTGTATTATATATTACGCCCCGTTTTTTTTTATACCCACCAGTCTCTTTTAAACTGAACTCGGTTTGGTTTCAGTTGTTTTGTGCAGGTTTGGAGGTGCTAGGCGGGAATACGAGTCGTCTAAGTCTTGCATTAGTGTCTAGCATTTCCTTTTACACTCATATCTACTTATTCTTATTACTCTTGTATTATGATTATGTATGGAGCGTATATTATGTTATTTTGTGTCGTGATGGCTTTTGTACAGGTTGTAAGTGTTGGTACCTATATGTAAATACGATATGTATTGCTATGTGTTGGTACCTATAAGTACTTATGTTGAATTGCTTCTGCTATTGTTATGGCCACTCTGATCTAAGCTGTGAAATGTGAAACACGTTGTGTATCCCGGTTAAACTAGGTGGTAAATCCAATCTGTAGCTCCAATTCTTTCTATGATCTCAAACGGCCCAAGGTAGAGTGGATTAATCTTTCCACCTTTACATATTCGAGTGAAGCCCTTCCTAGGAGATGCTTTCAGAAAAACTCTATCTCCGACCTCAAACTCTAAGGGTGTTCTTCTCTTATCGGCGTAGCTCTTCTGATGAGCCTGAGCTGCTCTCATTCTTTGTCGAATCATATGAACCTTCACAATAGTAGCAGCAATATTCTCCTTAGGCTCGGCTCTCTCGAGTTTATCCTCTTTAGTCCATCTCCAATCCTTAATATTCTAAAATAGAGGAGACCTGCACTTCCTTCCATAAAGTGCCTTGTAAGGAGCCATGTTAATCGAACCTTGATAACTATTGTTATAAGCAAACTCAACCAAAGCCAGGTGCTCGTCCCACTTATCCTGGAAATCCAAAATACATGCTCTAAGCATATCTTCCAAGTACTGAATCAACCTTTCAGATTGACCATCTGTCTGAGGATGCGAAGCTGTGCTAACCTTGAGCCTAGTACCCAAACATCTCTGAAGATTCTGCTAGAAAATAGAAGTAAACCGTGGATCTCTGTCCGAAACAATACTAGCCGGAACCCCATGTAACCTTACAATCTCCCGAACATACAACTCGGCTAGTTTTGGTACCTTCTCGGACATTCTAACCTTGAAAAAATGGGCGGACTTAGTCAATCTATCCACAATTACCCATATTCCATCAAACCCTCCTTTAACTCTAGGCAAGCCGGACACGAAGTCCATAGTCACTTGCTCCTACTTCCACTCGGGAATAGGAAGCGGTTGAAGAGTTCCTCCGGGTCTCTGGTGTTCTGCCTTCACCTTTTGACACGTTAGACATCGCTTCACAAAGTTCGCGACGTCCCTTTTCATGCCATTCCACCAGAATTTTTCTCTCTGGTCCCGATACATCTTAGTACCTCCCGGATGAATCGAGTACCTCGAACGATGTACCTCCTCAAGTATAATCCTCTTGAGCTCTTCTGGGACACGTATTCTCGCTTCTTACCTTAACAAACCGAAGTCATCGAATTCAAACTTAGAATTCGGGTCATCTCTCGAACGAGTTGCTAACTTCTGAATCTTTGCATCCGAGGCTTGAGCTTCTAATAACTGTTGTCTTAAATCTGGTATTACAGTAAGATTAGTTAACCATGTCCCTGAAACCAAGATCTCTGAACCCGAACTTGAAGAACCTGTTTCCAAACTAGCCACACTTGCCTTTCTACTCAAAGCATCGGCTACCACATTTGCTGTCCCCGGATGGTACTAAATAGTACAATCATAATCCTCTAGTAGTTCCATCCAACGCCTCTGTCTTACATTTAAATCCTTCTAAGAGAAAAGATACTTGAGGCTTTGGTGATCCGTAAACACTTCGAAAGTTGCACCATAAAGATGGTGTCGCCACTTCTTCAAAACAAACACAATGGCAGCCAATTCAAGGTCATGGGTAGGGTAATTCTTCTCATGCTCCTTCAACTTCCTTGAGGCATAAGCTACCACTCTACCATTTTGCATTAGAACGCATCCGAGACCCTCTTTGGAAGCATCCGTATAAACTACACAACCTTCGGTACCTTCGGGTAGGGTAAGAATTGGTGCAGAAGTTAACTTCACCTTCAAAGTCTGAAAACTCGCCTCACACTTATCATCCCATTCAAATTTCACTTCTTTCTTAGTTAGACGAGTCATCGGAGCGGCAATCTTAGAAATATCCTTAACAAACCTTCGGTAGTAACCGGCCAATCCAACAAAACTTCTGATTTTTGAAACATTTCTCGGCCTTTCCCATCGAAGTACACACTTAACCTTAGAAGGATCCACTTCAATTCCGTTACCCAAAATAATATGGCCAAGAAACATAACCCTGTCAATCCAAAATTCACACTTACTGAACTTTGCAAATAAATTGTGTTCCCTCAAAGTTTCCAAAATAATCCGAAGGTACTGAGCATGCTCTTCAACCGACTTAGACTACACTAGAATGTCGTCTATAAATATTACCACGAACTTCTCAAGAAATGGCCTGAACACTCGGTGCATCAAATCCATAAACGCAGCAGGGGCATTAGTTAATCCAAAATGCATAACAGCGAATTCAAAATGCCCATATCTCCTATTAAACCCAGTCTTCGGAATATCCACCTCCCTAATTCGCAGCTGATAGTAACCCTGCCTCAAATCCAACTTGGAGTAAACTTTAGAACCCTGCAGAATATCGAACAACTCCTCGATGTGAGGCAAAGGGTATTTGTTCTTCACGGTCATCCTATTCAACTCACGGTAATCTATGCACATCCGTAGCGTTCCATCTTTCTTCTTTACAAATAGAACGGGAGCACCCCACAGAGAAGTGCTCGGACGAATGTACCCGAAAGCTAAAATTTCATCAAGCTGCGCCTTTAACTCCTTTAACTCAGCAGGAGCCATTCTATAGGGAGTCTTCGAAAAAGGCTCTGCTCCGGGATGAAGGTTGATTACAAATTCGATGTCCCTATCGGGTGGCAAAGAACCCAATGTCTTAGGGAAAACATCGGTATACTCTTGCACGACCTCTGTCTCCTCAAGTTTGGCCTGATCCTTAGGTCTATTCAAAAGATAGGCCACAAAACCTGTTGCACCATCCCGGATCAGTTTACTCGCCTCAACAAAAGAAACAAACGGGCTTGACTTCACCTTCTCGCCCTAAAAAACCACTGAACCAAAGGAAACTTTGTTCTCCCCGACAATCCATCTGAGCCCCATGTTCAAATAACCAATCCATTCCAAGGATTACATTATATCTTTGCATCGGCATCTCAATCAAATTAGCAAGGAAAACCTGATCTTCAAAGCTTACCGGACAACCCAGAAATACCCTACAAGTAATTAAACTACCACCAAGGGGAGAACTAACCACGTAATCATGTGGATATAAAGAAACAGGAAAGGACATGGAAGCAGCAATATCCCCGGAAATAAAGGAATGAGTAACCCCGGGATCAAACAATCCATGCAATGTAGTGCCATGAATGCTAATGGTACCTTCAATCACGGTATTGGGATCAATATCGGTGGCTTCCTCCTCTTCAACCCCAAGTGCATAAGCCCTATATTGAACAGCGGGCCTCTGATTGCCTCCCGT
Source organism: Lantana camara (assembly GCA_037501455.1). Classification (NCBI taxonomy): domain Eukaryota; kingdom Viridiplantae; phylum Streptophyta; class Magnoliopsida; order Lamiales; family Verbenaceae; genus Lantana; species Lantana camara. The sequence goes on along the minus strand of CM074861.1, from coordinate 79,011,800 downwards.
AGCATGTCCCGGTCTCTTCTTCGGACAAGTACTCAACATGTGATCCATTACCCCACACCCATATCACCTCTTGTGTAATTTAAAACAGTTCTCCACACTGTGATTCCCCTGAAAATGAGAGCATTGAACTTTAGGTGGAGCCGGAAGTGCCAAGGGTCGATTTGGTTGATTAGGTCACATGGGTCGGGGTTGCTTGTTTTGAGGCCCAGCTTGTGGAAAAGCTTGGAATGCCGGCCTCTTCCCAAATTTGTTAAAATTCCTCGAGCTGGACCCTTGCCCGACATGTGAAGTCTTCCTCCTCAGGACCACTCTATCCTCGGCCCTCAAAGCCTTATCGGTCACTTTTCCCCATGTGCTTGTGTTGGAAGCCTCTAACGCGTCCTTCATATCCTCTCGAAAGCCCTGAAGGAATTGTGAGGCCTTTGCTTCATCATTATTGGCGATATTCGGGGCATAACGAGAGAGCCTCTCAAACTCATTCATATACTCAGTCACGGACATGCTTCCCTGTTTAAGGTCCATAAATTCCCTCAAACGCCGATTCCTTGTCGCTTTGGGAACATATTTGTTCTTGAATTCCCGAGCAAATACCTCCCATGTGATCTCATCCCCTGAAGCTTCCAACTTTCCTTGCATGCTCGACCACTAACTACAAGCTTGGACCTGGATCATGGTAAGTGTACATTGCAGCTTCTCCATATCTCCACAAGGTATAGGGCCCCAAATTCGATAGGTCTGAACCAATCATTCCTCCGCTTGGACATCATTTCCACCCACAAAAACCGGTGGATTTTGGTTCTTGAACTCCCGGAGAGTAGCTGTAATTAGATTTCCTCCATGATTTCCAGCTGGAGGTGCATTATTCCTTTCCTGAGCCCTTTGTTCCAAATATACCGTAAGCCTCTCCATGAAATTGCCCGGCTCCATTTGGTGTGGTGGTGGCGGATTGTATTTTCATGTTGTGGAGAATGATCCAGGTGGTGGTGGTGTTCCGGAGATCTTTCTCGGTGGTGGTGTCTTCGTGGAGGCATATTCTGTAAAATCAAGGAATTACAATTCATGTGCGTGAGGGTCAGTACATGTTCATGTGCATGATTAACAAGAAAATAAGAAAATAATCATATAAATGCACATAACCACATTGTCCTAAGCCGTACGACCTAGACTCACCCGACTCGACTCTAGAGCTCCGATTTTGCAACCGAGAGCTCTGATAAAACTTTAAGATGTAGCGCCCGTAACGATGGGCTACCACATCCCCCGCACCTAAACCCGAACCCACATATGAAATGGGTTTCCATACATGAGCGCAAGTCTAAGCGAACGGGAACCTACACTCACACGCTAGGCTAAACAGGGCTAAAACTAGGACAGAGCGCGCAAAACAAACAAACAAGAATGCGGAAGCAATAACTTAAGGATCGAAAAGAGCTCTAAACTAACATTTACATCATATACAATGGCCTCACGGCCCAAAAATAGGTCAAGTATATACATCAAGAGTTCATAATCCTTCAAAATATAATTCTAATATCAAATACATAAGATGAGTGTCCAAAAGCAGGAATTATGAATGCAACTCGACCTAGACACACAAGTACAAGACCACGACTCGCACTTCCCCGCCTAGCTCGAGACAACCTGCACTGAAGGTGGGAAAAGAGAGGGGGTCAGTCAATAACTCGACTGAGTGAGGGGGCTAAACGCAAACCCACACCTAAATATATATAAAGCAGAGCATATAACAAAGGAGATAGCCATGAATTGAGACTAGGGTTTTACATACCAAAACCTTTTCTAAAGATAGCATATAATACAAGAGAAAACCTATCTCGATCCATGATCTATCGAACATAACATAACATAAACATAAAACGGACTAAACCAAATTCCTTGATACATAAACTTAAAGCGTAAATCATAAATCAATCCAACCCCAACAACATGGTGATCGGGAATCAAACCCTTTCCACCTACTTACGTATGTACGAGGGGTAGCTAACCCACAACGTACTCGGAGCATCACGCCTCATCAACCTCCAAGAATCGCGCGTAACACTATGAATGGGAATCATGCACAGGCTTAACCCGATGGCCCTTGCCGTCCCGGGCATCCTTACCCACAATTCCCGGGGCCCAAGATAGCTTACCAAATACCAATTCCCATCTTTTAGGGCATACTCACTCAAACATAACGTAAACAAATTCAAAATCATAGCTTACATATGCTCATATCTATACCATTTTCATAAATGTAAAACTTAGTCACAAGATCCCAACATAGCTTAAACACTCGTATTTAATATATATATATTCACATGCGGGGTGAGAAAACAACACATATTCGGCCATAGGTCGTTTAACTAGTATAAAAGATCCTAACCTCACCTTATAACAAAACAAGGGTGGATCAAGGCAAAACGAACAAAGAGACACCTAAACTTTGGGCTCGGCAACGTCCGGAAGGGGCTCTGAAACAAAAGAACATAAAACCCAAGGCTTAGACTCAAATATGCACCAATTAGACGCTCGAAAATGCTCATGCATGAAATTGATGATATTTAAGTGCATATACGTATCACTTAAAGCATATAAATTCATAACTTGGAACCTTATATCAAATCGAACCACAAATAATTCAAATTAATCATAATAGCTCAAAGAAGGCATAAAAATTCAAGTTCATACATGAATAAAGTACACGGCAAGAACGAAACATGAAAGTAGTAACTTAACACTCAAAAAGGGCATACAAAGGTATTTCGGAACTAAAGGAATGGAACCACAAAAGTTGAAAAATTACATTTCTTACAGCAACCTACGAAACGCCCGTTTCATAATCTTAAGGTATGGTCAAACGCCCGTGTCATACCCTTCTGTGACGATTTTGGCTTCCCAAACGGGCGTTTGCAAAACACACTAAGGCACTAAACGCCTGTTTGGATCGTGTCTGGAGCGAAAAACTGGCGAGAAACAGGGGTTCGAACCAATTTCCAAAACACCAAAATTTGTCAAATAAATGCAACAAGCTCAACACATAACATGCTAAATACACTAATGAATGCATATATAACCAAGAATGCAAGTGTTGAAGCTTCAAAACACAAACCCACAAGAATGAAATCATACTCATTTATGGCCAAAATGAAATAAATGCAAGTCCCAACCAAAACCAAGAAATAAATGCAACTTACTTGACATATAGCACACATGAACGAAGTCATACAACAAATAAATTCAACCAAGAATTCAAATATTACAAATTTGACATGAACCCTTACTATTCACATATATCCACAAACTCAAACAAAAACTCCAACTCAAGAGAAAACAATCATTAGAAACATAGAGGATGTCCTGGAGAGTTCGGAACTTACTTCGGATCGGAAATTGATCAAGAAATGGTGGAGATATGATTATTAAAGGTTGAACAAAGCTTGGGACAAAGTTGAGAGCTTCTTTTCTCCTTCCTTGGTGAAATAACGTAATGAGGGAAATAAGAGGGTTCAAGGCTTTAAGTCTTAGACCGGTTCGGTTCAAGGGGGTTCGGTTCGGTTCAAGGTTTTCCGGTTCAATTGGTTTGGTTCAAAAGCTGTTGGGTTCAAATCTAAAACTATCATAAATTCGAATATAATCAAAATTCACATAAGTTCAAATAGATTCAAATAACACAAGTAAGAAAATTATAAGAAATAAAACGACAGTTAAATCATATATTACATAATTAATGAATTTAAATCGCGCACGTATATCATACCTGTACGGTTGAACAGTCGGGGTGTCACAAATCCCTAATCCCGAAAATCAAACATGTTTATAAATCATAATACAGAAATCAACCGAGTTCGAACTAGCCCTAGAAGCCTATCCCGAAATCCATATAAGGCAAATCATAATTCAAATTACATATACATGATCAAATTACACAAACTTAAACGAATTCGAATGCAAAATTCAAAGGACTCCAAACTTATGCAGAGACTCGAAACAAAACCGACTTCACGACCGACACAATCCACCTAGCTCGAACTCTAAAGCGAACCTGCAAAGCTAAAAACATAGGGAGGGAGGAGGGTCAGTCTAAAGACTGAGTGAGGCGTTACACACGCACACTTACATATATTTATAGAGCATAACACGTAGTTGAAGCAAGGTTCGCGAACCCAGGGTTAGTTTTTACATGCCAAAACATTTTATCGTGATAATATACATATAGGGAGCTTATCAAACAAACCGGACAAATCTTAAATCATACGTTTCTTAAGGCGTAAGCTTATTTTCATGCAGACTTAGCACACATATCGGAACATAACTTATTAGGTTGAAAGCAAATCAAATTTTTATCTTAGCTTAAGAGTCTAACCCCGTTTCACGAACTTATGACCGGCAAACATAACTTAACGAAACTCGGCGGGTACGAGCGCAAAACCAACCAACTCCTTCATAAAACACGAACACTTAAGCACACAAAATCATAAAACACATACCTCCACTTACTCCGGTTGATGGGTGGGTTGTATATACCCAAGCCATCCGCGCTTATATGTCTAGGTCGTGAGTTTCATGACACTCACGCCCGAGGATTCCATTCCCCAACCAACGTCCTGGTGGGGTCCGGGTTGATCCTATGTTGGAGAAGTGTCCTGGGGTTGCAACCGACGACCCCGATGGTCGTCCCGGGTCTCTCAAACCACACAACTCCGAGGCCCAAACTTACACTTACACTTACACAAAAATCGGAAGCTTAAACCCGCTAAACTTACACTTATTCATAGCACATGCATATCGTACTTATCATATCGTACGTACATATCACACTGACCTCAAACGCATAACGAAAATCAAAGCTAAGCGTACATAAACTTATACATAGCTCCATATTTTCAAACTTAAGGCAAGGCCAACATATACGTATCTCACACATATCTACATATATATAGAGGCTTATATGTCACACGCATTCAAGACCGGTAAGTTTCATTAGGGTATAACTATATCCTAACCTCACCTTACACCAAAGAAGACGAAGACACACGATCGATTCACCTCGGAATCAACTTGACGAACAAAACACCGCCCCGGGTGCACCTGAACAAAACTGAAGCCAAACATACAAGACTTAGACTCAAAATGAACCATATAGACGGTGCACATATGCTTACACACTTAAGGAATGCAATCACTTAGGCAAAACTCACGTTCCTGTGCACAATTAAGGTAATGCATTCATATAAGATAGCACTTAGTCATATACGAGCACACAGAACACTTAACACTAAGGAACATGTCTTAGTTCATATAATTCATCATATCATATCGATTCATATTCACATAAGAGCATATAACAAGTTCAAAGATACACAAGGCATGCACTTAGACAACATTAAGTCGTATTGAGATATATCGGAACATAATTCACATATTTCACGTCCAACAAACTCATGTATATCATACAACACGTATAACATGTCATATATCAAGTTAGAGAAGCATACCTTTCATATAAGGGCAAAGACATAACATGCAGGGTAAGCAAACAAAGTACGTAGTCATTCATGCACATAGGAGTACCCATTACATCACATAAGGTATCATATCACAACCATTCATATTCATATAGGAGCATATAACAAATTCACATCAAGTAAAGAAGGTAAGTAGGCACAAAGAGGCATCACACGTATCACTTCAAATAAACGAATTCAAAGCTCGCATACATACGCCGAAATTATACCAAAACAAGTGCATACACAACATAACACATCATTCTAACATAAAACATATAAAAATCAAGAAATAGCAAGTCATATCATAGCATATCATGTATATAAGTAAGCACATAACACATTAGGATCAAGATCGGGGAGGGAAACGAAAAAAACGAGAATGAAAACAAGTTCGGGAGCAAAAAGTGGTTGTCCCCCGGATCCAGGGCCGTGGATTTTTATGAAAGGATAGATCTAAGGCCGTGGATCTGAGTTACAGAAAATCCCCACGTAGCTGCAACAAATCCACGGCCCTGGATGGTTTCAAAGCTTAAAATCCACGGCCCTGGATTTTCTCCAGCCAACAAAATCCAAAATTTTAGCCCCTAAACACACCAAGAACCCATCCTACACTCAAGTTAACACATAATGGAAGGATAATGAAGTAATACTCATGCATTTCAAGCCATAAAATCGGACAAATGGAGCAACAATCAAGCAAGAAGTGAAATAGAAGCAAGCTCATGCAAAACCTTCAAATTCATTAATGGCAGAGTCATGAATTCACACCTACCACTCAAGTTAAGTACACATATATCATAAATGAGGTCTTACGATATAAAATCATGGTTCGAACCAGAAGAAATTACAAGGAAGCAAGCAAGAATCATGAAATTCATACAAACCCTAACTATTCATCTCATATGCCAAAAATCAAGCAATCCATGGTGAAAACTTGCAAAATGGGACTTAAAGAAACCACATAAACATGCAGGAGTCAAAAATGAGCTTACCTCTTGAATTTGAACAGATTTGATCAAGATTTGGGCACCAAACTTGGAGAAATGGCTTCAAACCCTTCCTCCTCTTCCTTTCTCTTATTTTCCCCTTCTTCTCTTCATTTGGCTGATTTTCTTTGTCATGGGAGAGGGGATTTCGAAATAGGGGCTGAGGGAGAGAGATAGGAGTGTGTCTTGGTCATATAGTCAAGGTTTAGGTGTGGTTAGGGTTAAAATGGGGCCCACAAATCAAGACTAGTCAACAAAAGGTAGCTCTTGGCGAAAGATGCTCATTCCGGTCGAATTTCGGAGAATCAAATGGGCTTATAAAATTACAAAGTTGGGCTCCTCGGTTTCATCTCTTCTTTACGAGTCCAATGCATCTTCCGAAATTCAAATCCGAATTCCCGATCTCGAGTTACGCTTCCCGGAACACAAGGTGCGGTAAACCAAGTTAGGCCCTCGTGCCCCTAATAAATCCCGTTTTTACAAAACAAGTCAAGAACCAAACAAAACAAACTCTACAACAAGTATAAAGCATATGAACACATTCATGATCCACATAATTCTTGCATGGTAAGTTGTTACATAATCGGGATTGAAAACGGGGTCGAAACGAGTTAAAACGAAGAAAAAGGGGGCTAAAACGTAAACTTTTAAAACATGAAACATATAATGCTCATTCAAAAGGCACATATGTCATATAATTGCATGCTTAATTAATTAAAAGCGCACCTAGCACACTCGCGACTTTCGTACCTGCAAAGTCGAAGAGTTGGGATGTTACAATCTCCCCTGCTTAAGAGGACCTGGTCCGTAGGTCCAACCGCTCGAGTTAGAACTGCGAGCTACTCTCTCGTATTCACCCAAGTTCGAGGTTCACGACGTCCCGACAAGGGTTAGCTCGAGAAAGGTCTTCAAGAGCAAGGGGTATGATTCTTCAAGTGTGGTTGAAGGACTCTTCCCTAAGTTGATTCCGGCTAGGAGCAACTCGATTTGTCTCGCACGATGAGAGGGTCTAAACTAGATTCAACACCCACCGTTTGATTCATCTCAAGCCACTCAAGAGCCCAGAGATACACGAATGGCGTAGTTACCGAACGTCCACTACTCGCACCTTCTCATCTCTGTTGTTCACCTTGGAAGCTCGGGAGAAAACACGACCCTCCACTTACTGTAGAACTAGATCACTCATACACTCAAAGTTGTCACTCGGGACAACTAAGCAACAACACACCACATGCGCAAGTAATAAGAAAAGAAAAGAAAAGACGTAACACGTAAATAATAGGCATGCGAATAAAGGAGGCAAATATGTAACAACCAAAGCGGGTTACCCCAAATTAAACAATGTATCTAATGAGATGCCATTAACGCAACTACCTCAATTCCAGGTTTGCCTTGGCCTCCCCTCTAAGGCTCTTGATTTCTTTCCTCTTCTTATTGGTTCTTGCACGATCACATTCCGTAAATTTGTGCTCCGAAGATCCACAAGCATAGCATCTTCTTAGTCTTATCCAACACCCCTCATAGGTATGGTTGGTTCCCCCGTAATGAGCACACGGTTGGAACTCTCTCTCGGCTCGTGGTAACTTTCGGGACTTACGTTTCTTCTTATGCTTCCCTTTTGTTTCCTTGCTATGCCTAAAGGATTTCTTTTCTACCTGGAAACTAGAGCACGATCCTAATCCGAGTGGTTGCTCTAATGTACCTTCTTCCCTACTTCTTGTTAGAATCCAATTTTCGACCTTCCAAGCTCTTTTAGTGGCCTTTTCCCACGTACTTATATCCTTAGCAATCAAAGCTTCCTTAAATTCATCCCGGAGGCCTTCCGTGAAATGCCTTGTCTTCACCCGCTCGTCATTCATGACGTGGGGAACATACACGCCTAATCCCTCAAACTCCTCCAAATATTCCATAATCGACCTATTTCCTTGCTTTAAGGTGAGAAATTCTTCAAGTCTTCGTTCTCTGTGTGTAACCGGTGTGTATCTCTTTCTAAACTCCCGAATAAACACTTCCCATGTCGAGTCTTCATTTGTCGCTTCTAATTGTTCAGCAATTCTCGACCACCATTGTTTAGCTTGTCCTTGCAAGAGTAATGTGACAAGACGGACCATGCTTTGACGACTACATGGCCACACTCTAAATATTCCCTCTATCTCCATAAGCCATCCTTCCGCCCCAATATCATCACCTCCTCGGAATTGAGAAGGGTTAAAAACCATGAACTCCCGGTATAAGGTTGCAATTGGATCCCTAGGTGGTACCACGGGTGGAGTTTGTCCTTGATTTGCTTGGAAGTGTTGGAACATGGCGGCCATAAATTTCTCGGCATTGAAAGGTGGTCGAGGGTGCGATTGAGAAGGTTGATCATGATTTTGTCGACGTGGAGACATCTTGAAAATCTCAAGAATTACAACATAGATATGTGCATGCCGATTAGTAAGTGCAAATGACACATAATTAACTCAATTAAGAGAAATCAAGAGAAAAGGTGCACCACGTAGTAAAATAAATTCAACATAAGATAAAACTTCAAAGTCATACCATGTCAGATCGTGATGCAAATGCACAAATAGCCAAATTGTCCTAAGTCGTACGACCTAGACGGACACAACACAACCTTGAACCCCGGTTTTGCAACTTGGCTCTCTGATACCACCTTAGATGTAACACCCTGTGACGCCCCGTTTTCTCGAAGGGCGTCCTTACGACATCAACAAGTAAGTCTCTACACTTATGTGTGTTTAATTTAAGAGTTCTTGAATTATGTGATTTAATGTAAATCCAATTTAATATGTGTTCATTCGAATTATTCTAAGATTAATTGCCAACTTGATTAATTACGAGCATATGTAACCCTAACTGTCTAATTTGATTTAATTCAAATTTATTCCATGAAATAATTATTAAATTGATTTTAAATCCATCATGTTACTTAACTTGTTTAATTTCGGTTTACTTGAATTCCTTTAGATTAATTGTCAATCATGTGTTTACAAAGTGTCGTTAAATTATACGAAAGATTTTTTAAAAATTAAATTGAATTAAACTCTAATTGGTAAATCTATCTCTTTCATTTTAATTTGTAAAATTAATTCGGAGCTTGAATGTTTATTCGTAACTTTACCAATTTTATTTACTATTATTTGTACGCGTTATTACTTGCTACGCGATAAGGATACCCGGTTGTATATAGCTTGTGCACAAGACACATTTCTCCCAATCTCTTTTCTCTCTCTCTCTCTCTCCTCTCCCACTCTCTCTCTCCCGCGGGTACTAGGCGCGGCTTCGGTTACGAGCCCATAACTCGATCGTTTCTCGATGGAATTCAACAAACGAATAGTCCATTTCGATTATCTCGGTGAGACCGACGTAAGAGTACCAATTTCACGGCCTAATAACAAACGGTGGTGGAGTTATGGCCAGATTTCAGTAGCAGCGGCGGAGCTGTCAGACCGCCGCCACTTCGCCGGCGTTTCGCGGCGTTTTTCGACCACCTCCTTGTTACACGCGCCGGAGACCCAGAAAGTAGACTTCCCGGTGCAGCGGTTGACGTCGGTGGAGCGGCAATCGGAGCAGAGACGGCGCCGCACGCGCCGCCCAAAGCTCGCGGCGACGGCGCGAGTTACTATAGCAGCTGCGGCAGAAACTTTGATAGCCAACGGGGGCCTTTTCCAGCCATCTTTTGGTCTCGGGCTCTGCATGAAAGTTGTTCGGAACGACGAGAACTAGTGACCTATGAATAGGCGACTCCAGATTCGGTGGTTTGGCGGCGGATCGGCGGCGGCAAAGTGGCGGTGCAACGGCGGCACTAGCTCCGAGGATTTTTCCGGAAAGCTATCTTAGGGCTTTTGAAGAGCTCGTCATGGGTAAGACAACGCCTCTTTCGGATCACATTTTGGTTCACCCGTTTGGAATTAATTTGAGTTTGAAGATTTAGGGTTTCCGTGTTCTTAGATTTCAGATCTAGGACAATCGGCTTGGAATTTCCAGAAATTGATCGAGGATTCGGAACGGGCACGAAGACTTCATTCAGGACTGATTTTTCGGGATGTTTCCGGGGACTTTTGACGGCGGCCCGGTGGCGGCCCGGCGACTTTCCGGCGGCTCCGGTGGCGGCACGCCGGCGACTTTCGGACAGAATGTTCGTCTTGTTGTGGTGAGTTCAACGTCACTTTCCGTTCGTTAATCGGACACTCGATCTATTTATTACGAATTATTTTGCGTAATTGTGATTATTTGAATTAATTGTTTTAAGTGCAAATAAATTGGTTATTGTTGGTTTGTTGATCGAGATGTCTTCCAATCATATTCGAAAACATGTATTGAATGGATTGTGATATGCATGAATGTTTCGATTTACAATTTGAATCCCGATGTGATGAATTTATGCTATGTGTTTAGATATGAAGGGGTGTTAATGTAATATTTAGAAACTAATCTTTTATGTGACTAAATGAACTTGAATGATATTTTAGAAGAACGAAAATGTTGTGATTTCTCTATATGAATTTGGGACGTTCTCAATGTTATGTTTATTGTAAATTGTGTTTCAAATATAAATTTAGATACATGAAAGATGGCTGAACAACTTGAGACTTGATGCATGATAGGAGTTAGAATTGTAATATCTTGATTTACTCTTACTACTCGAAAATGGTATATTATGAATTACGATAAATTGATAATTGTAATGCTTGTAAGTAATTAATTCCTAGTTGAATAATAGTATAAACACTTTAAATGAACAATTATGCTTAGTAATCAACTAAGGGGATGTATGTGTAATAATTCTAAACTTTTATAAATAACTTAGGGGATGTAAGTGTAATATTTATGAAACTATGTATGTGACTTGAGCTTGTGTACCAAACATGTTGTGAAGTTGTAAAGTATGATCTTAAGTGAATTAAATGCACTCTTTATTTGTATCAAGCATGCCATATACGTACAACAACCGTGTATGTTTATATGATTAAGTTGCTCTTACTTATGCACTTTATAACTCGACATGAACTTGATGCTTAATTCTAATATTATAATTGAACCCTGTGACATTGGATGATTTATTATGCATTTCGTGAATACATTGACTTACTAAATTGATCTTGCATCTTCGGATATGGAATTGCATGATGGTTGCTTGTAAATATGATCTTGTTGACCATTGATATGCCTTAATTGACCACGACACCTTATCCAAGCACAACATGAACACTTATGCATAACCACGATCATGTTGAGCAACGCCGTGCGTCTTGATTGGTTCATATAGAGTCTAAGTCTGGGCTTCTGTATGTCTTGTCACAGAGTTTGGTGGTGTCGGTGGGCCCGAGGTTTAGAGTGTTTGGCCCTTCACACTCTCAGACTCTACTTTCACGAGGTGAGGTTTAGGATTTTGTATAGTTATGCGACCTATGGCCTTTACATGCTGATTTCTACCCCTGCATGCGAGTATACCTTATAATAGTTATGTATGTGTTGAATATGATATTTTTATGACCTTATGCTTGCACTTCTCCGTGGGCGGGCTATCCCTGCAGCGTGGGAATGTAAGTGTGTGAGTCCTGCGTGGGCGGGCTATCCCTGCAGCGTAGGAATATATATAAAAACCAGTTTTTGAAGCATATGTAAGCTATTTTGGGAAAAACAGTGTGTTGTGATTATGTAGCGAGTTGGCCATGAAATATTGGCATCTGTATGTATGTATGTATGTGGATCCGAGGAGCTATGGGTAAGGAGCCCCCGGGACGGTTAGGGCCGTCGGGGATATACCTGTGCGTAGTTCCATTTGAGATATCTTCACACGACCCGTGCTGTAGGGAAGGTGTGGTATCTTGAGCCTTCGGCTAAGGCCGGGGAGGACTCTTGTGGGTTCGCTACCCCTTGAGGGTTTGTCTGTTCTGGATGGTTTGGGGACGATACATCTCCTCCATCATTGGTGTGACGGTTGGATTGATTTTGTATTTTATGATATGTTCTGAGGAGTAAAGGTTGGAAGCTCGTACTCGCCGAGCATGTGTTCTGTTCTGTCTGGGAATCATGAATCGAGATAGAGTTTCTGAAATGTTTTCTAAAGCTTATACTTATAACTATCTTTTGGGTACTTTTGGAAATGTCTTTGGTATGCAACACCTATCTCTGGTTCATGAGTCCACCCTTCTGATATGTGCTATGCTCCATATATATATACAGTGGGTGTGCGTTAGCCCCCTCACTCGGTCAAGTTGACTGACCCCTCATTTACACTTTTAGTTGCAGGATTGTTGGCGTTTGCTAGGCGGAAGTGAGTTCTTTGAGTTGCACTTCGTCGGTCTAGTCTTTCTATTTGCATTTGTCTTTTCATACACTTTACTTATGCTTTGACTTGTAGACTTGAGATTATACTTTACTATTCGGTAGCCCTGCGTGGCACTCTCATTCGGCCCTTGTGGCACTTGATGATTATTACTTTATGTTGATATTCGGGATTAGGTATCTATGCTAGTTGAACCCGTCACCTGCTTTGCATGTTTTGTTTTAATTGCTTCCGCTATCTATTGTTGTTGGTTTTAATTGCTTCCGCACTCTGAGTTTTGGTCAAGTTAGATCCGCCTAGCCTAGTGTGTGAGTTGGTCTCCCGTTCGCTCTGATTCGGATTCGGGCATGGACTTTCATTTCATGCTCCGGGTCTGGGTCATAGTGCGGGGGATGTGGCATCCTCCGTTTGGGGTGTTACACACCCCGTACGATGGAATGCCACATCCCTGCACCTAGACCCAATCCGTATGCGAGATGGAAGCCCACACATGAACCGAGTATAGGCGAATGAGAGACACACACACGCACGAAAGCTAGGCGGGCCGCAGAGACCACGAACAAAACAAAATGCAAAGTGCGCGAATGCAGAAGCTTAACATGCCAATATTAAAATTCCAAACACACAAACAACGGGTTCAACTAGCATAAATCCCTAATCCCAAAAATCAAACATAAACATAAATCATAATTCACAAATCAAACGAGTTCAAACTAGCCTTAGAAGCCTATCCCGAAATCCGTATAAGGCAAATCATAATTCAAATTATATATACATGATCAAATTATACAAACTTAAACGAATTCGAATGCAAAATGCAAAGGACTCTAAACTTATGCAGAGACTCGAAACAAAACCTGTGACGCCCCGTCAGATAAATCGTACAGGTATGCACCACGAGAGAGTTTACTTTATGCACTTATGCGATTTAATTTCCCTTTTATGTGTTTAATTCCAACTTTGATTGAAAATGTGACTTAATTGACAAAAATCCAAAATAGTAAAATATGAATTCTTACATGACAACTTGAGAATGGAACTTGGATGAATTTAAATTAATTGTTGGAGTTGAATTTAAATAGGACTTGGACCTATTTGTGTGTTTTGGGCCTAACTTGAATTAGGTGAGTTTGGGTCATTCGGGACCAATATGAGCTCGGGAATTTGAATTCGAATTCCGACACCACCATTGAACTTAAATCGGTGATTCAGGTCCAACGGAATTTACAGTATATTTTTTGAAAACCGTTTAGACCTTAAACCTTTCAATTTTGACTTATTGGACCGAAAGTCATTTATTTGAGCCCAAATCCTATTTAAGCCTTTAGCCTCATATTACATCTTGGAAACCCTAACCTTGACCTAAAACTATTAGCCACCATATAAATAGCTTTATTCCCTTTTCATGTCATTTCAAACCACACAAGTTAGCTTCAAAGAGAAACATGGAGAAATTTCAAGAGAAGATCAAGACTTGAACCATCTTTCATTCTAAGAGCTCATATTCCTTGATTCCTCATTCCTTCACAAGACAAGGTAAGCTTTGGATCTCTTTTGATGAGTATTTCATTTCTATTCTTGGATTGGAGCATGAAATTGTTGGCATGAACTTGAATGATGAGATCTTGAATTCCTTGAGTAAGCTTTGATGATTTGAATGCTCCTTATGTGTCTTAGTTGCTGGAAATTCGTGTGTGGAAGATTAGGGGTTCATATCTTCATGTTTGGGCTTGAAATTCATGAAATGGGTGTTTGAGATTTTGGGCAAAACTTTCCTAAACTTGGATTAATTGATGTTTTGATGCTAAGCATGATTTATATGATGATATACTTGAATTTCGTGATGTTTTATGGTAGATTTCGTGTTGTTTTGATGATTTTTGGTGTTCCACTTGTTCTTCCCGAAACTGTCCAGTTTCTGCTCCAGATCTATGGCTGGAACGGCCGTTCCCGTTTGTGCTTTAAGCCCGGAATGGCCCTTCCGGGCTAGTGTTTGAGTTTTGGCGGCGAACATGGGAACGCCCGCTCCCATGTATGCTTGGATTGGGAGCGGCCGTTTCCAGTCTCGTTGACTTTGGGCGTGGGGAGGGCCGTTCCCATGCTATGTTATGCATGGGAATGGTCGTTCCCATGCGTCTGTGACCTTTTCTACTTGCTTTTTCGTGTGTATTTGATTCGTTTGAGTTGCTACTTGACTTGTATGATCCGATATGACTTGGAATGCATCTCTGAACCTTAATACTTTATTACTTGCATGATTTACTTGAATAATTGAATTGACCTTCGTGACTAACTTGATAAGCATCATTCCATTTTCGCATGTCATTCATACTTTGTACGCCGTGCGTCTTACCTGATTAATGTAGAGTCTAAGTTTGGGCTTTTGTATGTATTTTCATAGAGTTTGGTGGTGCCTGTGAGCCCGAGGTTTAGTGTGTTTGGCCCTTCACACTCTCAGACTCTACAACTACGAGGTGAGGTTTAGGATTTTCTATAGTTATGCGACCTATGGCCTTAATACGCTGATTTCAACCCTTGCATGCGAGTATATTTATTATAAATACGTATGTGTTGGATATGATATGTTTATGACCTTGTGAATCAGCTCTGTTTTGGAAAATTAGATATGAAAGCATATGTAAGCTGTTTTGAAAAGTTATGTAATGTTATGTTTCTGTAGCGAGTTGGCCATGAAATATTGGCATATGTATGTATGTATGTATGTGGATCCGAGGAGCTATGGGTAAGGAGCCCCCGGGACAGTTAGGGTCGTCGGGGATATACCTGTGCGTAGTTCCATTTGAGATATCATTGCGCGACTCAGGGAGATAGGGGAGGCGTGATATCTTGAGCCTTCGATGTACAGCAGGGGAGGACTCTTGTGGGTTCGCTACCCCTTGAGGGTATGTCTGTTCTGGATGGTTTGGGGACGATACATCCCCTCCATCATTGATGTGAGGGTTGGATTGATTTTTGTATTCTATGATTTGATATGTTCTGAGGAGTAAAGGTTGGAAGCTCGTACTCGCCGAGCATGTGTTCTGTTATGTCTGGGAATCATGAATCGAGATAGAGTTTCTGAAATGTTTTCTAAAGCTTATACTTATAACTATCTTTTGGGTACTTTTGGAAATGTCTGTGGTATGCAACACCTATCTCCGGTTCATGAGTCCAACCTTCTGGTATGTGCTATGCTCTCTCTCTATATATATATATATAGTGGGTGTGCGTTAGCCCCCTCACTCGGTCAAGTTGACTGACCTCTCATTTACACTTTTAGTTGCAGGACTGTTGGCGTTTGCTAGGCAGGAGTGAGTCCTGTGAGTTGCACTTCGTCGGTCTAGCCTTTCTAGTTGCATTTGTCTTTCATACACTTTACTTATGTTTTGACTTGTAGACTTGAGATTATACTTTACTACTCGGTAGCCCTGCGTGGCACTCGTATTCGGCCCCTTGTGGCACTTGATGATTATTACTTTATGTTGATATTCGGGACTAGGGATCTATGCTAGTTGAACCCGTCACTTGTTATGCTTGTTGATATTCGGGACTAGGTATCTATGCTAGTTGAACCCGTCACTTGTTTTGAATGTTGATTTAAATGCTTCCGCTATCTTGTTTGAATGTTTGAATTGCTTCCGCGCTCTGAGTTTGTCGAGTTAGATCCGCCTAGCAAAGCGTGTGCCTTTGTCTCCCGTTCGATCTGATTCGGATTCGGGCATGGACTTCCATTTCTTGTCCGGGTCTGGGTCATAGTGCGGGGGATGTGGCATCCTCCATTTGGGGTGTTACAAAACCGACTTCACGACCGAAACAATCTGCCTAGCTCGAACTCCAAACCGAACCTACAAAGTTAAAAACATGGGGAGGGAGGAGGGTCAGTCCAAAGACTGAGTGAGGGGTTACACACGCACACTTACATATATTTATAGAGCAATGTTCGTGAACCCGGGGTTAGTTTTTACATGCCAAAACATTTTAAATACAGGGAGCTTATCAACAAAACGGACAAATCTTAAATCATATGTTTCTTAAGGAAGCTTATTTTCATGCAGACCTAGCACACATATCGGAACATAACTTATTAGGGTGAAAGCAAATCAAATTTTTATCTTAGCTTAAGAGTCTAACCCCGTTTCACGAACTTATAATCGACAAACATAACTTAACGAAACTCGGCGGGTACGAGCGCAAAACCAACCAACGCCTTCAAAATGCACGAAGACTTAAGCACACAAAATCATAAAACATATACCTCCACTTACTCCGGTCGATGGGTGGGTTGTACATACCCAAGCCATCCACGCTTATATGTATGGGTCTGAGTTTCATGACACTCACGCCGAGGATTCCATTCCCCAACCAACGTCCTGATGGGGTCCGGGTTGATCCGAAGTTGGAGAAGTGTCCTGGGGTTGCAACCGGCGACCCCGATGGTCATCCCGGGTCTCCCGAACCACACAACTCTGGGGCCCAAATTTACACTTACACTTGCACAAAAATCGGAAGCTTAAACCGCTAAACTTACACTTATATATAGCACATGCATATCGTACTTATCATATCGTACGTACATATCACACCGAGCTCAAAAGCATAACGAAAATCAAAGCTAAGGATACATAGGCTTATCCATAGCTCCATACTTTCAAACATAAGGCAAGGCCAACATATACGTATCTCACACATATCTACATATATATAGAGGCTTATAGGTCACACGCATTGAAAACCGACATGTTTCATTAGGGTATAACTATATCCTAACCTCACCTTACACCAAAGAAGCCGAAGACACACGATCGATTCACCCCGGAATCAACTTGATGAACAAAACACCGCCCCGGGTGCACCTGAACAAAACTGAAACCAAATACACAAGAGTTAGACTCAAAATGAACCATATAGACGCACGGTATATGCTTACACACTTAAGGAACGCAATCACTTAGGCAAAGCTCATGTTCTTGTGCACAATTAAGGTAATGGATTCATATAAGATAGCACTTAGTCATATACGAGCACACGGAACACTTAACACTTTGAAGCATGTCTCAGGTCATATAATTCATCATATCACATTCATTCATATTCACATCAGAGCATATAACAAGTTCAAAGATATACAAGGCATGCACTTAGATCACATTAAGTCATATTGAGACATATCAGAACATAATTCACATATTTCACGTTAAACAAACTCATGCATATCACACAACACGTATATCATGTCATATATCAAGTTAGAGAAGCATACCTTTCATATAAGAGCAAAGACATAACATGCAAGGTAAGCAAACAAAGTACGTAGTCATTCATGCACATAGGAGTACCCATTGCATCACATAAGGCATCATATCATAACCATTCATATTCATATAGGACCATATAGCAAATTTAAATTAAGTAAATAAGGTAAGTAGGCACAAAGAGGCATCACACGTATCACTTAAAACAAAAGAATTCAAAGCTCGCATGCATATGCCAAAATTATTACAAAACAAGTGCATACATAACATAACACATGATTCTAACATAAAAAATATCAAAATTAAAAAATAACAAGTCATAGCATACCATATCATGCATATAATTAAGCACATAAGACATTAGGATCAAGATCGGGGAGCGAAACGAACAAAACGAGAAAGAAAACAAGTTCGGGAGCAAAAAGTGGTTGTCCCCCGGATCCAGGGCCGTGGATTTTTATCAAAGGATAGATCCATGGCCGTGGATCTGAGTTATAGAAAATCCCCACGTAGCTGCACCAAATCCACGGCCGTGGATGGTTTCAAAGCTTAAAATCCACGGCCCTGGATTTTCTCCAGCCAAGAAAATCCAAAATTTTAGCCCCTAACACACCAAGAACCCATCCTAAACTCAAGTTAACACATAATGGAAGGATAATGAAGCAATACTCATGCATTTCAAGCCATAAAATCGGACCAATGGAGCAACAATCAAGCAAGAAGTGAAATAGAAGCAAGCTCATGCAAAACCTTCAAATTCATTAATGGCAAAGTCATGAATTCACACCTACCACTCAAGGTAAGTCCACATATATCATAAATGAGGTCTTAGGATATAAAAGCATGGTTCAAACCAAAAGAAATTACAAAGAAGCAAGCAAGAATCATGAAATTCATGTAAACACTCACTATTCATCTCATATGCCAAAAATCAAGCAATCCATGGTGAAACATGAAAAAAGGGACTTAAAGCAACCACATAAACATGGAGGAGTCAAAAGTGAGCTTACCTTTTGAATTTTAAGAGATTTGATCAAGATTTGGGCACCAAACTTGGAGAAATGGCTTCAAACCCTTCCTCCTCTTCCCTTTTTCTCTTCAGTTTGGCTGATTTTCCTTGTCTTGGGGGAGGGGATTCCAAAATGGGGGTTGAGGGAGAGAGATAGGAGTGTGTCTTGGTCATATAGTCAAGGTTTAGGTGTGGTTAGGTGTAACGCCCCAGTTTTCAATTATACATTTACATGATTTTATATGAATTATATTCTTTTGTGTTTATGTGAAAATATAAGATATTATTCTCAGTGAATCTTGCTTAATTTGAATTTGCTTGAGACATGCATTAATTGCCAAACGTGACTTAAGTGCTCATACGTGTCCTTAATTGATCATTTCTTAAATATGTGGACTTAATTGCATAACATAAATGGGAGTTAATTGATCATTCTCCATGGAATAGAACTTGTTTGCTTGAATTCAATGTTTGAGGGACTTCTTGGCAAAATGTGTTGATTCATGAAACTTAGTGGAAGACTTAGATATTTTGTACATCTCTTGCATACTTACTCATGCATTTCATCAAGAAACTTCACACATACACACACTAAATCTCGTTTGAAACACCATGGAGAAGAAGGAAGGATTTCATCCATTTTCAAGCCATATTTCAAGGAAGGAAGTTGCATGAATTGGAGCATCACCATCTTCACTCATTTCATCTCTTCTTTCTTGCATCCAAGGTAGATGGAGATTTGATTTAATTCTTGAAGCCTTGAGTGAAGTAGGGTTTAAGACCTAGGATGTGATTACTTGTTTATTTGATGACAGAAGCATGGCTAGGATCAATAATCTTCAAAGCTTGCATGAATTCATGATTTATATGAGAGTTGGACATCATGATATATATGGGGTTTGGATGATGAAATTCTTGATGATCTATGCTTGATTTCATGAATTAAATGATGCCTAATTGACATATATGATCATATACATGTTATATGTTAGTTTTAGGGTGTTTATATGCCTTGGGAGCCAAATCCCGTGCCTATGCCCTATTTTCCCTCCGGTTTGCTCCTGCAGAAGGTATCCACGGGTGTGGATTTTCTCCAACGGCCATGGATTTGTGTCCAAAGACTCGGAAGTCTTCCCACGGGCGTGGATTTTTGACCCACGGCCGTGGATCCTCCTTTGTTTTCTGTCTGAGTTTGTTTTGCTTCGTTCTCCCTCATACAAACTCCGATTGACCTGATTTTTGAACCCACGGAAAGGTATTGAAGTCCAAAAAAAGATACAATTGGAATAACCTCCATATATTTTCCCATTTGTAAGATATTATCAATTCATTTTGGTGTCGCTGCTTTACCGACAAATTTCAATCATCCAACTTCAAGCTTACGCCATTTTCTCCTCACTTTGAACTAAATTATGAGCCATATATCCTAGGAAAGGTCTTTGTGTATAGTTTAATACCCAACAAGAAAAACTTAATTCCAACTTCTATATCTCAAGATATTCCATTTTTACTATAGTATGTGCATTTTCGGAAATTGCCCGTTTTTGTGATACTTCAACAAAACCTTCCTTATTGCATTCCTTTCACTCCCTTAGCTCCCATATGTGATTTATATGATATATATACTTGATTAATTGATAAGTATGCTCCTACTTGACACTTCTTGGTACTTAATTGCTCAAACGTTATTGTGTGACTTCATACCTTTTTTGAATTGAACTTGAAATAATTGAATAATACGAATACAACATTTCTTGATATTAATTTCACCTCTTAGGTGTTAATTGGTGTTTATACATGCTTAGTGTTAATTAATTTCTTGGGTTTTATTTGTTTACATGAGCATTGCGGTGCGTCATACTTGGTTTCATATTGAGTCATTTCTCACGAGTTTTCACTATTCCCTTTCTTGTCCAGTTTTTCTCCAGGGCGGAGATCACTGATCGGTTGGGCCTTTCTTTTATCCTTGTCTTGTTCCATCGCTCATCAGGTGAGGTTTAATTCTAGGTATATAGAACCCATATAACCCTATGTGATGATTTAAGCCAAAATGTATTTATATATCTATAGTTTTCCAAACTCTCTTTATTTTCAACTGATTTCACGGAATGGATTGATTGATTAATTGATTGATTGATTGATTGTTTTGGTGAGTAAAAGATATTCACTTTGGGCCCGAGGGTAGTGTATTGAGCCAACCGAGGATGCAAGGGATGACGGGTAACTCTTGGACTATCCTCACCATTTTTGGGGTTACCCCTGAATCCACTAGGAGATTCGTGAAGGAAGGAGCTCCGGGCATAGGGACTCATGAACCCTATGCCCCGTTGGATTGGATGGCGGGGCCTTGCAATCCCCCATCACCCGGAGGAAGAAGGATGGACGGAAATTGCTAATTGTGCACTAATTTGTATTGCTTGATCACTTAATTAATTACAACTGAATTACTGTACACTGTCGGAGAAAGGTTGGAGATTTGCCCTCACTCGCCGGTCCAATGATTGAATTGAATTGAATTGATTGAATTGTTAAACGGATTAGTTGTAATCTCGGGCGAGTTGTATTCTAGTATTGAACTTATATTGCTTCTCTTTTATAAACCCTTACCCGAGATTGTGGTTTCCATGATAATTGCGCTAATATTTATTTATAAACCCCTCGCTCAGTCCGTGTTGGACTGACAACTCAACTTTTCAGTTTTTGCAGGTTGTGTGCTAGTCGGGGTCAAGTCAAGTTTTATCGCTTTGGGTCTAGCATTATCATTTTACTTTGGCATGTACCTTATTGATACTTATGCCTTTTGTTTTGGTTGATAAGTGGTATGATATTGTACTGATATGTATGTTGGTACCTATAAGTAATGATTGAATTATTGTTTCCGCTTTTATTGCTCTGAGTTGATT
Organism: Lantana camara; assembly: GCA_037501455.1. Taxonomy (NCBI): domain Eukaryota; kingdom Viridiplantae; phylum Streptophyta; class Magnoliopsida; order Lamiales; family Verbenaceae; genus Lantana; species Lantana camara. The sequence continues at coordinate 78,989,848 of CM074861.1, read as the reverse complement.
GATTGGTTTGGGGTTAGTCCCGCCTAGCTTTGTGTAACGCCCCAATTTCTGGCTTTCCAGGTACGTACGACACGTGTGATTTCGAGGATTAGGTTTTAATTTTAATTTGTTCATTTATTAAATTCCTATATTTTGTGATAAATTATATTTCAATGTGACTATGTGAAATATGTATCAATTTCAGCATTATGGTATGAATTGGATCCATTTGTTATATGAATTAGTTACCAAACATGATTTAATTGCTTAATTGTCCTTAAGTGACATTTATTTAAATGTGAGGACCAAATTGCATAAATAATTCTTAGGCTAAATTGACCATTTTCCATACCTTTTACACTTAGTTGCATAACTTACAAACTTGGAGGATGTTATTACAAATACCATATCTTCTCAAGAGATATATCGATATCTGCATTTCTTCCACAATCTTCATCTCATTTTTCATCCAAAAACATACCATTTGCTTCCTCCTTCACCGAGTCAAACCTCCAATGAGGAGAAAAGGGAATTTCATTCATTTCAAGCTAAAATCTTTGAGGAATTGGGAGTCTTGGGGCATCATCTTCATCATCTATTTTCTCCATTTCTTTTCATTTCAAGGTGGGTATATGTGTGTATTGATGATTCCTTATCATATATGAAGTTAAGGTTTGAGGTTAACTTGAATATGATGTGCTTTAGATGTTAGAAGCATGATTAGGAGGTTTAAACTTGAATTAGTGCTTGAATTCTTGAAATCCTGGAAGGATATGGCATGACTTGATATATGAGGAAAGTTAGTGATTATGATGATTAAGGCATAATTTGTTAGGAATAGTGCCCTAGAAAGCCGATTGTATATCCGCTTTGTGCTTTTCCTTATTGTAATCACAGACAATCTTTCAATGAAATAACGAATTGAGGCAACACTTCTTTATATGCTCTTATTTGGTATGCGTTTACTTTATCTGTGCATGTATGAGAACTCCCCTAATCCTGATAACTTTAGGACTCTACCATTTAGGTGAAATGGTTCACGAAACGAGCCCTATATCACATAAGTCATGATTAGTAAAATACTCCAAGCCGATGAGTCCTACAGACAGTGGGAGTGTCAACCTGACTCCTCTAAGGCTTGCTTGTGGGATCACGCCCTTAAGAAGGACCACCTTATTTCATGGAGGTGCAAAGTGTATAGTTGATACGTGTGTGATACATGAGGGTGCTTACTTCAATAAGTAAGTTCACTGAGGTGCCCCGTGTGAGAAGATTCCTAAATGGGAAAGGAAGTTTCTATTTCAGGAAATGGAAACTTCCAGATTACGAAATATCTCACGAGTCATTGATGTGATTAATTGATCCTTAAGACTTGAGGTTCCTTGTCACTTTATGAGTTCACTCTGTAGTCTTAGGTATAAGCTTTAAAGGGTGTCGCCTTAGACAACTGATTCAAGGCTTATGCTGGGGCTGCACAAGTGATTCATGAAAGTGAATGAGAATCAAGAAAGGACCTACACTTGCATTTGAAAGGTGATCTCTTATTGTGTAAGTCATTCATATGCCATATGGAGTCCTTCGCCAAGGCAGTAGATCAAGACATCAAGAAAAGGGTTTCTTGGATTGAGATCAAATAGATATGAAATGCACTTAGCTTTAAGACCGGATTATTAGGGTTCTGATTATTTCCTTACCCTAGATCTTGGTTGAGAGATAGTAAGTATGAGGATTGTATCTCACATGAATCAATGACTTAAAGGTTCTGTCGAATCCGAACATTCCAATTCAGCTAGGGGTTAAACACCTGTTGCTAGACTATGGTCATTTAATCTGTGGACCGATTAATTAATTAGTGAAGTAATTAATTAGGGGCACTGCTAATTGAATTGAGAACCTAGAGGGTCACACACAACAACTTGGTTACATGAGTTGAGGCTTTAAGATGATTAAACGAGTTAATCGGGCCAAGAGAAAACCACACGTGTGGGTCACGTGAGTGACACGTGTCCCACACGTGTAAATATATATATATATTGTATATATATATTAAATAATTAATTTGTTAATTATTTAATAGACTTTGGTTTAATTTTGAATTAAAAGGAAAGTCTAATTTCGGAGAAAAATAATCTAGTTAATTAATTATGAATTAATTAATTAGATAAAAATAAGTTATTTATTTTAAATAAATAAAGTATAAAATTATCCAAAAATAGTATGGATATTTTTAGCTCTCTTGAAAGTTGATTTAAATTAGAATTCAAAGTCAAAGTCAAAATTACTTGATCAAGAGAGAGGCCAAAACCCTAGTCCATAAGGACTAGGAATTTCGGCCACTCCCTTATTATAAATAGGGGAGCTCGAGCTCCCCTTAGAGCTAATTGGCAATTCTTTTGGTTCGTGTGTTGAACACCATCCTTTCTCCAAGATAAACGAAACCCTAGGTTAAGACTAAACACTAACTAGAGAACTAGCATCCTTACTAGTTAGATTGTGATCAAGTTGGTGGACTATCTCTAGAGAGCTTCAAGTTAGAAGTTTGAAGATTTGAGCTTTACCAAGGAGAGGGGATCAAGCCTTGAGAAGAGCGTTCTTGGGTGGCTTGAAACGCTTCAAGAAAGAATAAAAGAAAACTAAGTTTCTTAACTCTACGAATTTGGATACACCATTGCGAGTCCAAGTTCCTTTTGTTGGGAAATTTTTTTTAAATTCCGCTGCTTTCTGATTCATTTTTTCCAACATAATTTGTATGTTTATATTGGGCTTTATTATTCCTAAAGCATGCATATAAGTTTCTTTCTATAGATTATAGCATTAAGAGTTGAATTATGAGTGTTTGACGTATTTTGGGTTATGGTTCGTGTTCCCCTGTTCTTCTGCTCTGTTTTCTGCATCTTCTGTAAAACGGGAACGGTTCTTCCCGTTCCCTTTGTAATTGGGGAACAGCCGTTCCTATATATTTGAACAATGTGCAGGGCGGTGAGAACGGGAACGACCGTTCCCATTTTGGCTTACAGCCGGAACGGCCATTCCCACCTTCGGGGAGCCACTTCGGGTAGTTGGGAACGGCCCTTCCCATTTTGAACTAAGGGCTGGAACGGCCGTTCGCAGACCCCTAGAGAGGCAGTAAAGTTTCTGCATAAAATGTGAAATTCCATTCCTTTTCCTTTACCTTTAATTAACCCCAACATGCTATTATATGATCAATTACATGTCATAATATGAATATATCATGCTACATTCGTGAATGCATGTCATCTCGTTGTATAGTTAGGCAGTGCATCCTATTTGGTAACATTGATGAGTTATTGTCTCACAAGTACACCATGTCCTGTTTCTTGTCCAGTTACTGTCCCGGGGAGGAGATTGTGGTCGATTGAGCACGTTCATGCATCCATGAGTCATTGTGTCGCCTGTCAGGTGAGGTTTAATTGCTAGCTACTTAGAACCCGTATAACCTTATGTGACTTTTGTACCAAACGGTACAAATATATATTTACAAGTGTTTCTAAACTCTCAAGTCATGTTATTTAAAAGTAAACCGTGTTCATTGAAAGCAAGTTATGTTCTTGAAAGCAAGTCGTGTATCGTGTTACAAGCAAGCCATGTACTGTGTTATCATGATTGAACCGTGATCGTGTTGGCGAATTATCGTGTATCGTGTATTATGGGCCCGAGGGTGAGTGTTTGAGCCAACCGGGAAAGCATAGCGCTGACGGTTAACTCACACACCTCTCTCAAACCGTGGGGATGCCCCCTGAATCCACTAGGAGGTTTGGTGGAGGAAGGAGTCCCGTACGTGGGAGCCATGCTCCCGACGTGCAACGTGATATCGTGGGTGGTTCGGGCCTTGCAAACCCACCACCATTGGAGAAAGGAGAATTTCGTGTTATTGATCGTGTGCACTATAATGACTCGTGTGGTAACCTAATTGAATGAAAATGTAATTCTTGTTCACTGTCGAGGATGGTTGGAGATCGTGCACGCCCCTCGCCAAGGCCACTGATTGTTATAATAAATGTAATTGTCGTGTTAAACTTCATAGTTGTAATCTCGGGCGAGTTTTAAGTTATTCTTGCACTTATATTATTTTAGTTACAAAACCTTACCCGAGGTTATAACTTGCATGTTATTTGTGCATATATATATCTATGCCCCTCACTCAGTCTTTTATAGACTGACGCCTCCACCTTTCAGGTTCTTGCAGGTGCACGCTAGGAGGGAGTCGAGTCGTGTCAAGTCCTGTCCATGTAGTCGAGTCAATCACGGTGCATATTGTTTATCGTTTTTTAGAGCTGTTATTATAGTTAATTGTTATTTATATTCGGAGATGATAATGTATTGACATGTAAAGCTAGAACATATTTTATTTTACTTGGCAATTGAGAAATATCCTGACATGTTTAATAATTATATTTGATAGTGAATAGTTTATGCTTCCGCTTTCACTCGTTGCATGTATACATTAATCTCGCCTAGCTTGTCGTTTATTACATTATCACCCGTTCGCTATAGGTTAGTTCATATACGGATTGCTCGTTTCGTATGTGGATTGACCTATAGTGCGGGGGTGTGGCACCTCCACGTGTAAGGGGTGCTACACTTGGTGGTCATTTTTTTTATTGCCACCCTTTCGCTATAGTCTTAGTTCATGTACGGATCATCCATTTCATATGTGGACTGAGCTATAGTGCGGGGGTGTGGCATCTCGGTGTTCCGGGTGCTACATCTTAGGTGGTATCAGAGCCTGGTTGCAAAACTGCGGTTCTACCGTCGTGTCGTGTCAAGTCTATGTCGAACGGCATAGGATTAATTGATAATTTGCGAGTCTTGCATCTTTTTTGGAACTACTTGAACTTATTTGAATTTATTTGAACATCCTTGAGCTACTTGATGACTTGTACGTGGCATTGATTTAAGTTACTACTTGATGATTAATTGACCTTCTATGGCTTGGAATTTATATCTTTAATATGTTTTACTTTAACTTAGTTGAATTCATTATTACACTTTGCATCAAATATGTGTTTAAATGCTAATTATGTGTCATATGCAATCACTAACTCCATGCATTTATAATTGAGACAAGTTTTGATTATAGTCTTTAAAGATCATGTCAACCCACGGCCAATTTCTACGACAACCTCAATCTATCGCTAGCTCCTTTCTCTAGCTTTGACGTTGCAAGGAATATACCGGGGAACTTCATACAAAAATTCAATAGACATGGATTTTTCTAATTGGGTTCTAATTCAAGTGATAAGATCCGGAATAGAAGAATTAATTGTAGTAGTAATTCACAAGCTCTAGGAAGTTAGAGCATAAAAGAGGAAAGTTTGCAAGTTATGGTTTTAATGGAACATTCACTTAGGAGAAACATGAATAAAGTCTTGAAGATGTTTGGGTTCGAGGGTGGCATCAACAAGGGCTGATGTTTATAACTTGCAAAATAACATGTGAGATCACATTATTAAAGAAGTTGGTTAACCGGGGACAAGAGGTTCATTTAACTAAAGAAAGAGAGAAGGAAGTTTTACGGTTACTAAGGATTCAAGGTTTGGAATTTCAAACAAGTCGAGGATCTTCTACAAGTTGGTATTAAAATCAAGATGTGAGAGGAAAGTAACTCAAATGATTCGGTCCGAGGTCAAAAATTGTGAAGTCAGTTTGAGATGAATCGAGACACTTCGGACTTTAAAATAGGGTTCAGATCAATTGGAAAGATTTAAGAAATTTATCTATTTTGGGTTCTTAGAAACAACAAGTAGAAGAATAGAACATTGAGGTAATCAATGTAGTTCTACAAAGAATTGAGATATTTTGGAGTTCGGGTTAAGAAAGAAGTCGGATGGGAAGAGTAAAAGGAACGACTAATATGGTGAATTCAAATTCATGATATGGAGCAACAATGGAATCGATAAAGAAAGGTAAAGATTTTTAGAGGGAAACTATATGCTCAATGTGAAAGCAATTGGAGGGTGAGTTCATTCGACTATTTAAATTTACACAAATTAAACCGAGGACTTCAATTGAGGTGATGTCTAGGTGAAGACTTCGGGCAATAATTAGAGATTATTTTTCGAAAGAAGCCGAGAAAACTTTGATCAAGAAGGTGTTTAGGATGAAGGTTCGAGCCACACTTAGAATCAATAAATTGGAAGGAAGACTTGGGGATGGAATCGAGTTCAAGAAAATTTAATTCTCGAGTAATGGAAATGTGCAAGTTGATGTTATGGATTTTGAAGAATTGGAAGACCGTGGGTAACAAGGAATAACCAACAAATTCGAGGCAAGCTCGTAATTCAACAAAACAAAGAACAAGTACTAAGTTAAAGGATACAGCTACGGTGACAGGTTCAAAGCATTCATGGCACGTGCATCATACGTTGTTTACATTATTTACATTCCTTTATTTATGTGCATGTCTTTAATGGATATAATTGTTACAACGTGTTGTATCTTTAATTACTTACAAGTGTGATACATGCATCGACATCTTAACCCAACATGCATTTTAGGTGTTTTCTTGATAGAAAATCTCCCCACCTCATCTATCAAGCATTATTTCAACCGAGACACAACCGAAGTATGATACGGAAAGAATTGGGTTGCAAAGTGAGGAGAAAATAGGAGAAAAATAAAATAAAAATGCAAGAGTTACAAATAAGTGGGCTATTCTACTAGGTGCAACACAATTTCAAAAGTCGCAATAAGGGAATTTCGTGGAAATGGAAAAATGAAGGAATTAGAAGATTTTAATACTGGATGAATTTCTAGATTCGGATGAAAGTTATGAGAGAATAATTTCAGAAAGGCTGAGTGCTTCAAGAACCGGAGGTGACCATTTGAGAAAGGATGATAGACTTAGTGCTCGTATCGATTTCCAATCGGGATGGAGGAATTTTCGGGAACAAGATCGGATGTGATAGGTACTTCAACAGAAATAGTAAGAATAGATTCTTTGATTTGATGAATGGTAGAACAATTTCAAGAAGCGAGATATATATATATATATATATATATATATATATATATATATATGTTTCATTTTCTTAAAGGGGGAGAGCCGGCCAGAAAACTCCAAGAAAAGTGGTTTTTCTTTCCCTCTATCAGAACCATGTGGACGAAATCTTCAATATCTCAAAGCTCATACCCCTAAAGTTCTCAAATGGAGATTTCTAAAGCCATAAGGAGGCATGTCCTAAGCCGAGCTGAAACGAAAAGAAATTTGATGAGAAATTGTAGAGATAATGGTTTCTACAAGTAGAGTGAACATAATTTTATCATAAATGAGCATTCTACAAGGAAGGCGATGCGATTGTCATTCAAGATCTGTGTGAAAGGAGCACAAAGGTGCTAATCTGTTATAAGGGTAGAAACCGAACTTCTAGCTATCACATAATTAGCTCTTGCATCAGAGGAGATTAACTTTAATTTGTAGGAAGAAGGAGTGAGTTGGATTACTAACTTGCACATTCAAGAGTTGAAACTCCGGATTATCATATCGGGAAAAGATAAAGAGTTGATCGTGGGATGAAGATTGAGAGGATATTTAATACATACAATGGGCATGTTGATGAATCGAGTCAATTAGGGATCAGACCATGCAACGATACTGGAAGGTTATCAATTTCAAACTTCATTACTTCGGTGAACGGTACACCTAAACATGCATATCACGTGCACTGTGCATTTTATTATTACCATCTATGGTTCTTTGTATGTGTTAATTGTTTGTATGACTAATTGGTATACTTCATCTCTCATACTTGCTCCTTATGTGACGATTTGTGTATGTGTGTTTATTCATTTGAGTTTAAGTTGTGTATTACTTGTTTGAGAGATGGGGTTCTCTCATTGTTTGTTTGAGAGACGGGGTGCTCTCGTTGCTTGTTTGAGAGACGGGGTTCTCTCGTTGTTTGTTTGAGATACGGGGTTCTCTCATTGTTTGTTTAAGAGACGGGGTGCTCTCGTGGCTTGTTTGAGAGAGAGGGCTCTCTTACTGCTTGTTTTAATGATTTAGAACTCGAGTTTGGACCTGGGGACAAGGTCCTCTTAAGGGGTAGAGAGTTGTAACGCCCCAGTTTTCAATTATACATTTACATGATTTTATATGAATTATGTTCTTTTATGTTTATGTGAAAATAAAAGATATTATTCTCAAATCGTGAATCTTGCATAATTTGAATTTGCTTGAGACATGCATTAATTGCCAAACGTGACTTAAGTGCTCATACGTGTCCTTACTTGATCATTTCTTAAATATGTGGACTTAATTGCATAACATAAATGGGAGTTAATTTATCATTCTCCATGGAATAGAACTTGTTTGCTTGAATTCAATGTTTGAGGGACTTCTTGGCAAAATGTGTTGAGTCATGCAATTTAGTGGAAGACTTAGATATTTTATACATCTCTTGCATATTTACTCATCCATTTCATCAAGAAACTTCACACAAACACACACTAAATCTCGTTTGAAACGCCATGGAGAAGAATGAAGGATTTCATCCATTTTCAAGCCATATTTCAAGGAAGGAAGTTGCATAAATTGGAGCATCACCATCTTCACTCATTTCATCTGTTCTTTCTTGCATCCAAGGTAGATGGAGATTTGATTTAATTCTTGAAGCCTTGAGTGTAGTAGGGTTTAAGATCTAGGATGTGATTACTTGTTTATTTGATGATAGAAGCATGGCTAGGATAAATAATCTTCAAAGCTTGCATGAATTCATGATTTATATGAGAGTTGGACATCATGATATATATGGGGTTTGGATGATGAAATTCTTGATGATTTATGCTTGATTTCATGAATTAAATGGTGCCTAATTGATATAAATGATCATATACATGTTATATGTTAGTTTTAGGTTGTTTTCTTGTATTGATTTGATGTTTATATGCTTGGGAGCCAAATCCCGTGCCTATGCCCTGTTTTCCCTTCGGTTTGCTGCTGGACAACGGCCGTGGATTTGTGTCCAAAGACTCGGAAGTCTTCCCATGGGAGTGGCTTTTTGACCCACGGTCGTGGATCCTCCTATGTTTTCTGTCCGAGTTTGGTTTGCTTCGTTCTCCCTCATACAAACTCCGATTGACCTGATATTTGAACCCAATGAAAGGTATTGAAGTCTAGAACAATCTAAAATTGGAATCACCTCAATATATTTTCCCATTTGCAAGATATTATCAATTCGTTTTGGTGTCGCTGCTTTACAAACAAATTGCAATCATCCAACTTCAAGCCTACGCCATTTTCTCCTCACTTTAAACTAAATTATGAGCCATATATCCTCGGAAAGGTCTTTGTGTCTAGTTTAATACACAACAAGAAAAAATTCATTCCAGCTTCTATATCTCAAGATATTCCATTTTTCCTACAGTGTGTGCATTTCCGGAAATTGCCCGTTTTTGTCATACTTCAACAAAACCTTCCTTATTGCATTCCTTTCACTCCCTTGGCTCCCATATGTGATTTATATGATATATATACTTGATTACTTGATAAGTATGCTCGTACTTGACACTTCTTGGTACTTAATTGCTCAAACGTTATTGTGTGACTTCCTTCCTTATTTGAATCGAACTTGAAATAATTGAATAATATGAATACATGATTTCTTGATTTTAATTTCACCTCTTAGGTGTTAATTGGGGTTTATACATGCTTAGTGTTAATTGATTTATTGGGTTTTATTTATTTACATGAGCATTGCTGTGCGTCATACTTGGTTTCATATTGACTCATTTCTCACGAGTTTCCACTATTCCCTTTCTTGTCCAGTTTTTCTCCAGGGCGGAGATCACTGATCGGTTGGGCCCTTTCTTTTATCCTTGTCTTGTTCCGTTGCTCGTCAGGTGAGGTTTAATTCTAGATATATAGAACCCATATAACCCTATGTGATGATTTAAGCCAAAATGTATCTATATATCTATAGTTTTCCAAACTCTCTTGATTTTCAATTGATTTCAAGGAACGGATTGATTGATTCATTGATTGATTCATTGATTGTTTTGGCGAGTAAAACATGTTCACTTTGGGCCCGAGGGTAGTGTATTGAGCCAACCGAGGATGCAAGGGCTGACGGGTAACTCTTGCACTATCCTCACCATTTTTGGGGTTACCCCTGAATCCACTAGGAGATTAGTGGAGGAAGGAGCTCCGGGCATAGGGACTCATGAACCCTATGCCCCGTTGGATTGGATGGCGGGGCCTTGCAATCCCCCATCATCCGGAGGAAGAAGGATGGACGGAAATTGCTAATTGTGCACTAATTTGTATTGCTTGATCACTTAATTAATTATAACTGAATTACTGTACACTGTCGGAGAAAGGTTGGAGATTTGCCCTCACTCGCCGGGCCACTGATTGAATTGAATTGAATTGATTGAATTGTTAAACGGATTAGTTGTAATCTCGGGCGAGTTGTATACTAGTATGGAACCTATATTGCTTCTCTTTTATAAACACTTACCCGAGATTATGGTTTGCATGATAATTGCGCTAATATTTATTTATAAACCCCTCGCTCAGTCCGTGTTGGACTAACACCTCAACTTTTCAGTTTTTGCAGGTTGTGTGCTAGGCCGGGTGGAGTCAAGTTTTATCGCTTTGGGTCTAGCATTGTCATTTTACTTTGGCATGTACCTTATTTATACTTATGCCTTTTGCTTTGGTTGATAAGTGGTATGATATTGTATTGATATGTATATCGGTACCTATAAGTAATGATTGAATTATTGTTTCCGCTTTTATTGCTCTGAGTTGATTGATTGGTTTGGGGTTAGTCCCGCCTAGCTTTCTGGTCGTTTTTTTTATTGTCACCCGTTCGCTATAGTCTTAGTCATGTACGGATCATCCATTTCGTATGTGGACTGAGCTATTGTGTGGGGGTGTGGCATCTCGACGTTCCGGGTGCTACATTAGAGTTAAAATGGGGCCCACAAATTAAGACTAGTCAACAAAGGTAGCTCTTGGCGAAAGAAGTTCATTCCAGTCGAATTTTGGAGGACCAAATGGGCTTAAAAAATTACAAAGTTGGGTTCCTTGGTTTCATCTCTTCGTTACGAGTCTAACGCATCTTCCGAAATTTGAATCCGAATTCCCGATCTCGAGTTACGCTTCCCGGAACACAATGTGCGCTAAAACAAGTTAGGCCCTCGTGCCCCTAATAAATCCCGTTTTTACAAAACAAGTCAAGAACCAAATAAAACAAACTCTACAACAAGTATAAAGCATATAAACACGTTCATAATCCACATAATTCATGCATGGTAAGTTGTTACAAAATCGGGATTGAAAACGGGGTCGAAAAGAGTTAAAACGAAGAAAAAGCGGGCTAAAACGTAAACTTTTAAAACATGAAACATATAATGCTCATTCAAAAGGCACATATGTCATATAATTGCATGCTTAATTAATTAAAAGCGTACGTAGTACACTCGGGAAGTCCGTACCTAGAAAATTGAAGCGTTGGGATGTTACACTACCAACTTCAAAACTTTCTACCAGGGTGACCGGTACATAAAACATTCATGGCATATGCATACATGCAATTTAAATTTAAATGATTTCTTAATGCTATATGCCTTTCTAATTGATTATTTTCGTTGTTCCTTGTTATGTTTATAATTGATGTTTATTACTTGCCCCTGTATGACATAAGAGATTATTAATTGTTGTAATTCATGTTTTGAAATCTTTTTCATCTTGGTGTTTACTCTTTGACATAATTGTTGCTTTTAAGTGACCGGGTTCTCTCATTGTTGCTTGCGAGGGACGAGGTTCTCTCATTAATTGTTTTTAGGCGAACGGTGAATCGGAGGACGGATTCTTTTAATGGGGAGAGATTGTAACGCCCCGACTTTTCAATCGTATAGTGTGACGTATATGTTTACCAATTTACGCGAATTAATTATTTATAAGTGTTTTATATATTTAATTTTATTATAAATTGTTATTATTTTATTTTATTTTTTTATTCATTAGATTAGTATATTTAATTTCGTAATTAAGTGTTAAATGCTGATTAATTATATCTTTAATTACATTAGTAATAATTTCAAAAATTACTGTTGACTTTATTATTTAATTTAAAATAAAATTTAAATTTTATTATTTAATTTGCAACGTTATGAAATTGTTAATGCTTTGCACATGAGTGTCTTAATTGCGCTTCGTTGTCATATGATTTGAAATCTAAATTTCGTGAAAATTTAGTATGTCATAGTTTTATATGTTATGAACATGTTTATATGCTCGTTTCATGTTTTCGATCTCGTTTGACGTGGTAACGAATTTATTTTGAGTTGTGGAACCAAATCGGGGGCTAACGGGAAATTAGCATACCCTTGGTTCCATATGTGATATCTTGAGCTCGGGAACTCGGATTCGAGTTCCGTCACCTCCGAAAAACTCGTATCGAAGATTTGGGTTCAATGGAACAAGCTTTATATTTTTCTAAACTCGTTTTGACCTTCAAATTTTGCCCGAAACATGACGAACCCGCCTAAATGATCACCTCCCACCATTTTAACCATAACTTGAACCATAGTTAACCAAATGGAGTGAAACTTGGACCCACACTCCACTAAATCAATCTATTATCATCCCATACCCCCCCTCCATTTCGTTCCATACACAAAATAAAGGAAGGAGATCAGATTTTGGAGCAGTAGACCCCCATTCCCGTCACCTTCAACCCTAGTGAGATTTTGAGCTTCAATCTCTATTTTCTTCCATCATCTTCCTGGGGTAAGAATATATTTGATATCTACCTGCTTATATGATTATTTTCATCGAATAAAATCTGATTTTGAGCCATGTTTGATATGGATTTGCCTTATGACATGAATAGTTAGGTTTTGGGCTTTTATTTGAACTCTATGACTTCTCTTGGTGTTTTGCTTGAATCGGAGCTACAATCTTGATCATTTATGCTTCATTTATTGATATTTATACCTGAATTTAGTGGTAGTTGAAATATGGAGAAGTTACCATTAGTGTTCTTGAGCTTTTGAAAGCGTTATGCATGAGTTTTAACTCTTTTTCTTAGCTTAGTTGTTGTTGCTCGTTTCCAGCCTGTTTGAGTTGGTTTTTGTGCTAAATTGCTGCCTCTTTTCCTGCCTTAACTTGCTTGGATGAGATGGTATTCTTTTGGTTTGAGGTACAGGCCTGAACAGGGGTGATCCACCATTTTTCCCGTGACTGGAGGGTCTCCCCGACCAGGGAGATTTTACTCATGAAAAGTACCCGGCCAGGTACATGCTATGCAGATTCTTTCTGCCTCTTAAGTACCCAGGAGGGTACTTTTGTGTGCAAAATCTCCCCGGGAGGGGAGATAGGGAACAAGCTCTTTGAATTTTTAATTGTTGCATGATTTATGTATATTATGTGTATGTATTTTTGTGTAATGTATGTTTAATGAATTCTTGTATGTGTATGTGTATGTACGTAGCTATATATAAGTATACATGTGTGTGCATGCATATATATATTATATATATATTGTGCATGTGTGTATCTTATATATTGTGTAATCCTTGGTGTGTGCATGTGTTTATTAAATATATATTAGTGCATGTGTATGTATAAATTTATAAAGTAATGCATGTATAGGTACGTATATAAATATAATAGTGCGTGCATGAGTGCTGTAATTATGCATGAATATATATATATATATATATACTATATGGGTGTGTATGTGTATATATATATTATATATATTAAATTCTTGAATTAATTAAATTAGTTTTATATATTATTATGATATTAAATAATTCAATTTTCACGTACGTGAATCTCGTGCTTCTTTATATGATTTGAATAATTTTAATTGTTTAGTTTATAATTGTAAACTTGGTCTATTTGAGTTTTAATTGCTACATGAAATTCTTGGATTGAATTGATATGAAATGTGAAATTATGAACTTGAATGAATTTGAACGCTTCCTTGAATGAATGAATTGCTTGTTTATATACCTTACATGCATTAATAGTACACATGAACGTGTTAATGACATAATATCATCTTTTATTCATTCATATCATATACATAGCATTGTCGTGCATCATATGTGGTTCATATGGCGTCTTGAGTCTCACGTTTGCACTGTGTTAATTCTTTTACAGTTTTCTCCAGGACGGAGACGTTCATAGGTTACTTTCAAGCCTTCTTTTCTTTTTGGTATTGTTCGGTAAGGTGTAACAGGTGGGTTTCTCTTCTATTAGTTACAATGACCCGATATATCCCTTATGTGAAAGTTTTGAGCCAAAATATTATAAATATATATATTGAGTCTTTCAGAAGAGTCAACGATTTCTAACGTATAACTATTCTTTTATGAACCCTACCTATGATTTTAGAGAGTGTATGATATAAAATGAACACGGGCCCAGGAACTTATTGTACGGGGAGGCAAGGGCCGACGTTCATCCCATACACTAGTTCCAACCAAATTTACGGCGAAACGGACCTCGTTAAGGAGTTTTTGATGAGGAAAGGCTAACCGGGCTTTGAGGATTCAAGAACCTCATTAGGAACATTATATGATAGGTGGTCAGGCCTTGCAATCCCGGCCACCACCCAGAGGAAAAAGGTGTAAGTGTTTATGATTATGGATGATATGACTATGATTATGAACGAATATGTATGAATGTGAATGATCACTAATATAAAGATTGAATTGGTATGCACACACGAGGAGAAGCTTGGAGATTATGTACGCCCCCTCGCCGGGCCATGAAACCTTATGAATGGAATGAATGAATTTGATAGTTGTAATCCCGAGTGTTGTCTTCCTTTGTTTTACCCACTTGAGAAATATCTGAAAAACCTCGCACGGGATTATAGCGTGCATGTGTGGGTGTTTAAATTCTGTAATATTATATATGTTATGCCCTGTTTTATACCCACCAGTCTCTTACAGACTAAACCCTGCTTTGTTTTCAGTGCTTTTGCAGGTTTTGGTGAGCTAGGCGGGAAGTCGAGTCTGTCAAGTTCTTGATCGAGTTGGAGTTTGTTCATATGCATTTTGCAACTTGAATAAATTATAGAATTATGTATGAATTGTTCTGATTATGTTATATTGGCTCGGGACAGGCTTCTAGGGATAGTTGAACCCGTAAATTTGTGATTTATGATTTATGTTTTAAATTTTCGGGACTAGGTACTCATGTTAGTGGAACCCATCTTTTATGATAAACCTTGTGATTGATTTTATATCCTGCTTCCGCACTCGCATTTAATTCATGAGCTTGTTTATTTGGTTTCGAGGTTCTAGCTCCCGCCCAGCCTGGTGTGTGAGTGAGTCCCCGCTCGTCATGATTCGACTCGTGTATGGACTCTCCATTTAATATGCGGGTCGGGTCTCGGTGCGGGGGATGTGGGGCCTTCCATTGGGGCGCTACATCCCGCCTAGCTTAGGTGTGTGTCTGTCGGTCTCCCGTTCGCCTCTGCTTACTTCATATACGGGTTTCCCTTCTCGTAAGTGGATTGGGCTTAGGTGCGGGGGATGTAGTAAGCCACCATACGGGGTGCTACTAAACACATAAATATAACATGTTAAGAATGAATAAGAGTCATAAAAGAGGCTAGAAAATAACATACAAAGCAAATAAACGAGTAAAGAAAATGAAAAACAACATATGCATGCAACTAGAGAAGGCCACGGGGGTGTCACCTTTCTAGGCTAAAGGGTGTCACCCCCGTGCCTTGGTACAGGTTGAAAACACCAAGAAATGCAGCCTAGGGTCATGGGTATGTCTCCAAAATGTCACCCCCGTGACCAAAGGTAAAAGCACAAACGAAAATTACCATAAAAGTGGTGACACTTCCAAGAGGAAAAACTGTCACCGGATGACAACGAACAACTGCGTCTTCCTCAGCAAATCGGACATAACAGCCCCTGTTCTTCTCCCATACATAGCAGCGGTAGCACTATAACACCCCTATTTTTCGGCCATACAGGTATGTCGGCACGAGTGAGCTAAGTGCGTTTTTAAATTATTTATTTATGTAATTATATGTTTATTATTTTGTTTGTGAGCTATTCTTGAATTTATATGAATTATTTGTTAAGTGTTTATGTATGGATTTTGAACGTTTATACTCATTTGCTCTTGAACTTAATCCATATGCGCCCGATTTCGATTCTGATTTTTGTGATAATTTGGTATGCATGAAATATGTGATTTATGAACGTGTTTATTTGCTAGTTTCTTGTTTTGGATTTCGTTTGTTACGGTTTTAAAACCGTTTTGTTTGTTAAGGGACTCGAGGGCCTAACTCATTTTAGCGTACCTTGTATTCCGAAAGGCATAACTTGAGCTCGGGAATTCAGATTCGAATTCCAGAAGTAGTGCTGGACTCGCAAAAAAAATTGAGAGGTATTAAAGCTAGCTTCTAAGCCCGTTTCAACCTCTGAATTTTGCCCAAACCGAGAGCCTCGCGCATGACTGCCACCTTTTGCGGTTTTGACCATAACTAATTCATTTCTTAACCAAATGACTTGATTGTTAGACCTAATTAAAAATGATTAATCCCTCTTTCATCCTCCCTAACCCTCATTTTCGAGCTCATCCCCAAGAAGAGAGAGAAGTAGCTGCAAATAAGAGAGAAAAGGGAGAGACCCATCACTATTCACCCTTAGCGATTCCAAGCTCGTATCTTCTCCGTTTCTTCTCCAATTTGAAAGGTAAGAATATATTCTTGTTCTCTACCTCTTTGTGATTGTTTTAAGCCATCATTTGCATATTTTCATGGAGTATTGAGCATGTTGTGGGTTTGATAGTGAATAGTTAGGTTAAATCTCCATTTCTTGAATTCGTGGCCATGATTTCAGTTTTTCTGAGAATTGATGCATGAAATATGATCACTCTAGCTTCGTTTATGTATTTATGAACTTGATTTTGACGTATGAGCTAAGTATAAAGACCCATCATTGTTGAAATTTGAGTTTTTGAAGCTTTGTTGGAGATTTGATGAGCTAGTTGCCTTACCATTTGTGTGTTGCGTTTTTAGTGCCTTATTTACCTTTGTTTTGCTCTTGTGTTATTGCTCTTTCATGACTTGCTACTTCTGCATGAAGTGCAGGGAGAGAAACAGAGTTGCTGCCCTATTTTGCTTCGTATTTTCGTGGCTGTAACTAGGAGTTACGGCCATGATAGCACCAAGGGTTTTCTTAGTCGTGGCCGTGGCACTGTTTGGGCTGTGTTTTGAGAGGGAGGTAGCGGCTGCGACCCATTTTATGCTGAAATGAGTCACGGCTGTGACCTTTTTTTGGGGCAGTTTCGAGAGCAGCCCCTTGGCCACGACTTGTTGTTATGTTTTGTCTTGTTTTGTTGACTTGTATGTGTTAGGCATGACTCATTTAGCTCATTTATGTATAATATATGTTGTTAACTTGTTATATAATATGTTATATGCTTTGTTAGGAATTTAGTACATGATTTCGGTGCTTTTATACGCAATGTGTGACACATTATGCTTTATATGCTCTCTTACGTGCATGTATAACTTCATACTTCGTTTATTTGCCTCGAGTGATATTTCTTCGCTCTTTTTATGATACCTTTGAATTTCTAATATGTTATATATTGTGTTATGCTCGTTGTATGAAATTTATGAATTCGTTTGACATGATATATGAAATTCATGACTTTATATGACTTAATATGGCATAATGTGACTTAAGTGTCAACTTGTTGCATTTCATATGCATCATTTGTATTCGTATGCATTTAGCAAGCGTCTAATTGGTTCATATTGAGTCTTAGTATGTCTTTTGTCATTTGTTTTGTTCAAAGAATCATCCCGTGGGTGACGAGGTAGTTCCATAGGTATGTTCCAGTTTGTTTCGTTCGATTTGTTCGTCAAGGTAAGGTTTCTTTCTTTTAGTTAATATGACCTACAACCCTAAATATGTTCTTAAGCCCACATGCAACTTACATATATATATATATATATATATATATATATGTGTGTGTGTGTGTGTGTGTATTTGTGTGTGTGTGTGTGTATGTATTTCGATACGTGTTTAATATGTATTCTGTGGAAATTGACCCGTTTATTATGAAACACTTTTGAAAAGGCTTTTATATATACGTAAGCTATATATTTTTTTGTTTTTTTTTTAAAAGGGTTGGTGTGTGTTTTGAACTAGCGAGTTATGACTTTGAAAGATAAGTCTGATTTTGGAAATTTAGAACTTTGAACTTTGAAATTGGAACTGGGCCCGGAGATTTTTGCAAAGGAGCCCCGGAACGGTGTTGGGCCGTAGGGTTACTCCCGAATACGGTCTCCACTTAGAAAGGATCAACCCAGAACCCACTAGGATGTTATTGGGGGATCGAATCCTTGGGCATGAGTGTCATGAAACTCACGACCCATACATATTGAATTGATGGTTAGGGTAGGAACAACCCTTCCATCACCCGGAGATGATGTATGTGTTGATTTAGTTTTCGTTGGAATTTTGAATTTGACTTTGAATATGAAAGGAGATAGGTTGGTTAGAAACTCGTACTCACTGAGTTGTGTGATTTAGACTTTGACAATGGGTTGTGAAATTTGGCCTTCGGCCTTAACTCTTTTCTATATATCTAGTATCACGAGATAAAATGTTTTAGATTGCAAAAACCACACCCCGGTTAATGAGCTTTATGACTTTGAATATGCTCTGTTTTTGTGTATACATAGGCGTGAGTGTGTTAGCCCCCTCACCAGCCTTTAGGACTGACCCCTCGTTGTTTTCTTTTTCCCCCTTATTTCTTTGAGTTGTAGGTGCAGGTTTCGGTTCGAGCTAGGCTGTAGTTTCTTTTTTTGGTCGTTTGAGTCTTGTAGTCCGAATCTTTTACATACTGCATCTTTACCTTTTTGCCATGGTACTATGTATATGTATGAACATGCAACACCCGTACGGTGGCTCACCACATCCCCCGCACCAAAGTCCGATCCACATACGAAATGGAGAGTCCGTACATGAACCAAACAGTGGCGAACGGGAGACTGACTGACTCACACCTAAGCTAGGCGGAACTTAGACCCTGACCAACCAAAACAAGAATGCGAAAGCGAGAAAGTAAGCTATGCTACATTTCAAACAAACAAACAGGTGACCGGCTCAACTAGTATAAATACCTAATCCCCAATCAAACAATAAACATAAATTCAACGGGTTCGCCTATCCCTAGAAGCCTGTCCCAAAATTATATATCAATACATATCAGAATTTCCAAACATAATATTTATACATATCTTATACATAAGCCGAAGTAAAAGGAATGCGAATGCAAGACAACCTACTAAACAAAAGACTCGAAGACAGACTCTAAAGGACTAACACACTCCGCCTAGCACGAACTCCAAGCCGGACCTGTAAACTAAAAACATAAAAAGGGGACGGGTCAGTTTTAACTCGACTGAGTGAGGGTTTAACACACTCACACTATATATATATAAGAGAGCAAAGCAGGTACAAAATAAATTGTAATGTTCATGAACTCAGGGATAGGTTTTTCACGCCACAGCATTTTCTCGTGATACATAAATATAGGGTACTTAAACAATTTCAAACAAAACAACATAACTTGTAAAGCCTACAAATTTTAACTTAACTTAGAATCTATCCCTGTTTCACGAACGTCAACAGAACATATACTTAATAAAGAACTCGGCGGGTACGAGCTCAGACTCCCCCAATCACCTCAGAACATATTGTAACAGAAATAAAGCAGAAAACCTAAATACATAACATATCATAACTGACCAACCTCAACTCTGGTGGTGGAAGGGTGTATACGTCCTAACCATCCATAATTTAACCAACTCACGCGGGTAGCTAACCCTGACGTTTCCTCCCCGATTTTTACACCGAAGGCATCAAAATACCATGCCTTCCCTTGCTCCCGGGGTCGCGCATGATACTTTGGATGGAGACTATGTACAGGCCGAACCCCGACGGCCCAATACCGTCCCGGGGCATGATTCCTTACCCATAGCTCCTTGGATCCACACACACACAGATACATAACTTTCACATAACCCGCTACAACAGAGACAGACAGGCATAACTTATACATATACCTATACTTATATATATACCCCTCTCCATGTCATTCATAATTAACTCATTCCTTGGCAAACTTGGCTCATGAGATATACGGTTAGAGACATAGTTCAACGGGGCAAAACATGTCAAATCAAACCAAAAAGGCATATATAGGACCGTACATTGCTTAACATACTTGCAAGCTCGTGGCATATTCGTGCAAATACGTATTTCACACTTATTTTCAAACATATAAGGTTTATGAAACCACATACAATCAAAACCGAGCACATTACGTTAAGGTTTACCTATATCCTAGCCTCACCTTACACCGAAGAAACCGAAGACACAACATTTGATCCACCCCGAAATCAACACGGCCGACAAAACACCACCCCGGGTGTACCTGAGCAAACTGAACAGAAGAACAAGACTTAGATATATGAATGAACCAAATAGATGCACGGCATATGCTTATGAAGTGGTGTAGCATGTCATGGCATGATTCAATATGAGATATGTAACGCCCCAGTTTTTCAGTTGTATAGCGTGACGCATGTGTTTATCTAATTGCGCGAATTAATTGTTCATAAGTGTTTTATATATTAGATGTTAAATATTTATATCTTAAGTTTATTTAATATTAAAATTATGTTAATTAGTTGACATTTAAATCTTAATGTATTAATACTAAATATTAATTATTTATATCTTTATGTTTTTAATATTAAATGTATATTTTAATCGTGCACTTTGATTAATATTTAATTATGAATTTGAATTTTTGTTATAACTTATGAAATTCTTTGAATTTATTTATGCATTGCTCATGAGTGTTATAAACGTTCTTCGTTCTTGTATGATTTGATATCGAAATTTCATGAAAATTTAATATGTTGAAGATATACGTGTCATGAATATGAATATATGCTCGTTTCATGTTTACGGATTCAATTGCATTAGTTTCAATTTTTTTTTGTTCCTGGAATCCTAATCGGAGGTTAATGAGCAATTAGCGCACCCTTGGTTCCGTATGTGATATCTTGAGCTAGAAAACTCGGATTCGAGTTTCGTCAACTTCACTGAACTCTTAACAAAAATTTTAGTTTAATGAACTTAGCCTTATATTTTTCCAAAGTTATTTGAACATTCGAAATTCGACCGAAAAGTGATACATTCGTCAAAACTGCCACAGCTCGCTAAAATGGCCATACCTTTCTCAAACCTTGACCAAATTAACCATGGTTGGAGGCTGTGGAACCCCAGTTACACCCACTATCACCCTATTCCCTTAACTAACCAAACCAACCCCTACACTTAGAGAAATATCAGCCAAAACCCCCTGCTCTCCAGAAAATCCCGTAACCCTTGCCAACCTTGGCGATTCAAGCCCAAATCTCTTCCATCTTCCATCCAATCAACAAGGTGAGTTTAGTGTTGTGATATACATTCAATATGTGTCATTTTAAGAAATGCATCCCCAATTTTGAGCATGCTTTCATGAGATTTTGGAGGAGATGGATAAATAGTATGTTTTGGAGCCATATAGTGATCTCATGCATTCCTTGATGGATTTGGTTGATTTAAAGCATGAAAAACGTTATCTTAACTCCATCTTTTCATTTATTATCATTGATTTTATGGTAGATGAAGATTTAATGAGATTCCAGTAATGGCATTTTGAGAAAATAGAAGAAATGATCATCTTTTCTCTCCCTTATGTACTGAACTGCTGTTGTTGCATTTTTGGACCTTATTTGCTGTCAATTGCTGCTTCTTTTTGAATTGTTTGTTGCTTGTTGGTTGGTCTTCTTGTGCATGAAGATGCTGCTCTGTTTTTGCATTCTTTTGCCCTGTTTTTCGGCCTGTTTTGTTGTTGTCAGCTGCTGCGTTTTTCCTTGCTTATTTGCTGTCAATTTCAGTCTAATTATGGGAGTTGTTGGTGCATTTTGCTGCTGAATATTATGTCTTAAGTGTTGCTACCTGTTGCTGTGTAATCATGTCATTAAAACAGGGTATTGCTTCGTTTTTGAGCTGTTGTTGCGTGACTGAAATGGATCTCCTCGGGTGGGGAGATTTTGGCCATGAAAAGGCCCGGCCGGGTAGTTTTTGTGCAGAAACCTCCTGGATGAAACTCCCCGGGTGGGCACTTTTGTGAACAAAATCTCCCCGGGCGGGGAGATTGAATTTGGGGCTCTGTGTGTGTTGCTGCTACATTTTGTGCATGGTTTCTTTTGTTTTGTGCATGAATTGTGTATGTGTATTTATGGTTATGCATGCAGGATGTGTGTGTGATTTATTTGTTATGTTTCTTGCATGTTTACGTAATATATATGTGTGTAATATATGATATATATCCGTTCATGTAATCTTTTGTGGGTGCATGGCTATCTATATAAAATGCATGCATGTGTATTAATTTCATTTGCTTTTTGTTGTAAATGCATGCTACTACGTACTTATTTAGTTCATGCATAATTGGGTTATTTTGTGTAATTTGCATGCATGCTTTACGTACATGTATATATATGTATATATTTGTTTAATTTATATTATGTTATATTATATTATGTAAATGCAAGGTTAATGTTATATATATATTTAATTATTGTTTAATTTATTTAAATTTTAGAATTTACTTGTTACTTATTTCATGTCCCTTTCTAATTTCCAATCTTGATTTGAATGTAATTATTTGTCTATTCTATAATTGTAAACGTGTTATAGTAAGTGATATGATCGTTATTTGATATCTTTGATTAAATTGTTATGAAATGTGTAAAAATTGAACTTGAATGAATATGAACGTTTCTAATATCGAATGAATGGCTCGTTTATATGATTTAAATGCATTAATCGTGCACATGAACGTGTTCATTACATAATATCATCTTTTATGCATCCATATCATGTTCATTGCATGCTGTGCATCACATATGGTTCATTTGGAGTCTTTATTCTCACGAACACGTTACATTGTCCTTTGTACACTTTCGAGTCTCCTTGTCTTCTTGGAATTGTTCGGTAAGAGGTGTACAGGTGGGTTTCTCTTCTAATAGCTAAAATGACCCGATACATCCCTTACGTGAAAAATGTTTTAAGCGAAAATAGTATATTTATATATCGAGTTATTTTGGTAAATGATTTCAAACGTATGACCCCTTTTATTTATGAACCCTAGCTATGATTTTGGCGAGTACATGTTATAAACTGAACACGGGCCTAGAAATTTAGTGCATGTGGCTATCTGGGGTGGCATCGGGCCGACGGGGATCCCATGTGTTAGTTCCACCATGAACTACGGCGAAACGAACCTCGTCAAGGAGTTTTTGACGAGGAAACGCTAACCGGGCTTTGAGGATTCATGATCCTCAACAGCCACATTGATATGATTAGGTGGCCGGGCCTTGCAATCCCGTCCACCACCCAGAGGAAGAAGGTGTAAGTGTTTATGATTATAAATGATATGATTATGATTATGAAGAATATGTATGAATGTGAATGATCACTAATGTAAAGATTGAATTGATATGCACACGAGAGGAGAAGGTTGGAGATTATGCACGCCCCCTTGTCGGGCCATGAAACCTTATGAATGGATTGTATGAATTTGATAGTTGTAATCCCGAGCATTGTTTTCCTTTGTTTTACCCACTTGGGAAATATCTTAAAAACCTCACACGGGATTTTGGTGTGCATGTGTGGGTGTTTAAATTCTGCGATATTATATAAGTTCTTTGCAGGTTTTGAGTGCTAGGTGGGGAGTCAAGTCTATCAAGTTTATTAGTTAAGTCTGGGTCACTTCATATGTATTTTGTAATTAGAATGAATGTTATAAGAATGGTTAAATGTTATGATTATGATTATGATTATGAAATTATGTTTATGTATGAATTTTCGGGAATAGGTCATTGTGCTAGTTGAACCCGTTATTTTGCTTGAATTGGTACTAGATTGTATGTTATGCTTCTGCATTTGTCATTTATCTTTGTTCCTTATGATTTGGTTGCGAAGTTCTAGTTCCCGCCTAGCCTTTTGAGTGAGTGAGTCCCCGTTCGCTGTGAGCTGGGTTCATGCTCGGACTTTCCATTTCATCTGGGGATCAGGCTGATAGTGCGGGGGATGTGGCGTTTTTCCAGTTGGGGTGCTATATCCTTAAGTGGTATCATAGCCCGGTTGGAAAATCGGTTTTCTCGTGTCGTGATTGAGTTAGTCTAGGACGTACGGCTTAGGAACTACGTTACAAGGTGTGCATTGCATTGATTTTGAGCATGAAATTGCCTATTCTTTTTGAAATGTTGTTGAATTACGTGTTGCATTCTTGCATTAAATTTATTATTTCCATGTTGAATACGTGACATGAGCATGCACTAATTGCATGCATATATCTTTGAAATGAGTTATGATTTATAGGTTATGAAGATAATATCAAAACTCGGCCAAGTTCTACGATAAACACGATCTATTGCAAGTTCCTTCTAAGGCATGGAAGATAGGAAGGATGCACTGGGGTGGAATATAGAAAAATTCAAGATGTGAGGCCTTCCTAGATGGAGCTAGAGTTCAAGGATTAGGAGTCGGAATGGAAGGTTCGACTTTGGAGATGCAATGGTAGAGGGACACTTGATGAAATAAGGGTTGATCAAGGGATGGTGGTGACTTAGAAGGTCGATGAATCTGGTTCTACTACATAGGTTACCTTAATCAGATTCAATGGGATCATTTAACCTAAAGAATTGAGTGAAGGCTTCTTGAGGGTAATTTAGTTCAAGGTTCGGACCATTGAAGAGCTATCAACAATTAAGAGGAATCAAGGTAAATTGGGTCCGGTAGGAATTGAGCACCAAGAGTCGACAAAGAAGGATTTCTAACTAAACCTAGTGATTAGGAATTTAGTTTGTGGAAGTTAAGATCGGGAAGAGTTTAAATTCGGGAGCTCTGGATTTCGACTAAGTTAGAAACGAGTCAGGAAGGGATTAGATGGAGCCAAGTAACATGGTGAATACATGTTCATGGAAGGTAATAATGCTAAGGACAAGATTTGAGTTCATTTCCCAAACTCAGGCTGAATTGTCGTGTTGTGAGGTTGAATTGGAAAATATGGAGTAGTAAATTGATACGATAAAGAAAGGCAAAGACTCTTTACAAGGAAATCATGCGCTCAAGTATAAGCAATCGGAAACAAGTTTAATTCACCAATCCAAACTCATAAAGGATAAACTAGAATCTTGATCTGGGGGACGACTAGAAGTAGGGGTTAATCTTGTAAGAGAGTCCGGGCAATGTTGAAGGGTTGATTCCCGAGATAAAATTGGATGCTAATCCCGTGGATGTAGAAGATTTTGGAGACCAACAAATTTTAATTCCGGACTGGGAAGTTGATGTACGAAGAGGCATAGGAATCAGGAAGACCGTGGGAAAAACGAGGAGGAATCATCAAGTCAAAGGAAGCCCCTGAGTAGAGAAACGAGGATAAGCTACCAAACTAATGGCTTGCCATTGGGGTGACAAGTTCTAGAAATTCATAGCACGTGCATCATAATTTGCACCAAATTATTTAAATTCTCGTTACTTATACTTGTGTGTGTATCTTTATATGATTTCATTGCCTAAGGTGTTGCATATCAAATTGTTGAAAGTGTGCCATGTGCATCGTCATTTTAACTCGACATGTATTTTAGTGTTTATTTGACAGGAAGTCCCTTCACCTCATCTACCAAGTATCATTTCAATCGAGCCACATCTGAATTTAGATGAAAAGAAACAATGGGGTTACACATTATGAGGGAGATGATGTCGGGGAATTAAAGAATTTCAAGTAATGGATAGACTGATGGAAATAGGATTTTGGAAAGAAAAGCGAGACTAAAGTTGACTATGGCGTGTTCGGATCGGACAAGTATAGGAAAAGGGTTTCAGACAACAAGAAAATTAGAAGAGAAGGCCTGGGAGTCCTTATGATGGTAATCGGAAACGAGAAAAACGGCTTTAATAGTTCGTTGAACATTGCTATGTATAGAATTTTGGTTTGGAGGTGATGGAATTATAAGGGAGCTTCCATGAACTCCTAAGTCAGAAGTGACAAGAGAAAGTCGAATCAATTTAGCATAAAATGGGATGGTGTCAATCAAGATTAATTCAATGAAGTCCAAAGGGGCCAAATACCGAATGTAACCTTAAAGGGTCAAAGAGAATAAATGGATAACATGAACGGATAATGGGAAAAGATTCGTGTTGTGAGAGACCATAATAATAAATATCTCAAGGTCGGGATTGAATCGTCAAGGTTGTCAAGAGTAGTTATCCTCGAGGATAAGTTAGACTCCGATATGGATAAAGATAGTAGCTATAGACCTAACTTCAGGACGGATGGTCTAAGGGTATATGGGGAGGTCAAAGCCCGGTTATTAAAAAGAGTTGGTCTGGCTGAATGAAGATTATGGGAAATCATGAAAGATAGAAGAGGATTAGAAGCAGTAAAAGTCAGAAGGGAATCACGAATAATATTCGAAGAGGATCTATTATGGCTTCATCGGGGCACACTGAATAATTTAAAGACAAGTCAAACTCTGCACTCACTTTTAGGGCAGATCATGCATTGTACAACAAAACTCCCAACTCCAAATTTATGTACCTCGGTGAACAGTATATGAAGCATTCATGGCATATGTATGCATACAATTTAAATTTAAATGGTTTCTTAATGCTATATGCCTTGCTAATTGATTACTTTCGTTGTTCCTTATTATGTTTGTAATTGATGTTTATTACGTGTCTCTGTGTGACCTACGTGATTATTAATTGTTGCAATCCATATTTTGAATCTTCTTCATCTTGGTGTTTACTCTTTGACCTCTTTGCTGCTTTTAAGAGACGGGGTTCTCTCTTTGCTGCTTTTGAGAGACGAGGTTCTCTCATTGTTGTTCGAGAGACGGGGTTCTATCTTTGATGCTCTTGAGAGACAGGTTCCTCTCATTGTTGCTCGAGAGACGGGGCTCTCTCCTTGTTGCTTGTGAGAGACGGGGAATCTCTCATTGTTGGATAGGGCGAGTAGTGAATCCGAGGGCAGATTCTTTTAAGGGGGAGAGGTTGTAACGCCCCAGTTTTTCAGTCGTATAGCATGACGCATGTGTTTATCTAATTGTGTGAATTAATTGTTCATAAGTGTTTTATATATTTAATTTTATATATTAGATGTTAAATGTTTATATCTTAAGTTTATTTAATATTAAATTTATGTTAATTAGTTGACATTTAAATCTTAATGTATTAATACTAAATATTAATTATTTATATCTTTATGTTTTTAATATTAAATGTATATTTTTAATTGTGCACTTTGATTAATATTTAATTATGAATTTGAATTTTTGTTATATCTCATGAAATTCTTTGAATTTATTTATGCATTGCTCATGAGTGTTATAAACGTGCTTCGTTCTTGTATGATTTGATATCGAAATTTCGTGAAAATTTAATATGTCGGAGTTATATGTGGCATGAATATGAATATATGCTCGTTTTATGTTTTCGGATTCAATTGCATTAGTTTCAAATTTATTTTGTTCTTGGAATCCAAATCGGGGGCTAATGAGCAATTAGCGCACCCTTGGTTCCGTATGTGATATCTTGAGCTAGGAAACTCGGATTCGAGTTTCGTCAACTTCGCTGAACTCGTAACAAAAAATTCAAGTTTAATGAACTTAGCTTATATTTTTCCAAAGTTATTTGGACCTCCAAAATTCGACCGAAAAGTTCTACATTCATCAGAGCTACCACAACTCACTAAAATGGCCATGCCTTTCTCAAACCTTGACCAAATTAACCATGGTTGTAGGCTATGGAACCCCAGTTACACCCACTATCACCCCATGCCCTTACCTCACCGAACCAACGCTCACAATTAGGGAAATATTAGCCAAAACCCCCTGCTCTCCAGAAAATCCCATAACCCTTGCCAACCTTGGAGATTCAAGCCCAAATCTCTTCCATCTTCCATCCAATCAACAAGGTGAGTTTAGGGTTGTGATATACATTCAATATGTGTCATTTTAAGCTATGCATCCCCAATTTTGAGCATGCTTTCATGAGATTTTGGAGGAGATGGATAAATAGTAGGTTTTGGAGCCATATAGTGATCTCATGCATTCCTTGATGGATTTGGAAGATTCAAAGCATGAAAATGGTTTTCTTAACTCCCTCTTTTCATTTATGATCATTGATTATATGGTAGCTGAAGATTTAATGAGATTCCATTAATGGCACTTTGAGAATATGTAACATCCCTACCGATCGGCCTTTCAGGTATACTATTATGTGCGCGATTTAATTAATTAATTACATGAATATTTGTTATTTATTAATTCTTATGTGGATATTTGATAATTATTTGGTTTAAGAATGAATTCGTTTTGAACGTTAAACCCTCTATGCTTAGAGTTTTGCCTTATTTGTGTTCGATTCCAATTCCGTTTCTTGTGAATTTTTGATATGCGTGAATTACTTGAGTTATGAACTTGACTATGTGCTCGTTTTATGTTTTAGAATTTATTCGGTTTGTCTTTTTGATCTTATTTTGGAGATGGAACCTAATGGAGGCTAAAGTGCATTTAGCACGCCTTAGGTTCATTAGGTTCCGTGAAGCACAACTTGAGCTCGGGAATTCGGATTCGAATTTCGTCACCTGCGTTGAACTCGTATCGATGATTCAGGTTCAATAAATCTAGCCTCATATTATTCTAAGCACATTTAGATCTACGAAGTTTAACCGAAACAAGCCTCGTATGCCATTTTTGACCTTTGCTAACTTTTTTTTTTCATAGCTTTTGATATATTTGACCAAATTAAATAAACCTTAGCCCCACACACTCCTAAAATACTCCTCTATCAGCCTTAAGCCCTATTTTTGTCCCACACTTGAAGAAAAGAGAGAAATAGCTGCCCAAAATCGAGACCAAGAAGGAAGCAAAAATATACTATTCACCTTACAAACTTTTGAGCTCAAATCCTCATCAAATCTTTCCATTTTCAAAAGGTAAGCTTGGAAATCATTTTCTCCTTCTTCTCTTCTTTGTTTAGATACCTTATTTGCTCAATTTGGTGGTGATTTGATCAAGATATGAATATTTCTATGAATACTAAGGGTTTTTGCCAATTTTGAAAGTATAGCTTGATCTCTTGGTGTTTTGTTCACTTATGTGGTAATGAATTGCTTGTTTAGGTTATTGCATATATAGGATTAATTGTGCAAACTGTAGAGTGATTCGTTAAATGTTTCGAATGAAAACATGACTTTGTAGAGTGATGCGTTAAATTTTCGTAATGAAAACCTGACTTTGTAGAGTGATGGGTTAAATATTCGGAATGAAAACCAAACTTTGTAGAGTAATGGGTTAAATATTTGAAATTAAAACCTAACTTTGTAGAGTGGTGCGTTAAATATTCGTAATGAAAACTTAACTTTGTAGAGTGGTCGAATTCAAGCAAAAGAGGTTTTCGAACCCAGGCACGCTACAAGAAAGCTTGTATTTCCGTCTGAATCCTATAGGATGCGTTAAATATTTGGAATAAAAACCTGACTTGGTAGAGTGATGGGTTAAATATTCGGAATGAAAACCTAACTTTATAGAGTGATGCGTTAAATATTCGTAACAGAGTGATGCATTATATATTTGAAAGTAATACCTAACTTTGTAGAGTGATGCGTTAAATATTTGTAATGAAAACCTGACTTTGTAGAGTGATGTGTTAAATATTCGGAATGACAACCTGACTTTCTAGTTATTATTCACAAAAATTACCATTATAATTCAATAACTATACATAAAGAACATGTAAGTGTCCACAACATGTAATCATGAAGTCCTTCCAATTAATCTTTGTTTATGATGGTAACATATATAAGTGTCCACAACATGTAATCATGAAGTCCTTCCAATTAATCTTGAGTCCTTCACTTGAATCTTGATGTTTAGCTTGGATTTTGACATGGAATGAGTGAATATATGACATATTACGATCCTAATATGTTCTATCTTGAGTTTGCACGAATTTGAATGAGTTTTGGAGAGTTTTGGGGCTGAAAAATTCGAGTTTTTTGGTTTCCGACTCAAATCCACGGGGTTGGATTTTCCTTTTGAAAACAATCCACCGGGGTGGATTTTAGTCAGACACTCGTGGAACTTTCTGACCTAAAATCCACGGGCCCTTTGAAAAAAATCCACCGGGGTGGATTTAGGGCAGTGACTCCCTTTACCCCAAACTTTGGTTTTCTTGTTTCGTTTCGCTTTCCCAACCCTAGTTTGTTTTTCCTTGATCTTCTAACTTGTTATTTGGTGTGTTAAGCTTTATATTATGAATTTATAGTTCGTTTTACATCCTCGTTTATGATATGTGAGCTCATATGCAAAGTGTGACCTTAAATGAGCTAAACATGAATTCTTCTCATTTCATTTGCATCATTTACATGCATGTGCATTTGCCGAGCGTTTATGTGGTACATTTTGAGTCTAAGATTCTCCCTTGTGCTTTGTTTTGTGTAGTTGACCCTCCATTTGACGACGAGGTTGTTCCTTAGGCGTCCGGTTTGCTTTATTTTGTCACCGCTACACGTTCGAAAGGTAAGGTTTTACTCTTTTAGATATATTGACCTAAAACCCCAATTGATTTGAATCCCGCATGTGAGATATGTATATTATATGCTAAATAAGTGTATGATATGTACTTTGAGGACTCGTTCCGTTTGTTATATGACTTGAAAATCGTTTGTATACATATATAAGCTATTTTACGTTTGATTTGAAACCATTTAATAAGTGTGTGTGTGTGTAAGCGAGCTTTGGCTTTCAAAGACAAGCTTGGTTGGAAAATATGATTTGATTTTGAAATATGATTTGGGCCCAGAGAATTGTATGGTATCTCGGGACGGCCGAGGGGTTGCCGAGCTCTTCCAACAACATTTTCCTTTGAGAGTCTCGCCTAACCTTAGGAGGTTGAGGAAGGGCGTTTCTCTTGAACCGGTGGAATCAACTGTTGGAAAATACGAATCAGAAAGCAGCGGAATTTAAAAATTTTTTCCAACAAAAGGATCTTGGACTCGCAATCGTGTATCCAAATTCGTAGAGTTAAGAAACTTACTTTTCTTTTATTCTATCATGAAGCGTTTCAAGCCACCCAAGAACGTTTTTCTCGCGGCTTGATCCCCTCTCCTTGGTAAAGCTCGAATCTTCAAACTTCTAACTTTAAGCTCTCTAGAGATAGTCCACCAACTTGATCACAAACTAAATAGTAAGGATGCTAGTTCTCTAGTTAGTGTTTAGGCTTAACCTAGGGTTTCGTTTATCTTGGAGAAAGGATGGTGTTCAACACATGAACCAAAAGAATTGCCAATTAGCTCGAGCTCCCCTATTTATAATAAGGGAGGACCAAAAATCCTAGTCCTTTATGGGCTAGGGTTTTGGTCTCTCTCTCTCTCCTTTTACTTGATCATCAAGTAATTTTGACTTTAACTTTGAATTCAAATTCAAATCAACTTTCAAGAGAGCTAAAAATATCCAATCTATTTTTGGATAATTTTATACTTTATTTATTTAAAATAAATAACTTATTTATATCTAATTAATTAATTTATAATTAATTAACTAGATTATTTTTTTTCTCCAAAATAAGACTTTCTTTTAAATTCAAAATTAAACCAAAGTCTATTAAATAATTAACACATTTAATTATTTATTATATATATACAATATATGTATACACACGTGTGGGACACGTGTCACAAGGACACGTGTCACTCACGTGACCCACACGTGTGGTTTCACACGTGTGGAACCCTCTTGGCCCGATTAACTCATTTAATCATTTTCAAGCCTCAACTCATGTAACCAAGCTATTGTGTGTGACCCTCTAGGTTTTCAATTCAATTAGCAGTGACCCTAATTAATTAATTCAGTGATTAATTAATCAGTCCACAGATTAAACGACCATAGTCTAGCAACAGGTGTTTAACCCCTAGCTGAATTGGAATGTTCGGATTCGACAGAACCTTTAAGTCATTGATTCATGTGAGATACAATCCTCCTACTTACTATCTCTCAACCAAGATCTAGGGCAAGGGAATAATCAGAACCCTAATAATCCGGTCTTAAGGCTAAGTTCATTTCATATCCATTTGATCTCAATCCAAGAAACCCTTTTCTTGATGTCTTGATCTACTGCCTTGGCCAAGGACTCCATATGGCATATGAATGACTTACACAATAAGAGATCACCTTGCGAATGAAAGTGTAGGTCCTTTCTTGATTCTCATTCACTTTCATGAATCACTTGTGCAGCCCCAGCATAAGCCTTGAATCAGTTGTCTAAGGCGACACCCTTTAAAGCTTATACCTAAGACTACATAGTTAACTTATAAAGTGACAAGGAACCTCAAGTCTTAAGGATCAATCAATCACATCAATGACTCGTGAGATATTTCCTAATCTGGAAGTTTCTATTTCCTGAAATAGAAACTTCCTTTCCCATTTAGGAATGTTCTCACACGGGGCACCTCAGTGAACTTACTTATTAAAGCATGTACCCTCATGTATCACGCACGTATCAACTATACACTTTGCACCTCCAAGAAACAAGGTGGTCCTTCTTAAGGGCGTGATCCCACAAGCAAGCCTTAGAGGAGTCAGGTTGACACTCCCACTGTCGGTAGGACTCATCGGCTTGGAGTATTTTACTAATCATGACTTATGTGATATAGGGCTCGTTTCATGAACCATTTCACCTAAATGGTAGAGTCCTAAAGTCATCAGGATTAGGGGAGTTCTTATACATGCATAGATAAAGTAAACGCATACCAAACAAGAGCATATAAAGAAGTGTTGCCTCAATTCGTTATTTCATTCAAAGATTGTCTGTGATTACAATAAGGAAAAGCACAAAGCGGATATACAATCGGCTTTCTAGGGCATTATTCCTAACAATCTCCCACTTGCCCGTCAAAGCGATTCTAAAGCTACTCTAAGTCCCATCTTCTGAAGATGACCTTCGAAAGCTTCTCGACTAAGGGGTTTAGTAAGTGGATCTACCACGTTCTCTGCTGATGTGACCCTCTCAATTTGCACATCTCCTCTTTGCATAATATCATGGATTAGGTGATACTTCCTCATAATGTGCTTGGTCCGTTGGTGAGATCTTGGTTCTCTTGCTTGAGCAACCGCCCCAGTGTTGTCACAAAACACAGTAATGGGGTCTTTCATGCTAGGAACAACATTCAACTCTTGAATGAAGTTTCTAATCCAAACACCTTCCTTAGCTGCATCATTTGCAGCTAAGTATTCGGCCTCAGTGGTCGAATCTGCAGTGGTCGTTTGCTTGGAACACTTCCAACTCACTGCTCCGCCGTTTAGGCAGAAAATGTATCCTGACATTGACTTAAAATCATCTAAGTCAGATGCAAAGCTTCCATCGCAGTATCCTTCGGCAGTAAGATCTTTCTGACCTCCGTAAACTAAGAATAAATCTTTAGTACTTTTCAAGTACTTTAGAATATTCTTCACGGCAGCCCAGTGATCATCTCCAGGGTTAGATTGGAAACGACTTGTCACACTAAGTGCATAAGCCACATCCGGTCGAGTACATAACATTGCATACATTATGCTACCTATTGCTGATGCATAAGGTGTATGAGTCATTCTCTCCTTCTCAAGGTTAGTCTTAGGACACATCTTCTTGGAAAGACATGTTCCTACACTCATAGGAAGGTTCTTAACCTTTGCTGACTCTATATTGAATCTCTTCAATACTTTGTCAATGTACATCGACTGTGATAATCCTATCAACCTTCTAGATCTATCTCGATAGATTTTAATTCCAAGGATATAGGATGCATCACCAAGATCTTTCATCTCGAATTGGTTCGATAACCATAACTTAGTCACTTTCATGTCATCCTTCGAATTCCCAATAAGAAGGATGTCATCAACATAAAGTACTAAGAATTGCACTGAGGTCTCCAATTCCTTTCTATACACACAAGACTCATTCGCAATTTGAATGAAGCCAAACGCTTTGACTGATTCATCAAATCGAATGTTCCAATTCCTAAAAGCCTATTTCAATCCATAGATTGATCTTTGGAGTTTGCAAACCTTTTGCTCACTCCCACTGAATGTGAAACCTATGGGTTGCTCCATATAAATGTCTTTATCAATGTCACCATTGAGAAAGACAGTTTTCACATCCATTTGCCATATCTCGTAGTCATAATACGCAGCAATGGCAAGCATGATCCGAATAGACTTTTGCATTGCAACTGGCGAAAAGGTTTCATCAAAGTCCACGTCGGGTCTTTCAGTTAATCCTTTTGCAACCAGTCTTGCTTTGTAGGTTGCAATGCTTCCATCAACTCCAAGCTTTCTCTTAAAGATCCATTTGCAACCTATAGGTTTGACCCCATCAGGCAAATCTACCAAGGTCCATACTTGGTTGGAGTTCATGGAATCCATTTCGGATTTCATGGCTTCTATCCACTGTTCAGAGTCAGAATCTGAAAGTGCTTCCTCATATGTTAAAGGACCATTATCCTTTTGAGAGATTTCATGGAAAAATCCATACCATCTCTCCGGCTGTCTAGGAGTGCGTTCAGAACGCCTCAGAGGAGGATTTTCGTGTGTATCGAAATTCGTGATTGGTTGTGGTTGATCAATAGGGGAAGTTTCTTCAGTGGGTGGCGTGGGGTCACTTTGTACTTTCTCTAATTCTATGATCTTGCCTTTCTTTTCTTTAAGGAACGGTTCCTCAAGAAAAGTGGCATTTCTGGAAACAAACACCTTTTTCTCAGATTGATCATAGAAGTAATATCCTATGGATTCCTTAGGATAACCTACAAAGTAGCATAAGTTAAAACGAGATTCTAACTTATCTCCCACTGTCCTCTTCACGTAAGCAGGACAACCCCAAATTCTTAAGTAAGAATAACTAGGGATTTTACCGTGCCACATTTCATAGGGTGTTTTAGGGACTTACTTAGAGGGAACTAGATTCAGAATCTTTGTTGCACTTTCTAGGGCATAACCCCAGAAAGAAGGTGGTAAGTCAGTGAAACTCATCATAGAACGAACCATATCAAGTAGGGTTTGATTCCTTTTCTCAGAAACTCCATTAAGCTGAGGAGTTCCCGGAGGAGTCCACTGAGAGATAATCCCATTATCTTTGAGATGATTAAGGAATTCTTCACTAAGATATTCGCCTCCTCGATCAGATCGAAGTGCTTTGATCTTGTGACAAGTTTGGTTCTCAACCTCTTTTTGAAATTCTAAGAATTTCTCAAAAGCTTCAGATTTATACTTCATTAAGTATACATAACCATACCGACTAAAGTCATCAGTAAAGGTTATGAAATACTGATGATTGTTTCTAGTGCTTACACTAAGCGGTCCACAAACATCAGTATGGATCAAATCCAAAACCTTAGTGGCACGTTCCACAGTTCCTTTAAAAGGAACTTTGGACATTTTTCCTTTGAGACAGGATTCGCAAGAAGTTAACTCCTTAAGATCATTTTCAGAGAATGATCCTAAAGTGTTTATCTTACTAATTCTGTTCTTGGAAATGTGTCCTAATCTATCATGCCATAAGGGAGCTGAAACTTTGTCATCTCTCTTACGCTTCGTTTCTCGTTGTATATTCATAATATTGATATTCTGAGTTAGATAAAGTCCATTACTTAGAGTACCGATGTGAACGGAAGAGTTGTTCCGTTTGATAAAGTATTTACCATTCTTAATATAAGTTTCATAACCTTCACAACCTAATATTGGAACTGAAATTATATTACGAATAATGCTCGGTACATAAAGGACTTTATTTAAGACTAACTCAAAACAACCTAAATCTAATCTAATTGTGCCTAAAGCTCGAGCATCAACGTTTGAACCATCGCCGATCTTCAAGACACATTCTCGTTCTTTGAGTTGTTGGACTTCACTTAGCATCTGTACATCATTACAGATATGAGTTCCACAACCGGTATCAAGTACCCAAGAACTAGAATTAATAGAAAGATTTACTTCAACGAGAAAGATACCTTTCTTTAGAGTAGCCTTGTACTCTGGGCAGATTCTCCTCCAATGTACCGCTTTGCCACAATGGAAGCAAACATCCACTTTCTGATCACGCTTTTTCTTTGGGCCATCCCTCTCGAAATGCCACCAGTGGGCCTAAGGGGTTTCTTCTTCTTCTTTTGGGCTTTCTTGCCCTTACCTTTAGAAGGCCCAGAAGAGGAAGATGGAGCATTCACCATCAAAACCTTATTGTCCTTCTTGATCGTGCTTTCAGTAGTCACAAGCTGACTAATCAGCTCAGCTACAGTAGCACCAGCATGATTCATATTGAAGTAAAGGACAAATGGGTTGAATGATGGTGGGAGCGAAGCTAGCAACAAATCCACTGAAAGCTCATCTTTCAGTGGCATGTTCATGGAAGCAAGTTTCTCAGTAAGGGCGAGAAACTTGAGTCCATATTCATGGACACTTGAACCTTCCCTTATTCTTAAGTGGAACAATTCCTTTGAAGTGTTATACCTTGTAACACGTTCATGAGGGCGGTAAAGTTGCTCTAAGTGGTCGTAAATCTCCCAAGCGAATTCCATGGCCTCATGCTGCCTTTGCAAGTCTGGAGACATGTTAGCCAACATAAGGCAACAGGCTTGGAGATTATCATCCTTCAACTTCTGAATCGCGTCCCGCTCGCCCCGAGTGGGAGCCTCCCCTTCGGGACTAGTCTCCCCTTCAAAGAGAACATAAGTTCTCTTCTCAGAATCTAAAATGATTTTTACATTCCTCAGCCAATCATAATAGTTGGGACCAGTCAACTTGTTTGACTCAAGGATCGATACAAGAGGGTTTTTGGTTGCCATTTCAAAACACGTAGAGAATCACAGAATCTACGACCTAAATGGTAAAACAGAGAACTAGTGAGCATGCTGAATTATAACGATATACAAAAGATAAGGTCTTTAATCTAATGTAGCTCCCACTGTTTTTCAAAGATCTAGAATTCCCAAAGATCTAGGAGGAACACATTTCCCAATGGGTACTAAGATCCTAGGCATTTTACCTCGAACCCACGACTCGCGGACATTCTAAGTAAGAACCCTAGGTAGGTACAACTTACCAATTCTAACACCTTTAGAACTCTTAGTAATTGTTTTTGCATCACCTATCTTTCAATATGGACCCACGACTTGTACGACATCCATATTTACTTAGGTGTTAGGCTAGACCCATCAATCATAAGATCATGACCAAAACTTAGTTCGAACGACCCACGACTCGCGGACATCGCCCTTGCCAAAATTGATCACGAAATATTGACCATTTAAAATGATCAATTAGGTAACTAAGAACTAATAAGCTCCACTAGCTATCCCACGACTCGCGGACAATAACTAGTTTCACTTACTAAACTTAAAACCTATTGATGGAATGCTAGGAATTTAATTCAAAATTTGCATCTCGAATTAAATACCTATTTGTTCGAAATTAGCTTAATATTTAATGGGAATTTTCGAATCAACCGGAGAGTTGTCCGGTTCGACCTCACCAACATATATGTTATCCAATTTTATTAGTCTTGATTAATGCAAGTACACTTAAATGCATTTCAAACAAGCACATAAACAGATAACATGTCCTAGCATGATACTAACATGTAATGATCATGGGTTCTACTATCTTATGCGTGATATGTGGGAGCCACTCCACAATCACAAGTTCTAACATACATGCCACATAAACAGTTTAAATCACATAAGGGAAAGCGGTAACAAAATACGAGCCCTATCTCTATTACATTTTTACAATTGAGATTCCCCTCCCTAACATTTTGAGGGGTCTTCACTTATGGCCTCCTTGTTACTTGAATATGGTCCATCTTACTCCAAGGGTGCATTGTCTCCAAAATGAAAATAAAACCTCACCACCTATCTCTACTCTCAAATTACAATAAAAAGAAAAAGACATAAAGTAATAAGGCTCAATCTTCATATTGGCCTTAGACAATTACACGGGGCATACCCCGGCCTCAAAAACAGTAATATGGAAAGCCACATAATAAATCACATAACAGTACGCACATAAGTGAGGCTCCAACCTCAATTGAAAAACGCAACTGTAGGGCTCCAACCCTAATTTAAACCATCGATGTGCGTAAATTAAAACCATACATAAGTCTAAACCCATGATCACCTAACATGCTTTTGCGAGAATTTAAATTTAGCTAATAAATTAAAATTCCCGTTTCAAGTCTTAATGACTTAAAACACGACTTGATGCGAGTCTTGTTTATAAAAGTTTTCAATAAATCCCAAATTAACAAAAACAAATAAAATTCCAATTAATTTCTGAAAATTAATAATTTTATCAAAGATGTATTTTCCCAAATTATTAATAATTTTAATAATTTTACAGCGCGCGGCCAAGGCCGCGAGAGTGCGCGCGGCCCTCTCGGCCAGTGCGGGCGGGCGATGGGCGGCCAGTCTCGGCCGCCCTGGGTGGGTGCGCCGGAAGGCTCCCGCATGGCGTGCGGGAGGTGTTGGGCGGGACGCCCTCCGCGCGCCTAAGCCAGGCCGGCGGTGCTGCGCGAAGCCAGCCCGCGAAGGGTTTTTGCGTGTTGTCGTAATCCGGGTTTTCGTTTTGTGTTTTCGATCAAAAGCAAAACCAATCCAAGAAATCCAAAAACAGTTTATATAGTTTCAAATCTAAAATAGTTTTCAAAAATTAAATTTTGTAAAAACCAATTTTTCAGAAACTTTCAGGAAAAATACAGTTTCGTAATTCAGGCTTTCTAAAACAATTACAAGTACTCAATCGCATCAAGTCTAAGAATTTCTACCAAATTCAATATAACTGAGACGAATCAGAATCACGATTTACGGGGTGGCTCTGATACCACTTGTTGGAAAATACGAATCAGAAAGCAGCGGAATTTAAAAAAATTTTCCAACAAAAGGATCTTGGACTCGCAATCGTGTATCCAAATTCGTAGAGTTAAGAAACTTACTTTTCTTTTATTCTTTCTTGAAGCGTTTCAAGCCACCCAAGAACGCTCTTCTCGCGGCTTGATCCCCTCTCCTTGGTAAAGCTCAAATCTTCAAACTTCTAACTTGAAGCTCTCTATAGATAGTCCACCAACTTGATCACAAACTAACTAGTAGGGATGCTAGTTCTCTAGTTAGTGTTTAGGCTTAACCTAGGGTTTCGTTTATCTTGGAGAAAGGATGGTGTTCAACACATGAAACAAAAGAATTGCCAGTTAGCTCTAAGGGGAGCTCGAGCTCCCCTATTTATAATAAGGGAGGACCGAAAATCCTAGTCCTTTATGGGTTAGGGTTTTGGTCTCTCTCTCTCCTTTTACTTGATCATCAAGTAATTTTGACTTTAACTTTGAATTCAAATTCAAATCAACTTTCAAGAGAGCTAAAAATATCCAAACTATTTTTGGATAATTTTATACTTTATTTATTTAAAATAAATAACTTATTTATATCTAATTAATTAACTAGATTATTTTTTTTCTCCAAAATAAGACTTTCTTTTTAATTCAAAATTAAACCAAAGTCTATTAAATAATTAACACATTTAATTATTTAATATATATATACAGTATATGTATACTGTAGCACCCGAGCGTAAGGTACCACATCCCCCGCACCGAGACCCGACCCGTATATGAAATGGAAGTCCATACACGTGCCAAATCCACGGCGAACGGGGACACAACACACACGCTATGCTAGGCGGGACTAACCCTTGAACCAATCAGTGCAAGAATCATAAAATCAGAGTTAAATAAAATTCGCGGAAGCAAGAACTACATAGCATATATACAATGAGCTAACCAGCTCCAAAAATAGATATACAAGAGCATTCAAATATGCACGGCACTTACGGCCTACAAAATCATAACGCTCCAATCTATACTAGAATCAAATACAAAAGTAGCAACAAGGGTATGAATATGAGACTGAAAAGAAGTGCTAAACATAAATGCAAGACCTAGACGACTTGTATTCCCGCCTAGCACTCCTATACCTGCACAAAACAACTGAAAACAACCGGGTTCAGTCTTAAAAGAGACTGGTGGGTATAAAAACGGGGCATAAGATATATAATATTGCAGAAATTAAACACACACATGCAAGCCCTAATCCCGTGTGAAGTTTGAAAGGAATTTACCAAGTGGTTAAAACAATAGAAAACATCAACGGGATTACGACGTTCATATTCATTCATAATTGTTCATAAGGGTTTAAGCTCGGCGAGTGAGCGTGCACAATCTCCAACCTTCTCCTCGTGTAATCATATCATAATTAGTGGTTGTCATACATATCTTTCGTGCACATACATAAATGATCATAATCATACATATACACCTTCTCCCTCCGGGTGGTGGACAAGTTAGCTAGACCTGACCACCGGATCATACATAATGGCTAGTGAGGTACATGAATCCTCAAAAGCCCGACCTGCGTTTCCTCGTCAAAACTCCTGACGAGGTCCGTATCGTCGTAGATTTGGTTGGAACTAGTATATGGGATCCTCGTCAGCCCTTGCTTCCTCGGTTAGCCACATATACTAAGTCCCGGGGCCCGTGAACATAACATACATACAATCTCGCCAAAACATAAGGTAGGGTTTCATATATAAAAGGGGTCATACGTTTGAAATCATTTACCCAAAATGACTCGATTTATATAAATATATATTTTTGGCTTAAAACTTTGCACATAAGGGATTTATAGGGTTGTTTTAACTAATAGAAGAAAAACCCACCTTTACCAAAGCAAAATAAAGGCACAAGCGTCTCAAGGCTCGCCCTCGTCTCCGACTAAACCCGAATCTGTGCAAAAGAAAAGGTATGAGACTCATGACCACATATGACGCTCGGCAATGAAGTGAATGCATAAATGATCATGTTATATCATTAAAATGTTCATGTGCACGATTAAAGAATTTAAAGCATATAATCCAATCATTCGTTCATATGTTTCATTCAATTTCATAATTTCATAAATTCATAACATTCATAAATCTACAATATTCATAAATTCATAAATTCATAATGCATATCAATTAATCTAAAATTCATTTAATAAGCATAACACATATTATTCAAATTCACATTTAGGAATAAAATAAATAATTGGAAACATTCAAACAAAAGTCAGTAGAATAAATACGCGAAATAAAATTCAATTAATTTCAAGAATTAAATTAAATCAATTAATATTCAAAATATATAATAAATATACATGTAATCATATATATATAATAATATATTAGTTATATATAATCATATATAATAACATATAGTATATAATATACAATATATATAATATATACATATATATACACGTACAAACACACACACATGCATGCATAAATCACAAATATACTACATATATATAATGATAACCCATGCATGCAAACATATATTATATATTACATGTATAAATATATATATACTATATGTTATACACAAACATGCATGCAACACATGCATACACACACAAAACTCACTCCCATGCATGCACACTAACACACAATACAGCAGCAAAACAGCAGCATACACACACGCAGGGAAGAAGAAGAAGTCGCAGGAATAGTTTAAGAAAAACGGGGTGACACCCCCGTGTCACCCTCCAAAACTAGACCGAGACACCCCCGTGTCTCGGTACAGAATTCCCAGACCCAACTGCACCCCCGTTCCTCGCCAGAAAAGAGGAAAAAGACACGCCCGTTACACGCAGCAGCAACTCCAGTTCCGGACAACACAAACGCACAGAAACAGGGCAGAAAAAGGCAGCCACTTCAAGCAAGAAATTCAGGCAAGAAAGGTAGCAAAATTGAGCAGGAAAAG
The DNA here is from genome assembly GCA_037501455.1 of Lantana camara. Classification (NCBI taxonomy): domain Eukaryota; kingdom Viridiplantae; phylum Streptophyta; class Magnoliopsida; order Lamiales; family Verbenaceae; genus Lantana; species Lantana camara. The sequence goes on along the minus strand of CM074861.1, from coordinate 78,947,905 downwards.
CTGCTAGAAACTCATCTAAACTACCCCCACAAGGACCAGGAAATGGCAGCAAAAGCATGAAGGGAATTACAGCAAAATGACAGCAACTCTGCATGAAGAAAAACAGGGCACAGTTGCGGGAAAAACAGGGCATGCTTGCTCTCAACTCATGCGACTCCGATCAGGTCCAAAAGGTCATCAAATACGCAGCAAAACATCATATATTCAACAAGGAAATCAGTTCCAAAAGTGATCAAACAAAACATCAACCGTACATGACCGATATGTGGGATTTTCTGAAAATTTCATAAGTGATATCTCATATATATCTCAACAAACACGAAAGCAATGATCATAATTGATATGAGGATGTTAAAACAATTAATCTCAGGCTTGGAATCAATCAAAACCATAAAGAATCGAAGAGGATCAAGAATTTGCCCAAAAACTCCAATTTTAGGTAAAATGGCCAAAAATGATTAAACCATGCTCAAAATCATGAATGAAAGGATGAAAATGCTCAGAATTAATCATATTACACAACCCTAAGCTTACCTTGAAGATTGGTTGAAGTTTGGAGGAGATTTGAGCTCCAAAATCTCCAAGGGATGAAGGGTTACGGGACTGGAGAGAAAACAGTAGCTTTTGCTGATGTTTGGGGCTTGTGTGATGATAACCTCGGTCAAGGCTTGAAATATCTAGATAGGTGGTTGAGTTAGGGTTAAAAGGAATCAAACCATGGTTAATTTGGTTATGGTTTGGATGAGATATGGCTGAATTAGTGTAACAAGGTCAAGTTGGTCTCCGTTTCGTTTTTCGGTTGGATTTCGGAGTTTCAAATGAATTAGGAAAATTATAAGGCTAAGTTTACTAAACTCGAATTTTCGTTACGAGTTCAGCGGAGTTGACGGAACTCGAATCCGAGTTCCCGAGCTCAAGATATTAAATTCGGAACCAAGGGTACGCTAAGTGCTCATTAGCTCCCGTTTTGGTTCCTCAATTAAAATTTAATTCGTTAACATAACAAATGAATTCAAAAACATAATTTGAGCATAAAATCAAGTTCACAACACATATATGTACAACATATTACAAAATCGTGGCAATTCGGTATCATATCATATAAGAACGAAGCACAAAATAAACGAACAACCTCCATCATACAATTCATACATAAATTATAAAATTCCCATGCACAATTCATAAACTCCATGCATGAATATTTTAATCCCATGCAAAAATATAAAATTCATGCAAAATTATATTCCCATGCATAAATATGATTTCATGCACATATATATTAATTTGCATGCATAAATAAATTCTCCATGCATAATTATATATTGATCCCATGCAGAAATATGGTTTCTCATGCATAATTATATTTTTCCACGTATATATATATATAATATATATATAATTAAGCAATTACTTAAAACATGATTAATTAACATAACATATAATTAGCATAATCATTAAATTAATAATAAAGTAATTAAACATATATATATGTACGAGACATATATATATAAAATTAATAATTTTAAAATACAATAATATACTATAATATAATATAATAATAACAATTATAATAAAATTAAATATAAAACACTTAAAAACAATTAATTCGCGCAATTAGGTAAACACATACGTCCTACCTTTACGTCCGAAAAGTCGGGGCGTTACAATCTCTCCCCCTTAAAAGAATCCGTCCTCGGATTCATTGCTCGCTCGGAAACAATTCGGGGTGAAACCTTTCCATCTTATCCTCCGTCTCCCACGTAGCCTCTTCGGTTTATCACTTTTCCAAAGAATCTTGACTAGTGGAATACGCCGATCTCAAGTCCCTGAAGTTTTCGATCCAATATCTTAATCGGCTTCTGAACGAAGGTGAGATCCGGTTCTAATTCCACTTCTTCAACCGGTAGAACCTCGGACTCATCTCAATAATACTTTCGGAGTTGTGAAACATGAAACACGTTATGATTTCCAGTTAAATTCGGAGGCGAGTCCAATGCACATGCTCTCAACAGATCCTCCAGATACTTAATCAATCTTTCTGATTGTCCGGCGGTCTGAGGATGGAAAGCTGTGCTGAATTGAAGCCTTGTTCCCAACACTTCTGCAATTCTTGCCATAACTTTGAAGTAAATCTGGGATCCCGATCCGAGACAATACTAACAAGTACACCATGAAGACTGACAATCTCATCATTGTATCTCTTGGCCATCTTACTCACTTTATCGGACTTCCTAATAGCAAGAAAATGAGCGGATTTCGTCGACCTGTCCACGATAACCCAAATTCCATCGAACCCTCCTCTCACTCTTGGTAATCCCGAAACAAAATCCATAGCTATTTGTTTCCATTTCCACTCCGGGATAGACAATGATCAAAGTAGCCCCGATGGTTTTTGATGTTCCGCCTTAACCGCTGGACAAGTCATGCAGTGTTTCACAAAGTTGATAACATCCCGTTCTCATCCATTCCACCAATAAAGTTCGCTTAAGATCCTTATACCTCTTGTTCCCTCCGGGATGTATCGAATACCCTGACCGATGGGCTTCCTCAAGAATAATCCTGTTTAATTCTTCCGGGACAACGACTCTATTCTTGAATCTTAGAAGTCCCGTATCATCAAACCCAAATGGGCATTCTGAATCAACTGATTTCTGAACCTCGGGATCAATTCTCTGAGCATCAAACAACCTCTGTTTAAGATCTGGTCGAACTGAAATATTCCGAACACTAGTCCTCAGTCTGAACAACTCATTCTCATTTCTAATTCCCACTTACCCGAAGCAAAGATCACTGCCACAAATTCCAAATCATGAGTGGGTAGTTCTGTTCATGCTCTTTCAATTTCCTTGAGGCATAGGCGATCACTCTTCCATTTTGCATCGACACACATCCCAAACTTTCCTTTGAGGCGTCCGTATAAACTGTATATCTTTCTGTACCTTCGGGAAGTGCTAATACAGAAGTGGTAGTCAACTTTTCCTTTAAAAGTTGAAAGTTATCCTCACATGCCTCGTCCCACTTAAACTTAAACACCTTCTTAGTCACTCGGGTTAAAGGAGCTGCAATCTACGAAAATCCTGTACAAATCTTCGATCGTAATCTGCCAAACCCCCAGAAACTCCTTACTTCTGAAACATTTTTCGGGCTTTGCCATTGAATAACCGTCTCAATCGTAGAAGGGTCTACCTCCAAACCTTTCCTTGAGATAATATGACCCAGAAATGCTACCCGATCAATCTAAAACTCGCCTTTGCCAAACCTAGTATACAATCCGATGCTCTCTTAAGGTATCCAACACAATCCTGAGGTGCCTGGCATAATCCTCCGGAGTTCTCGAATAAACTAAGATGTCATCGAAGAAGATTACCACAACTTATCCTTCCATCAGAACTGAACACTCCCAAACCAACTGATCTGTCTGCAGACTACCACCCAGTGGCGAACTCACCAACAACAAGAAGAAAAAGCAAATAACAGGCAAGCACAGAATAGCAACTAAGTCACAAGAAATAAAAGAATGCATGACACCCGAATCAAAGAGTGCATGAATGCTCATGTTATGTATGCATAGGGTACCTTCTACCACTGCTGTGGGATCGATCTCTGCATCTTGCTCCTCACCTTCGAGGGCGTAAGCATGAGCCTGAATCATTGTGTAGCACCCGGAACGCCAGGCACCACATCCCCCGCACTATAGCCCCAATCCACATATAGAATGGTCAATCCATACATGAATCAAGTCTATAGCGAACGGGAGACAATAAAATGACTCAAGGCTAGGCGGGTACCCTCAATTTAAAACCAACCAACAATCAAGTCAGAGTATATAAAAGCGGAAGCAATAACATTCAATAGATACGTATAGGTACCATATTTATTTATTTACTTATATGTACCATCATTTACACTGTCAATACATGATCATCTCCCGGTAAGATATCAAGGCAATACAAAATATCCCAAATAACTATACATACAAAACGTGGGAATGAAGTGTGCTAGACCCAAATTTAAAGACCACATGACTCTAAATTCCCGCCTAGCACGCCCTGAAAAACACTGAAAAGTTGAGGTGTCAGTCCAACACGGACTGAGCGAGGGGTATAAATAAATATAAGCGCACATACATGCAAGCCATAACCTCGGGTAATAATTTTGGAAACCAATACGATCTAATAGGTTAAAAGAGATACTATCGCCCGAGATTACAACTATTCCAATTTCAATTCAATCAATTCAATTCAATCAATAGTGGCCCGGCGAGTGGGGCAATTCTCCAACCTTACACCGACTGTGTACAATCAATCAATCAATTATTAAGTGATTAGGTGGTCAAGCAATTCATTAATGTGCACAATTAGCAGTTTCAATAACGCCTTCTTCCTCCGGGTGATGGTGGGATTGCAAGGCCCCACCATCCAATCAATCTGGGCAGAGGGTACATGAATCCCTAAGCCCGGAACTCCTTTCCCACCCTAATCTCCTAGGGGGTTCAGGGGTCATCCCAATTTGGTGAGGATAGCTCTCGAGTTACCCGTCAGCCCATGCTTTCCCGGTTGGCTCGAGTCACTACCCTCGGGCCCACAGTGCGATACAATACTCGCCCAATCAATCAATCAATCAATCAATTTCTTCGATGATTCGATAAAACATTTGAAAACCAATTTCATTTGAAAACTATAAGTATAAATATAGGTTTTGGCTTAAAATATCACATAGGGTTGTACGGGTCCTATGTATCTAAAATTAAACCTCACCTGACGACCCAAAAATAATCCAAGGAAACAGCTCACGGGGCCTGCTCCTCGTCACCAGGAAGCTGGTCTGTGCAAGAAAGACAATTGTCCGTGAAACACGACTCAAAATGTACCAAATATGACGAACGGCAAAATGCGACGAAACGACGGGAAAAATACAATGCACCTTGAAAATATTACGTTTCAACACATGTATGCGATCATATAACATCAATTAGGGGTCAAAGAAATGATTGGAGGATGGTGCTAAATTTTTAATTTTATGCAGTAGCTTTTGCACTACATTCGCCGTGGGAACGGCCTTTCCGGCCTTCCCTTGAAAATGGGAAGGGCCGTTCCCATGGCTCAGAAAACGCGTGCCAGCGTTTTTAAAATGAAAATGCGTTTTGGCTGGGAAGGGCCGTTCCGGCTCACAGGCCAAAGTGGGAACGGCCGTTCCCAGTCTCGCTGGCCTGAGTCTCAGCATCATGGGAACGGCCGTTCCAGTTTTGAACTGGAGCTGGGAATGGCCGTTCCCAGAATACGTGAGCAAAAGAATGTAGAGCAGAAACAGAGTAGCCATGGCAACACAACAACAATCACCCAAAAATGGCTTCAAGCCAAGTTTTAATGCAAATATTAGACACAATAAATATGCTAGCATGTATATTGATCAATAACAAATCATAAAAACACTTAATCCCATGTTAGATCATCAATAATCCATTATTTGAAACCCCCACACTCATTCATGCTTCAAGTTCATAAAACACAAGTTATATGCATCAAACTCAAGCTTATATTTCACAATTAATTTTCCAACACTCAATACACAATATAACCAATGCATAACAAAGCCCTAAGTATACCATTTTTACAAGAAAATTATTCAAACTCCATATTTACCTCAAAGGAAAGAGATGGAAGAAGAGATGATGAAATGATGTTGATGATGCTTGTATGATCCCAAATCCCACAAATATTAGCTTGAATGGATGAAATCTCTCACTCCTTCAAGTAGGGTTTGTCACGGTAGAGCAAGGAAAGCAAAGGAAGCAAGATGATATGTTGTGTATGAAGAATGAGGGCAAGGTACGTGAATGCTACTAAGGAGAAGAGAAGAAATGGCCAATTTGCAATTAAATCCCTCCACTTATTAAGTTATGCAATTAAGTCCAAATCCCGTTTTAAATGATCAATATGGTCCAATGCAATTAGGTCCTATAATCATGCGAATGAGCAATTAAGGACATAAAGAAATAAATCACATTGCAATCTCGTTCAATAATTTCGAAAAATATGATATGAATTTTCAATAAAATAACAAGAATATAATTTTATAAAAATAATGTCATGATAGGAAATTAAATTAAATGATCAATTAATAATTAATTTACAACTCTCAAACGCACACGTGTCGTTCATACCTGAATTGCCGAAAGCTGGGGCGTTACAATCCTCCCTCCTTATAAGAATCTGGTCCCCAGATTCACTGATCGGAAGGGAACAACTCTGGATGGAACCGTCTCATTTTGTCTTCGGTCTCCCACGTGGCTTCTTCGGTCTTATCACTTCTCCAAAGAACCTTAACCATGGGAATCCTCTGGTTTCTTAATTCCTGAAACTTCTTATCCAATATCTTAACCGGTTTCTGAACAAAGGTAAGACTCGGTTCCAATTCCACTTCTTCAACAGGAATGATCTCGGTTTCATCGGGGTAGTATTTCCTCAGCTGAGACACGTGAAATACGTTATGAATCCCTGTGAGGCTCGGTGGTCGGTCCAATCTGTAAACAACTGCTCCAATTCTTTCCAAAATCTCATAAGGACCTAAATACCGAGGTTTAAGTTTACCTCCTTTCCCAATCCGAGCAAATCCTTTACGTGGAGACGCCTTCAAGAATACCCGGTCTCCAACCTCAAACTCGAGATCCCTTCTGCGACGATCGGCGTAGCTCTTCTGTCTGTCCTGAGCTGATTTCATCCGTTGTTTTATTAGTTGGACTTTCTCAATCATAGCTTCAACGGCCTTGGAAGGTTTTTCCAATTTTTCACCTTTCTTAACACCTTCCTGCTTAGTCCATTTCCACTCTTCCAAGTCGAAGAACAACGGAGAACGACACTTCCGTCCATAAAGTAGCTCATACGGTGCCATTCCAATCGAAGCCTGAAAACTGTTGTTGTACGCAAACTCAATCAAAGGTAGCTGATCATGCCAAGAAGACTGGAAATCCAAAGAACAAGCTCGTAGCAAATCCTCGAGATACCTTTTTAATCTCTCGGACTGACCATCCGTCTGAGGATGAAAAGCTGTACTAAACTGGAGCTTCGTACCCAAAACCTCTTGCAATTCACGCCACAACCTCGAAGTGAACCGTGGATCTCTGTCAGAAACTATACTAATCGGAATCCCGTGAAGCCTAACAATCTCCCGGTTATAAAGCTCAGCTAGCTTGCGAATCTTATACGACATCCGAACCGGCAGAAAATGTGCAGACTTTGTCAAACGGTCCACAATCACCCAAATCCCATCAAATCCACCTTTCACCTTAGGTAATCCGGACACGAAATCCATCGTCACCTGTTCCCATTTCCACTCAGGAATAGGTAATGGCTGAAGAAGACCTCCCGGTTTCTGATGCTCGACTTTCACTTTCTGACAAGTGAGACAATGCTTCACAAACTCGGCCACATCTTTCTTCAATCCACGCCACCAATAATATTGCCTTAAATCTTTATACATCTTGTTTCCTCCGGGGTGGATAGAATAGGCCGATCTGTGAGCTTCCTCGAGCAATACCCGTTTCAACTCTTCGGGTACAACCACTCGGTTCTTGAAACGAAGAAGACCGGTTTCATCGAACCCGAATGGACACTATGGATCAGCTCTTGCCTTAGCTACCAATCTCTGAACTTCTAAATCTGTACTCTGAGCCTCAAACAACTTGTGCTTCAATTCCGGCTGGACCGAAATATTAGAAACTCGAGCCTTTAAAATAATTGGCTCGATTCCACTACTCTCACCCACTTCCAAGCTTGACACACTAGCCTTCCTACTAAGTGCATCGGCGACCACGTTGGCTTTGCCGGGATGGTACTTAATCGTGCAATCATAATCTTCCAACCTTTCCATCCAACGCCGTTGCCTCATATTCAATTCCTTCTGAGTGAATAAATACTGGAGGCTTTTGTGGTCGGTGAAAATCTCGAAGGACACCCCGTACAAATAATGTCTCCACTTTCCAAGTGCAAAGACTACGGCAGCAAGCTCAAGATCATGTGTCGGATAATTCTTCTCATGCTCTTTTAGCTTCCGGGATGCATAAGCAATTACCTTACCCTTCTGAGTCAACACACATCCCAAGCCTTCCTTAGAAGCATCCGTATAAACAGCATATCCTTCAGAACCTTCCGGAAGGGATAACACTGGAGCCGACACTAACTTCTCCTTCAAGAAAGTGAAACTCTTCTCACAATCTTCATTCCAATCAAATTTCACATTCTTCTTCGTCAACCGGGTTAATGGAGCTGCTAACTTGGAGAAATCCTTCACAAACCTCCGGTAATACCCTGCTAATCCCAAGAAACTCCGAATCTCAGAGGCATTCCTAGGTTTCTCCCACTTCAACACCGACTCAATCTTGGAAGGATCGACTTCCAACCCGTTGCCCGAAATCACGTGACCCAAGAACGACACCCTGTCAATCCAGACCTCACACTTGCTGAACTTGGCAAACAACTGATGCTCTTTCAAAGTCTTCAATACCAACTGAAGGTGTCTTGCATGCTCCTCGGCAGACTTCGAGAAAACCAGGATATCATCAATAAAAATGACCACGAACTTATCCAGAAAAGGCCTGAAGATCCTGTGCATCATATCCATAAAAGCTGTTGGGGCATTAGTCAAACCAAACGGCATCACAACAAACTCATAATGCCCATACCGAGTGTTAAATCCTGTCTTAGGAATATCCCCTGCTCGGATACGTAGCTGGTTGTAACCTTGTCTCAAATCCAATTTCGAGTAGACTTTCGAACCCTGAAGTATGTCAAACAACTCCTCGATGTGTGGAAGAGGATACTTGTTCTTGATCGTCATCCGGTTCAACTCCCTATAGTCTATGCACATTCTCAAGGTTCCGTCCTTCTTCTTTACAAACAAAACCGGTGCACCCCAAGGAGAAGAACTCGGTCTGATATACCCAATCTCCAACAACGCATCAAGTTGAGTCTTCAACTCTTTCAACTCGGCCGGAGCCATATGATACGGAGTCTTGGAGTACGGCTCTGCGTTAGGATACAAGTCAATCACAAACTCAATTTCCCGTTCTGGAGGTAAGGAATCCAATTCCTCAGGAAAGACCTCGGGAAACTCCTTCACTACTTCCGTTTCTTCTAGCTTACTCTGATCCTTGGGTTTGTTAAGGATATAAGCAATGAAACCCGTGGCTCCCTCTCGAACCAACTTATGAGCTTCAGAAAAAGAAAGTAGTGGTACAGTCTTGGAACTCCAACCCACTACCAAATCTGATCCCAACTGAACCTTCTTCGCTCTACAATCAACTGTAGCAGAATGTCTGTACAACCAATCCATGCCCAAAATAGATCCGTAGCAAGTCATCGGCAGCTCAATGAAGTCTGACAAGAAAACTCGACCCTCGATGCTCACCGGAACCTCTCTAAACACCCGATCAGATTCTATACTACCACCAAAAGGAGTGCTAACCACATAACATGCAGAAGAACGAGAAACAGGCAAAGGCAAAGATACAGATATAGCACTCGAAAGAAAGGAGTGAGTAGCTCCCGGATCAAACAACGTATGAATGTTCGTGCCATGTATGCAAATGGTACCTTCAACTACCGCGGCTGGATCCACATCAGCATCCGGCTGCTCTCCGTCCAAAGCATAAGCCCGAGCCCTAATCAGTGGTCTCGGTGCCCCCGGTGGTGGTATCTTGCGATCCGGACAACCATCTACCAAATGCTCATCGCTCCCACAAAGTAGGCATAGACCCAAACGCCTCCTGCAGTTATCATAGACGTGTGTCCTCTGTCCACAGAAGGTACAATAAGGTCTCTCAGGTGGTGGTGGCAAAGCTGGAGCAACTGGAGCAGCTGGAGCTCTAATCACTGGTCCTGCTGGTCGGGGCTTCTTCCCTGGGCCCTGTGGAGCTGGTGGTGGAGAAGAATATACCATCGGCCTCTTGCCTGAAGCAGAACCCGAGCCTGAACCCTTAAACCCTGATCCGGCACCTCGAAAACCTGATCCAGAACCTCTGAATCCCGATCCTGAACCTGAGCCTGAACCTGAGCCTGAACGGTAAGAAGACCGCCTCGCATTCACAGAATCCTCAACCAATAGAGCCTTCTTGGTAGCCTTCACCCAAGTACTCGTGTTGACCGCCTCAATCGCTGCCTGAATATCCGGTCTAAGGCCCTGAACAAACTGCATCGCCTTATGGAAATCATCACTCGCTATATTAGGAGCATAGCGGGACAATCTCTCATACTCAGCGATATACTCTGAAACTGACCGGCTTCCCTGCTTGAGCTCTGTAAATTCCTTCAATCTTCTAGTGCGAGAAGATGGAGGAATGAACTTGTTTCTGAATTCTCTGACAAACACTTCCCAATTAACTTCCTCACCTGCTGCCTCTAACACTATCCGGGCACTCTCCCACCAGGAATAGGCCTCACCCTGAATCAAAGAAATGGTACAACGGGCCTTCTCCCTGGACTCACACGGGATGAGCTCCCAAACCCTCTCGATCTCCCTGAGCCACTGCTCAGCCTGAATATCGTTACCTTTACAAAACTTGGGAGGATGCTGGTTCTGGAACTCCCTAAAGACAGCTGAAATCTGTGCCCCTGGCTGTGGTGGGGGAACTGGTGGTGCTGGAGGAACATGATCCCGGACTCTCTGATCAATAAGACCCACCACTGCATTCATGAAGTCATGTGGCTGAGCCTGAGGAGGTGGAGGAGGAGGTGGTGATCTCTCCCTGCGATGATGTCGATGATGTCGATGTCTAGGAGAACGATCACGGTGATGTCTATCGCGAGCCATCCTGAAATCAAGTCACTATTATGCGTGTTCGGTTAGTCAATGCCAATGTGTGCAAATAATTCACAAATTGCACATAAGTTCAGAAATTTAACAAATCACCCCAAATTCACATAAGTCAAGTAGGTTCAAGTATCAAATAACGATGCAAGACTCTCAAATTGACAATTAGTTCCTATGCCGTGCGACCTAGACTCACAAGACACAACACTAGAGACCCGGTTTTGCAACCGGGCTCTGATACCACCGTAGGATGTAGCACCCGGAACGCCAGGCACCACATCCCCCGCACTATAGCCCCAATCCACATATAGAATGGTCAATCCATACATGAATCAAGTCTATAGCGAACGGGAGACAATAAAATGACTCAAGGCTAGGCGGGTACCCTCAATTTAAAACCAACCAACAATCAAGTCAGAGTATATAAAAGCGGAAGCAATAACATTCAATAGATATGTATAGGTACCATATTTATTTATTTACTTATATGTACCATCATTTACACTGTCAATACATGATCATCTCCCGGTAAGATATCAAGGCAATACAAAATATCCCAAATAACTATACATACAAAACGTGGGAATGAAGTGTACTAGAACCAAATTTAAAGACCACATGACTCTAAATTCCCGCCTAGCATGCCCTGAAAAACACTGAAAAGTTGAGGTGTCAGTCCAACACGGACTGAGCGAGGGGTATAAATAAATATAAGCGCACATACATGCAAGCCATAACCTCGGGTAATAATTTTGGAAACCAATACGATCTAATAGGTTAAAAGAGATACTATCGCCCGAGATTACAACTATTCCAATTTCAATTCAATCAATTCAATTCAATCAATAGTGGCCCGGCGAGTGGGGCAATTCTCCAACCTTACACCGACTGTGTACAATCAATCAATCAATTATTAAGTGATTAGGTGGTCAAGCAATTCATTAATGTGCACAATTAGCAGTTTCAATAACGCCTTCTTCCTCCGGGTGATGGTGGGATTACAAGGCCCCACCATCCAATCAATCTGGGCAGAGGGTACATGAATCCCTAAGCCCGGAACTCCTTTCCCACCCTAATCTCCTAGGGGGTTCAGGGGTCATCCCAATTTGGTGAGGATAGCTCTCGAGTTACCCGTCAGCCCATGCTTTCCCGGTTGGCTCGAGTCACTACCCTCGGGCCCACAGTGCGATACAATACTCGCCCAATCAATCAATCAATCAATCAATTTCTTCGATGATTCGATAAAACATTTGAAAACCAATTTCATTTGAAAACTATAAGTATAAATATAGGTTTTGGCTTAAAATATCACATAGGGTTGTACGAGTCCTATGTATCTAAAATTAAACCTCACCTGACGACCCAAAAATAATCCAAGGAAACAGCTCACGGGGCCTGCTCCTCGTCACCAGGAAGCTGGTCTGTGCAAGAAAGACAATTGTCCGTGAAACACGACTCAAAATGTACCAAATATGACGAACGGCAAAATGCGACGAAACGACGGGAAAAATACAATGCACCTTGAAAATATTGCGTTTCAACATGTATGCGATCATATAACATCAATTAGGGGTCAAAGAAATGATTGGAGGATGGTGCTAAATTTTTAATTTTATGCAGTAGCTTTTGCACTACATTCGCCGTGGGAACGGCCGTTCCGGCCTTCCCTTGAAAATGGGAAGGGCCGTTCCCATGGCTCAGAAAACGCGCGCCAGCGTTTTTAAAATGAAAATGCGTTTTGGCTGGGAAGGGCCGTTCCGGCTCACAGGCCAAAGTGGGAACGGCCGTTCCCAGTCTCGCTGGCCTGAGTCTCAGCATCATGGGAACGGCCGTTCCAGTTTTGAACTGGAGCTGGGAATGGCCGTTCCCAGAATACGTGAGCAAAAGAATGCAGAGCAGAAACAGAGTAGCCATGGCAACACAACAACAATCACCCAAAAATGGCTTCAAGCCAAGTTTTAATGCAAATATTAGACACAATAAATATGCTAGCATGTATATTGATCAATAACAAATCATAAAAACACTTAATCCCATGTTAGATCATCAATAATCCATTATTTGAAACCCCCACACTCATTCATGCTTCAAGTTCATAAAACACAAGTTATATGCATCAAACTCAAGCTTATAGTTCACAATTAATTTTCCAACACTCAATACACAATATAACCAATGCATAACAAAGCCCTAAGTATACCATTTTTACAAGAAAATTATTCAAACTCAATATTTACCTCAAAGGAAACAGATGGAAGAAGAGATGATGAAATGATGTTGATGATGCTTGTATGATCCCAAATCCCACAAATATTAGCTTGAATGGATGAAATCTCTCACTCCTTCAAGTAGGGTTTGTCACGGTAGAGCAAGGAAAGCAAAGGAAGCAAGATGATATGTTGTGTATGAAGAATGAGGGCAAGGTACGTGAATGCTACTAAGGAGAAGAGAAGAAATGGCCAATTTGCAATTAAATCCCTCCACTTATTAAGTTATGCAATTAAGTCCAAATCCCGTTTTAAATGATCAATATGGTCCAATGCAATTAGGTCCTATAATCATGCGAATGAGCAATTAAGGACATAAAGAAATAAATCACATTGCAATCTCGTTCAATAATTTCGAAAAATATGATATGAATTTTCAATAAAATAACAAGAATATAATTTTATAAAAATAATGTCATGATAGGAAATTGAATTAAATGATCAATTAATAATTAATTTACAACTCTCAAACGCACACGTGTCGTTCATACCTGAATTGCCGAAAGCTGGGGCGTTACACATTGGCCTTTGAACTCCCTTTTTAAATCCCGGATTCTTGTCGGGGCATATATCCGCTCTATGATCAGCTTTTCCACATATTAGACATAAACCCAACCTCTTCCAGCATTTGTGATAATTGTGAGTTGGCCCTCCACAATATGTACATGGTGGCTTGGATAATCGTGCTTCACTCGGACCTTGTCGATCCCTTGTTGGTGCAGGCAAAGCTATTGGAACCGGTAGAGGTGGTCCTCCCATTCTTGGCTTCTTAAACGGACCCTTAGGAGGGGAAGTAGCTTGAACCATAGGTCGCTTTCCCGAACTTGTTCCAGAACCTCGTCCCATCAGTGGCCTAAAAATCGGATCTTTCTTCTTATACTCCTCTTCTTGAACTAGAGACCTCTGTACCGTATCGGCAAAAGACTCGAAATTGTGACCTGCCTAACCGTGTCTCAAATCCTGTCTTAACCCCGCAATGAATTTCCTTGCTTTCCTTTTCTCATCCCGGGTGACATGAGGAGCATATTTCCCAAGTCTGTTAAATACTGTGAGATATTGGGTCACCGTACGCGCTCCTTGCTTTAGATCCATGAACTCTTGCTCCTTTCTCTCTCTCACTACCTCCGGCACAAAACATTCTCTGAATTCTCTTTTAAAGACCTCCCAAGTTACTTCCTCTTCATCGACCTCAAGTTTCTCCCTTGTTCGTTCCCACCATTCATATGCATCTCCATCCAGTTGGAATATAGCAAATTGGGCCTTCTCTTGCGTGGTGAATTGTCGGACTCCAAATATCCTCTCTAATCGAATCAACCAACCCTCCGAGACCGCATCGTCAATAGAACCAGAAAATCGAGGGGGGTTGTAACTTAAAAACACCCCATGCGGGTCTCTATTATTATGGTTTAGTGGAGGAGCTTGTTGTCCTGCTTGTTGTGGTGGGGGAACTTGAGCCCTTCTAAGCTCTACAAAGTTGAAAACCGCTTCCATAAAATTCCCCATATCCATCGGTGGTGCTTGTGGTTGGGGTGGAGGCGTAGGGGATCGATCATGATGACGACGATGTCCGGGAGATCTCTCACGATGTCTACGTGGAGGCATCCTGTTCAAGAAACACTAAAATGCATGCTCTTTTTAGTCCATGCATGCAAGTGCAAGTAATTCGATCAAAATTCAAAATTTAAAGCACACAAGCACGTAAACAATGCATATGCAACACATCGACAAGTTGTTCCTAAAGCCGAACGACCTAACTGACTCAACACGACACTAGAGCCCGGGTTTTGCAACCCTAAGCTCTGATACCACTTAAGGATGTAGCACCCGAGCGTAAGGTACCACATCCCCCGCACCGAGACCCGACCCGTATATGAAATGGAAGTCCATACACGTGCCAAATCCACGGCGAACGGGGACACAACACACACGCTATGCTAGGCGGGACTAACCCTTGAACCAATCAGTGCAAGAATCATAAAATCAGAGTTAAATAAAATTCGAGGAAGCAAGAACTACATAGCATATATACAATGAGCTAACCAGCTCCAAAAATAGATATACAAGAGCATTCAAATATGCACGGCACTTACGGCCTACAAAATCATAACGCTCCAATCTATACTAGAATCAAATACAAAAGTAGCAACAAGGGTATGAATATGAGACTGAAAAGAAGTGCTAAACATAAATGCAAGACCTAGACGACTTGTATTCCCGCCTAGCACTCCTATACCTGCACAAAACAACTGAAAACAACCGGGTTCAGTCTTAAAAGAGACTGGTGGGTATAAAAACGGGGCATAAGATATATAATATTCGCAGAAATTAAACACACACATGCAAGCCCTAATCCCGTGTGAAGTTTGAAAGGAATTTACCAAGTGGTTAAAACAATAGAAAACATCAACGGGATTACGACGTTCATATTCATTCATAATTGTTCATAAGGGTTTAAGCTCGGCGAGTGAGCGTGCACAATCTCCAACCTTCTCCTCGTGTAATCATATCATAATTAGTGGTTGTCATACATATCTTTCGTGCACATACATAAATGATCATAATCATACATATACACCTTCTCCCTCCGGGTGGTGGACAAGTTAGCTAGACCTGACCGCCGGATCATACATAATGGCTAGTGAGGTACATGAATCCTCAAAAGCCCGACCTGCGTTTCCTCGTCAAAACTCCTGACGAGGTCCGTATCATCGTAGATTTGGTTGGAACTAGTATATGGGATCCTCGCCAGCCCTTGCTTCCTCGGTTAGCCACATATACTAAGTCCCGGGGCCCGTGAACATAACATACATACAATCTCGCCAAAACATAAGGTAGGGTTTCATATATAAAAGGGGTCATACGTTTGAAATCATTTACCCAAAATGACTCGATTTATATAAATATATATTTTTGGCTTAAAACTTTGCACATAAGGGATTTATAGGGTTGTTTTAACTAATAGAAGAAAAACCCACCTTTACCAAAGCAAAATAAAGGCACAAGCGTCTCAAGGCTCGCCCTCGTCTCCGACTAAACCCGAATCTGTGCAAAAGAAAAGGTATGAGACTCATGACCACATATGACGCTCGACAATGAAGTGAATGCATAAATGATCATGTTATATCATTAAAATGTTCATGTGCACGATTAAAGAATTTAAAGCATATAATCCAATCATTCGTTCATATATTTCATTCAATTTCATAATTTCATAAATTCATAACATTCATAAATCTACAATATTCATAAAT
Source organism: Lantana camara (assembly GCA_037501455.1). Classification (NCBI taxonomy): domain Eukaryota; kingdom Viridiplantae; phylum Streptophyta; class Magnoliopsida; order Lamiales; family Verbenaceae; genus Lantana; species Lantana camara. The sequence goes on along the minus strand of CM074861.1, from coordinate 78,931,581 downwards.
TCATAAATTCATAATGCATATCAATTAATCTAAAATTCATTTAATAAGCATAACACATATTATTCAAATTCACATTTAGGAATAAAATAAATAATTGGAAACATTCAAACAAAAGTCAGTAGAATAAATACGCGAAATAAAATTCAATTAATTTCAAGAATTAAATTAAATCAATTAATATTCAAAATATATAATAAATATACATGTAATCATATATATATAATAATATATTAGTTATATATAATCATATATAATAACATAACAAATATATAATAATATATAATAACATATAGTATATAATATACAATATATATAATATATACATATATATACACGTACAAACACACACACATGCATGCATAAATCACAAATATACTACATATATATAATGATAACCCATGCATGCAAACATATATTATATATTACATGTATAAATATATATATACTATATGTTATACACAAACATGCATGCAACACATGCATACACACACAAAACTCACTCCCATGCATGCACACTAACACACAATACAGCAGCAAAACAGCAGCATACACACACGCAGGGAAGAAGAAGAAGTCGCAGGAATAGTTTAAGAAAAACGGGGTGACACCCCCGTGTCACCCTCCAAAACTAGACCGAGACACCCCCGTGTCTCGGTACAGAATTCCTAGACCCAACTGCACCCCCGTTCCTTGCCAGAAAAGAGGAAAAAGACACGCCCGTTACACTCAGCAGCAACTCCAGTTCCGGACAACACAAACGCACAGAAACAGGGCAGAAAAAGGCAGCCACTTCAAGCAAGAAATTCAGGCAAGAAAGGTAGCAAAATTGAGCAGGAAAAGCTGCTAGAAACTCATCTAAACTACCCCCACAAGGACCAGGAAATGGCAGCAAAAGCATGAAGGGAATTACAGCAAAATGACAGCAACTCTGCATGAAGAAAAACAGGGCACAGTTGCGGGAAAAACAGGGCATGCTTGCTCTCAACTCATGCGACTCCGATCAGGTCCAAAAGGTCATCAAATACGCAGCAAAACATCATATATTCAACAAGGAAATCAGTTCCAAAAGTGATCAAACAAAACATCAACCGTACATGACCGATATGTGGGATTTTCTGAAAATTTCATAAGTGATATCTCATATATATCTCAACAAACACGAAAGCAATGATCATAATTGATATGAGGATGTTAAAATAATTAATCTCAGGCTTGGAATCAATCAAAACCATAAAGAATCGAAGAGGATCAAGAATTTGCCCAAAAACTCCAATTTTCGGTAAAATGGCCAAAAATGATTAAACCATGCTCAAAATCATGAATGAAAGGATGAAAATGCTCAGAATTAATCATATTACACAACCCTAAGCTTACCTTGAAGATTGGTTGAAGTTTGGAGGAGATTTGAGCTCCAAAATCTCCAAGGGATGAAGGGTTACGGGACTGGAGAGAAAACAATAGCTTTTGCTGATGTTTGGGGCTTGTGTGATGATAACCTCGGTCAAGGCTTGAAATATCTAGATAGGTGGTTGAGTTAGGGTTAAAAGGAATCAAACCATGGTTAATTTGGTTATGGTTTGGATGAGATATGGCTGAATTAGTGTAACAAGGTCAAGTTGGTCTCCGTTTCGTTTTTCGGTTGGATTTCGGAGTTTCAAATGAATTAGGAAAATTATAAGGCTAAGTTTACTAAAATCGAATTTTCGTTACGAGTTCAGCGGAGTTGACGGAACTCGAATCCGAGTTCCCGAGCTCAAGATATTAAATTCGGAACCAAGGGTACGCTAAGTGCTCATTAGCTCCCGTTTTGGCTCCTCAATTAAAATTTAATTCGTTAACATAACAAATGAATTCAAAAACATAATTTGAGCATAAAATCAAGTTCACAACACATATATGTACAACATATTACAAAATCGTGGCAATTCGGTATCATATCATATAAGAACGAAGCACAAAATAAACGAACAACCTCCATCATACAATTCATAAATAAATTATAAAATTCCCATGCACAATTCATAAACTCCATGCATGAATATTTTAATCCCATGCAAAAATATAAAATTCATGCAAAATTATATTCCCATGCATAAATATGATTTCATGCACATATATATTAATTTGCATGCATAAATAAATTCTCCATGCATAATTATATATTGATCCCATGCAGAAATATGGTTTCTCATGCATAATTATATTTTTCCACGTATATATATATATAATATATATATAATTAAGTAATTACTTAAAACATGATTAATTAACATAACATATAATTAGCATAATCATTAAATTAATAATAAAGTAATTAAACATATATATATGTACGAGACATATATATATAAAATTAATAATTTTAACATAAAATAATATACTATAATATAATACAATAATAACAATTATAATAAAATTAAATATAAAACACTTAAAAACAATTAATTCGCGCAATTAGGTAAACACATACGTCCTACCTTTACGTCCGAAAAGTCGGGGCGTTACATATACACACATGTGGGACACGTGTCACAAGGACACGTGTCACTCACGTGACCCACACGTGTGGTTTCACAAGTGTGGAACCCTCTTGGCCCGATTAACTCGTTTAATCATTTTCATGCCTCAACTCATGTAACCAAGTTGTTGTGTGTGACCCTCTAGGTTCTCAATTCAATTAGCAGTGACCCTAATTAATTAATTCACTAATTAATTAATCCGTCCACAAATTAAGCGACCATAGTCTAGGAACAGGTGTTTAACCCCTAGCTGAATTGGAATGTTCGGATTCGACAGAACCTTTAAGTCATTGATTCATGTGAGATACAATCCTCCTACTTACTATCTCTCAACCAAGATCTAGGGCAAGGGAATAATCAGAACCCTAATAATCCGGTCTTCAGGCTAAGTTCATTTCATATCCATTTGATCTCAATCCAAGAAACCCTTTTCCTGATGTCTTGATCTACTGCCTTGGACAAGGACTCCATATGGTATATGAATGACTTACACAATAAGAGATCAACTTGCAAATGCAAGTGTAGGTCCTTTCTTGATTCTCATTCACTTTCATGAATCACTTGTGCAGCCCCAGCATAAGCCTTGAATCAGTTGTCTAAGGCGACACACTTTAAAGCTTATACCTAAGACTACAGAGTTAACTCATAAAGTGACAAGGAACCTCAAGTCTTAAGGATCAATTAATCACATCAATGACTCGTGAGATATTTCCTAATCTGGAAGTTTCTATTTCCTGAAATAGAAACTTCCTTTCCCATTTAGGAATGTTCTCACACATGACACCTCAGTGAACTTAATTATTAAAGCAAGCACCCTCATGTGTCACGCACGTATCAACTATACACTTTCCACCTCCATGAAACAAGGTGGTCCTTCTTAAGGGCGTGATCCCACAAGCAAGCCTTAGAGGAGTCAGGTTGACACTCCCACTGTCGGTAGGACTCATCGGCTTGGAGTATTTTACTAATCATAAATTATGTGATATCGGGCTCGTTTCATGAACCATTTCACCTAAATGGTAGAGTCCTAAAGTCATTAGGATTAGGGGAGTTCTTATACATGCACAAATAAAGTAAACGCATACCAAACAAGGGCATATAAAGAAGTGTTGCCTCAATTCGTTATTTCATTCAAAGATTGTCTGTGATTACAATAAGGAAAAGCACAAATCGGATATACAATCGGCTTTCTAGGGCACTATTCCTAACATCAACCGCCGAAGGTTTCAAGGAAGTAATTAACCTCGTTTTGTGTGAATTTGACCGATAGTTAGGGCCGTCAACCCTTCTATCACCCGGAGAAAGGATGGTTTATGAATTTTACTTTCATTATGTCTTTGATTGTGGGAGTTGGAGGAATAACTCGTACTCGCTGAGTTGTGTGAATTTGCATGATCTATAAAACGGGGATGGACTTTTAAATACCTAAAATTTATCATTTTGGCCTATGGCCTTAACTTCTCTTAACTTTATAGTTATACACTATCATGGGAAAATGTTTTAGCTTGCAAAAACCAAGTCCCGGTTTATGGATTTTTTTTATGATTTTGATTATGTGTTTTGTTCTATATGTATTATGGGTGTGTGTGTAAGCCCCCTCACTAGTCACTAGGACTAACGCTCGTTGTTTTTTTCCTTTTTCCCCTTCTTTAAGTTGCAGGTATTGTGGGAGTCGAGCTAGGCGGCAAGTTTGTCTTCGAGTCTTACTTGGTTCATTGCTCGAGTCTTCATAATTGCATTAGTAGTGGTTTATATCTCAAGCTTATGAAATTATATATTCCGAATACTTTGACATTTGCAATATTTTGGCCCGGGAAGGGCATTGTAAACTTGTAGTTGGAAATATTATGCTCTCATGACTATGTGATATGTATATATGTGATCTTGGGGAATTCTATATGAATCGCTTTTATCGCTTCCGCTATATCATGAACTGTTTTGCGCTCTGATTGAGGGTTATGCCGCCTAGCTAGAGAGTGAGTTTTGTTTGTCTCCCGTTCGCTATTGTTCGATGCGTGTACGGATTCTCCATTTCACTACACGTGTCGGGCTCTAGTGCGGGGGATGTGGTGCCCTACGGTCGGGGTGCTACATCCTTAGGTGGTATCAGAGCTCTTGCTTACAAAACTGGAGCTCTAGAGTCATGTCGGGTCTGTCTAGGTCGTTCGGCTTAGGGTTATGTGATTATTTGCATTCATCTATACATTTATGTGACTTAATTGTTTAAATTTTTATTAATTGCTTCCATGAACACACATTGAACCCCATGCATCAATATTTTCCTGATTTATGAATTTTCAGGATGCCTCCACGAAGGAGAGTCGATAGGGATCTGGCAGTTTGCACGGCTCGTTTTGTTCAGGGTCCCGCCTCTAATTGGTTGAAGGCTATGAGAGCTCGGTTAGAAAGAATGGGTGAAGAGTTTAATTGGGAAAGCTTCGTAAGAGAATTTTGCCAAAAGTATATCCCATCAAGTGCCTAGGAAAGAAAACTATAGGAATTCAGGGAGTTAAAGAAAGGGAATCGTTTTGTCGAAGATTAAATTTTGGAATTTGAAAGACTCGGCCCGTATGCTCCTCACATCACTAATGATGATACTTAGAAAGCCAGGAATTTTATTCATGGGCTGAGGCATGAAATTCAGAATGCCCTAAAGGCCGCTACTGTGGACACTTGTGAAAAGGCTACAAGGAAGGCGTTAAAAGTAGAAGCTCATAATTTGAGGATGAGACCTCCGGCTTATTATTTGGGGCAAGGTTCGGGGACCAGATCAAATTTGGGTAAGAGGCCTATCTCTCAACGCGGGCCTCCGGTTTTAAAGCCCAAAGGTTCTAATATTTTTAATAAGAAGCCTCGACCCCGCCAATTGAGTGTTCTTATTGTGGAGGTCCCAATCATACCGAGGAGACGTGCCGAAAGAAATTGGGAAGATGCTACGGTTATGGTGAGCCCGGTCATATGATCAATGCTTGTCCTAAGAAGAAGAATCCTCAACCCTTGAATGCTATGCCTCCGAGAGCTCCTATCCAAGTAAGAGCCTATGCACTTGAAGGTGAAGAAGAGGATGCCGAGGTGTGCGAATGTCGTCATTGAAGGTACTATTAGCATTCATGGCATTCCATTACATGCATTATTCGATCCGAGAGCAACACATTCTTTTATTGCTTCCCGGTTTGTTCCTGCTTTTTCTTTGTCTGTTGCTTTCCTTGATAATTCTTTTGTGGTAAGTTCCCCACTAGGGTGTAGTTTGATAGTGGACTGTGTGTTTCGTGGGTGCCCGGTTGTTGTTGAAGATCAAGAGTATCCGACAGATTTGATTGAGATGCCTATTAAGAGATACGAGGTAATTTTAGGGATGGACTGGTTGTTCTGACACCGAGCCATGATGGATTGCTTCGCTAAGAAGGTGACATTAGGTTCTACGGTATTTGCGGGTCAGAGATTGAAGGCCTGCCCATTTATATCCTTTATGGAAGCAAGTAAATTGTTCCGGGACGGTGCGACTGGCTACGTAGCCTATCTTTTGAATAAACCAAAAGATCAGGCCAACCTCGAGGAGACGGAGATCGTGGAGGAGTTCCCCGATGTTTTTCCGAAGAATTTGGGGTCTTTACCTCCGGATCGGGACATCGAATTTGTAGTTGATCTCTATCCCGGAGAAGAACCTTATGCGATATCTCCCTGCAGGATGGCTCCAGCAGAGTTGAAGGAGCTGAAGGCGCAACTTGATGAGCTCTTAGAGTGTAGTTACATTCGCCCGAGCACTTCTCCGTGGGGTGCTCCTGTCCTGGTTGTAAAAAAGAAAGATGGGACATTGCGGATGTAGATTGACTACAGGGAGCTGAACCGGTTAACGGTTAAAAATAAGTACTCACTTCCTCACATTGAAGAGTTGTTCGATCTTGTTCAAGGTTCGTGTGTTTATTCTAAGTTGGATTTAAAACAAGGGTACTGTCAGTTGCGTATCTGGGAGAAAGACATACCGAAGACGGGTCTCAACACTCGTTATAGGCATTTCGAGTTCGTAGTCATGCCTTTTGGTCTTACGAATGCCCCGGCCGC